>QUSF01000003.1:11576452-11650494 GCA_003676055.1 Chloebia gouldiae
GTAGTAAATACTGAATTTAAAAATAACATTTATAGCATTTCTTCTTTATAACTGTTACTTAAAATAATACTCTGAAAATTCTTCTCTTTAAAATTTGTAATCTGGCTGTTAGCTAGTTATCATGAACTGAATAAGGGATCATAACAGACAAGAGTTTGTCCTGTTAAAATGAGCAGTACTTCTCCATTTCAGTCTGAGAGAAATACAGAAGAATAAACAGTCCAGGTAGAAGGAAATACTTTTAACTTAAAAATATCCGATAGTAGGAATGTTTTTCTACCATTAAAATACACTACTAACACTCTAATACTAATCAGTGAGTTTAGGAGTTATTTTGCACATAAGAGTATGTATGAGAAACACATACATGTATGTATCTGTGTATAAGCTGTGCATGTTGAAAGGTTGGGTTCTTACACAAGTAAGGTGTTCACCAAGAAAAGGCTGACAGTGATATTTCAGGTTCCTGTTTGATCTCTGTTACCAACACTATTGTTTCAATGTGATGTAAATTCTTTCAATGTCATTTGTATTATAATATTTTTCTGCAAATAGCAATGGCATTGGTTAAAGGAGGTTATATTTTGTGATGTGGAAGACAATCCACAATTCTGAACCTAATTTAAAAAGTTTTTTATTTTCGCCTGTTTTGATAAGGATATCCTTAATTCTATAGGTACCTCAACACACAGTTTATTAAGAAGAACAAATTGACTGAAGCTGATCTTCAGTATGGTTATGGAGGGGTGGATATGAATGAACCTTTGATGGAAATTGGAGAGGTAGGTATCTCTGAAAGTGGGGTTGGATAGAAACAATATTCAGAATGCTATGAGTTCAGCTTTGTCCTTGGAAATTTTTTGCTCTTCTATGTCACAGAAATATTGTAGATGTAAGCACTATTCTCCTTTTAAAATGAGATTACAGTTTTGGTATAGAAAAATAAGAGTGACCTGGCAGGGAAAAAAAGTATGAAAACTGTTGGAAAACTTGGGTTTAAAATGGGATAATAGGAACACTTAGCAAACAAACTTTAGGTTCTTCAGTGATACTCCTGTCTAGAAAACATGTTGAAGAAGCAGTATACTTTTGTTTTTGGAAGCCCTTGAAATACTAGTTTTTAGACTTCTAGTTCTTGATGTGACAAAGTATAAAAGCTTTTCTTAAGAATCTGAAGGCAGTAAAGTTAATATCTGTTCACTACTGGTGTAGGATTAGGTTTATGGCAGTCACCCCTTTGTCCTGAAAAGTAATGGAGACTTGAGTCCTACATTCATATATTATATTGCAGCTTTATTTTGGTGAATTCATTGCTCCATTTCTTGAATACAAGGCAAGCTCATTTCTTGACCTCAACTTGGCAAGTCTATCAAGTCTTTGTTTTGAAAGCATTTTCTCCTTAATTATGGTTCCTGTAGGATTCTGTCTTTTATTTTTGGATTGTACAGGGGCTCTGGCAGAAGTCAAATTATTTGTTGTTTATCACTTTAAAATGGAAGGAACTACCATTTATGCCATTTTAGATGACTGGCCTTTATCTACCCAAGGGCAAACATGCTTATTTTATGTATAATTCTTTTCAGTTTCATCATGAAGTTACAGAAATAATGCCCAGTATTTTTAGAAGCAGAACTGCACTCTCTGTTCTGAAGATTCTGTCTCAGCATCATTCTTGTGTTGTAACAATACTCTGGGAGCTTTTCAGTAATCTTAAACAAGTCCATTCTTGCTCAGCGCTTCCGAGGTGTGTAACAGGAGGTCTGTACATGAGGGCAGAGGTGCATGTGTGAGGTGTGTGGGCACAGCTTCAAACAGTTCTTCATCCCCACAAGTGCTCCAGACATTCAGTAATTGTTGTACTAGGAAATATACAGGATGAGATAAATTAATGAAAATAGTCTGCCAGTGCTTGCAAGAGATTACTTTTTTCTTCTCTGTATGTTTTGAATGCATGGTGAAGGAGACTGCTTTTCTGAGTTGAGCTCCTAGGACTGATTTCAAACTCCTGAGTTTTCAATGGCTCTGTGGGAGCCCTGAGCTAGAAGGTATTTAAGATGTGCCTTCTGGGTTTTTTTCCCCCCAGAAATGGATTCTGGAAAATGGAGAAAACTGCCATGTTCAGTATTGCCAGTCTAGTTGGAGAAGTAAGATTCAGTCCCAGTCCTCAAGTTGGAGAAACTGACTAATACATCAAGTTGCTGGATTGATTTGTCTATAGTTTATTTGACAAGAAAATTCCAATAGGCGACTTGACTTTGTTTCCCCCTGGTAGCTCATATGTGAGATGGACCATGCTAGAGACCACATTCAGAAGAGAGCTACTTGAGCTTGTTTCTCTTCACCTCATGAATGTCACTAAATGTATCAATTCTTTTCCTTTCTCCCTCCTCCCTTTCTTCTCTCTCCAGAGCTGGCTTTTTTCAGCTGGCTTCTTTCATTCTATACTGGATGAGTTCCTGTTGTCCTACAGAAACTTGACTGTTCTCCAACTACTGTCCACAAGGCATGACAGTGAAAATCGCTCCTAAGATGACTTTGTTTCAAAACATGATGTGTCTTTGGATTTATAAGCAAACCTTTACCTCTCCTTTAGCATGCTTATGGTGCAGCTGTGTCAGGTTTACTTTCTTAACCCTGTATTGCAGTATGGGTGCTGAATAGCTGTGACAGCTGGAGCATGTTCATTTGTCTGCTTTTTAAAAAGGAGATTTATTTCACAGAGTGGGTCAGATTGGCAGTTGATAGTTATGTGACTGCTTTCAGTTAAGACATACCTGATTGATTGTTTAATTTTTAAATCTAATGACCTGTTAGTTGTGTCAAAGCTTTCTTAGAAACAATATTCCCTCTGTCCTTACTGAACTGTGCAGTTTCATTTTTTCCCAGTCTACTACTTCCTGGTGGGTGTTTTTGGAGGTCTCCTATATGCAGTTATTCTCTGTGTATAAGGGATCACATCCCTTTTGGGCTTTAAATCTGACTTTGATTCAAGTGTAAAAGCTCATTTGAACTATTGCAATTCTGTTTTTAAAAATGGTGTATCTTGGGAGCAACTGTTTCTCTTGTAAGAATTGATGAATTCTTGAACTGATCTGAACTCCGTTAGAAGCCAAATATTAGCTTGCCAGTGACTTTGCTGAAGATGTAAGTATCTTAGTTTGGAGATGTTCTTTGTGTGTTGGACAAAAGGATTCTGTATCTTTGACTGTGACCTCTGAAAAATGGGCCAAAAGAAATTCCCTTTTGTCAGCTGAGGCTTATTTTGCAGTCATTGTTAGAAGTACTGGTGTTTGCAGACGTTCAGATTTTGATTAGAAGGGTATGTTACTTACCTATTACTGTGCAGATGTTTTGTTTATGTGTAGTCTCAAAAATCTGCCCTTGTAACCAACTTGCTTGGAGTCCTTACATGTATTTGAGACTACTTGGAGTAGAACCAAGGAATGAATCAGTTCTATGAGATGTGTAGGCAGAATGTGGGCTGGGAAGCCAGCATTCATATACTGCCAGAGTAGGGAAAGAAGAGGTTATGTAACAACTGAATTTAAA
Organism: Chloebia gouldiae; assembly: GCA_003676055.1. Lineage (NCBI taxonomy): Eukaryota > Metazoa > Chordata > Aves > Passeriformes > Passeridae > Chloebia > Chloebia gouldiae. The sequence continues at coordinate 11,580,002 of QUSF01000003.1, forward strand.
AAATTCTCAATGGGGAGTTTTGTTATCTTTGGTACTGTTTTGGGTTTGGTGTGGTGGTTTTTATTTTTTTTTAATGTTCTTTTTATTGCTATAAACATGTGTTGTGTCCTGACAGCTAGCTCTTGATATGTGGAGAAAATTAATGATTGAGCCGCTGCAGGCCATCCTTATTCGGATGCTCCTCCGAGAAATAAAAAAGTGAGTGTTTGATTGTTTCTTGCTTTAACATAATGTGGGTTTTTCTTACTTTTTTTTTTTTTTTTACTTTGAAAATCTGTGGACTTTTACACAATTCTTTTATGTTTGTTTTTTTTAAGGTAACTTCTTTTCTGATTATGATGGTCAATCAGCTTTTATTGTTGTAGCTGTGTGTTTGTGGCTTTCATGTGTGGAAAAAGGCAGTGAATTCCCTGTAAGAGTAATGATCTTTCTGTTTCAGCAACCTTCTTATTAATGGGATAACAGGAGTTAGAATAACTGTGCAGGTCCCAGAGGATACATTTTACCTTTTCCTTCACCTAATGCTGACTAACTTTAGCTTCTGTGCTGTCAGTCAAGTTAAGGACCAGGCCTTGGGCAAAGATTTGCCAAAGCCGGAGAAGCTGTGTTTGCATGGAACCCAGAGCAATTCTTGCAAGTGCTTCTGGGTTTCTGTTTTTCAGATCAGTACCTTCACTTAACATTTTTAGTGTTTGGCTTGAATGAAATGAAGATAATTATTTTTTGTAGTTTGAGGGAAAGTTATTATTTTATTTCTGAATATCTTTTTTTTTTTTACTACTTCTAAACAAAACCAAAGAGCTTGGGACTTTTAAAGCTTTGATTTAAAATTTTTATTTAACTTCTAAAGGAGCTTCTAATTTATGAATAAACAAATTTTGCAGTCTACTACATATCTTGTGTGTAGTTGTAAGTTTCATCAGTTTCTGCACTTCTACCACTGTTTATGATAGCTCTGGGGTTGTTCTAAGTGATTACTCAGGTGACCAGACTGCTGTAGGTAAACTGAGGGAGAGAGGTATTTTGGCAGATTGAGGTTCCTTGAACATGCACTTGGTCAGAAAAAAAATCTGTAAGGCATTGATAATTTTAATAGTTTATTTGTATTTTTCATTCTTGAATTAAATATTGGACAACAAAGTAAAGGATATGGTATCTCTTTTGGATGGCATTTCAGGAAGTATTTATTTGCTTTCCCTTGTTGAATCATGGTTCCTTTGTAACCAGGACTTAATAGTGCTTTATCTATCCATTTTTACTCGAACTATTTTTAGTAAATGGAGATTTCTCTAATTCATGGTGAAGAACATTCTGCTTTGCTGCATGAAGCATAGCGATGCTGAAGACTTGTCATACTTAATGTATATATTTCACTGGTGGGTGGGAGTGGAAATGTCTGTGAAAACCTTTTTCAACAGACATCTGATGCCCCTTAAAATAATGGTCTGTGTTTAGCTTGAGGCAGATTGCAAACCTCCCCAGGGTGTTTAGATCAAGCCTGTCGCTGGGAGGCAGTGATCAGAGGCATTAGATCTTGAGAGTGTAACAAGTTGAAAGTATTTGTTGCTAAACTATTTTGAAACTTGGTCATGCTCTCTAATGGTTGGATTGGGATTTTTTCCCCATTTTTTTATTAGGCAGTCTTTTGTATGACCTCAGAGAAGTTAATTCTGTTCTGCTTCTCAAAATATACATCCAACAATTTATATTAAGTTTCTTCTAGCCACTTTGTGATCTGCGTATCATTTAATGAATTATATAAGAGAGAACCACTTCTTGTAGCTGTTTTTTTTCCTGCTGTCATGAAATGCAGTGCTTCCTGTGGGTATTCTGAGGATGGCCTTTGCATGTAACAACAGGCTTGTTGCTGTTCTTTGCTGTAATTTCAGTGGTCAATACAGCTTTTAAGAGGCAGTTTTAAAGATGCTGCTGCAAGTGACTTAAATGTCTTTTAACATTGAGTTCAGTAATTCAGGGAATAATCAAGGTGGGTATCCATAAGTTATATCTATCAGACATGCAAAAATATTCATGGGAATAATATAACTTTAAGGTTTTAATAAAGTTGCTAATACATGTATATGCTTAAAAACTCCTCTATTCTACAGTAGACCTTCCTCATAGTAGTTGTTGTGCATGGTTGAATTTATTACAATGTTTTAAAAAATAAATTAATGTAGATGGGATAGTTGAACTACTTCTAGGCAGGAAGTTTGTGTAGCATACAACAGTATGTAGAGTTGATATTCAACACTGTAGTCAATTATTGCATATAAAAGTAGCTTTCTTACTTTGTAGTGGAAATGTTACTTTATCAATGTATTTAACTGGATTTTTAAGACTCCTGACTATAGCCTTGAGTACACTGACCTATTAGAAGCTATAAGCTTGTGCAATACATTATATGTTAAAATTGACAATAAACCTTTTTTTTGATACATGAAAATAAAGAAATATAAGTAGCGGCTTGTGGCTCAGCTGAACAAGATGGCTAAACTTATCTAAGGGTTTACTGACACCAAAAAGGAGCAGGCTGTGCTCTGCTAACTTTCATGTGCCGGATTTGGTGCTCACCTAATCCCTTAGTGACCCAGCTGAACTGCTAATGTGACAGAAAACCATCTTGGCTAATGTTTCACCATATCGACACAAGTCAGTTCAGCAAAGCATTAGATGAGTGCCAAAGCAAAGGAAGAGAGATGGAGACCTGTGACTGAGCAAAAGGGAGCAGGATTAGCCCCCTTGAACAGCAGAGAATTCTTAAATCACTTATGCCTGTCTTGTCTGACTGCACTCCTAATACAGAGTCCCAAGTACAGCACTTTCATCCCACTCCCTCTAGCCCAAGCACTCCTCCTACAAAGCAAGCTGAATATAAACTTAAGCATTTTTGTGTCAACACAACAGGAAGCAGGTAAGATCTTGAATTGTGAGAAAATTAATATATGAAATTCTTAAACAGAAATAATTTCAAAATTGCTCAGGTGCTATCTCAAATGAAAGTGTGATTAGTACAGAGTAACTGAGAGAGGCTTCTCTACTAATGCCACTTTCTAACTAACTGGACTTACTCCTGTCTAACCTGATGCATTATCCATTTGTTTGAAATTAAAGCTATTGGAAATTAACTTTTTTAAAGTGTTTGGAACAGTCTCACCTAGTTCACAATGAATTCTATAGGTAATTTGCCTTGAAAAACCCTTGGTCCTACACAGGAGAGCATTTCTTTTAATGAATCTGATATTTAGTTATTGTACCTGAAATTTTTAAAATGTTCTTTGGGGCTGTAGTAATACACTGTACAATACATGTTGAACATCCACTGTTAGCTTGAGCCTGAAGACAGGAACAAGATGGAGTTAATATCAATCAGCACAACTTTCTTGTGTTTTGTAGCGTTCTTCATTTCTTTTGGAAAAAAAAAAAGCTTGTCACCACCTGAATTAGTGGAACTTGTGTTTCTAGCACTTAATCTTTTTATCCAGATTCTTTTCCAAACATCATCATACCCTTCCTTATACCCAAGATATCCCTGCTTCAACCTGTGTTGCAGATGCTCTGTAGCTTTATGTGTCTGTATGGCTTGCTGAGTGCTGCCAAGAAGGAAAATAAATGTTTCACAGACTTCTACCTTTGCAGGGTCACCAATTCCATTTTAGTGTTCAGTTGTTCTTATTACTCCAACTTATGGGAAAGTTGTCCTTAAAACTTCTGCCAAATTTTGTTCACATTTGCACTTCACATTCCTGGGAGCAGAGTGCCATTGGTGTAAATAAAAACCTGAAGTGGTTGCCAGAGCAGGCAAGGCCTGTTTCTGTGCTGCATTTGTTTTCATTTATTACTTCATTATTTATTATTTCATTATATACTTTGTGCCATCTGACCTCTGCTTCAAAAGCTTGTTTCCTTCCTTCCAGCTCTTCTATGGAGCATGTGTCCTGTACTTATACAGCTTTTTGCTAATGTTCCTTTGAGTTCCCTGGGTCTGGCCATTGCTGCCCCCTCCCCTCCCACACATGTATGGGCTAAGGTGTCAGCTGGCCTGTTGAGCAGAGGGAAGCTGGGACTTGAGCTGTTCCTCCAGTAATGCTGCTTGTGTTTGTTCCAGGTCCAGAGCCCTGCATGTGGGAGCTGGGCTGGGCTGTCTCTTGCCAGAGCCCCATTTGTAATATGCTCAGCTTTTAGTTCTGTGGCTTCCTATGCTCCATGGCCTAGCCCTGTGTTCACAGGCTCCTGCATCCTGCAGCTCTCCATGCTCCCGGGCCCCTCCAGAGTGGAGGTGCAGGCCCAGGGCAGATGGGATTTTTTCCTTCTATGATTCTGTGCTGCTGCCTCTGCCATCATAAACCAGACCCCACAGAGAGATGTTGGCAAGGGTGCAGGGTGTTGTTCCATGTACCCAAACCCAGGTTTAATCCACTGGTTCAGCTCCCGCAACCAGAGGAAATCTTCCCACTCCCCGTGTGAAAAAAATCAGACCATGTCTGATGGAACCCATCAGTTCAGTTCATTTGTAATGGATAATAAAAATCAGACCATCCCTGATGGAACCCATCCATTCAGTTAATTTGCAATGGATAATAAAGTTGCATAAACCATACAGTGACTGTTCATTATCTGTTAAGACAGCTAATTCTTTACACCCATCATGAGCTTAAGTTTTCAGAACTGAAAAACAGTAGTGTTTGAAAGCAATGTCCATGATTAACAGTGTTGTGAATACATGAATATGGTCTGATGTGCATAATACAATGATTGCTGGTGTGGCTGTCCTGGTAAACCTCCACAGCTCATGGGCATCCTCTGGAGTTTTTCCTGATTACAAACCAAAATAAATGACATTATCAAAATTACTTCTCTCCCATTTCACCCCAGCCTAGATGAGTATATGGTAATGTTTATCTTTGATGCTTAATCATAAATACACTTTCGTAAATCATATTTTGGCCCTATTTTAACACCTTAGGAGTTAGAGAATATTTTTTACTTAGTAGTAAAGTACATATGAAAAGAGGAATTTTTTTAGAACTTTTCATGTCTTAAGAGGAAGTCTCTGCTGTTTTGAGTGCTGGTATTTCCCAGTCTTTGCAAAGGACTGAACATTCAAAACACTCATTTTAATTATTTCTATTTTCACGTGAATGGAACTAAAGACATTTTCTTCAACTCCTTCATTTGAAGATAAGAACTTGACTGGAAGCTGTAAGGTTTTACGTTTCTGTATGATTAAATATTGTGACATAATGGGCCAGGTGTGTTATTTATTCCACTTGAAATCTACATGTTGAATAGTAGATATTCAGAAAAGAAAACAGCATGCTTATTGTTGTGGTGCTGGTAAAAAGGATGGATTTTTTTGGAAGGAGCAAGAGGGTAAAAGTAGTCTATGTAATAAAGGCTACAAATACGAGATGGAAATTACTGTAGCTTTTAAACTACTTGTATAGAATATATAATTTGGAATACTTAGATTCTTAGCAAATATTTGGAAATCTCACGACCTTTAAATGCTTTTGAACAGTTTATGAGTAACTATCTCAACAATTTAAATGCATATAAGAGAAAAAGGTGCATTTTTATTTTAAGATTAATCTTCTTTTATTTTGCCAATTTGAGCAGGGGAGTTTACTGGAAAACATTTTCATCCAGTTTTATTTCTTTTGGCTATAGATGAGTTACACCAGAAATCTTCATTCTCATAAATGTTTTCTTTGTCTATTTCAGTGATCGCTGTGGAGAAGACCCAAACCAGAAAGTAATCCATGGGGTTATTAACTCCTTTGTTCATGTTGAACAGTATAAGAAAAAATTCCCCCTAAAGGTAGATACACATTTCTGATTATGTATTTTTAATTTGGAATGTCAATCTAGTATATACATTATTTGTCCTTTAAAAAAAATATATATCTCTTCTAGTTTTATCAGGAAATTTTTGAGTGTCCTTTTCTGAATGAAACAGGGGAGTATTATAAACAAGAAGCTTCAAACTTATTGCAAGAGTCAAATTGCTCACAGTACATGGAGAAGGTAAGAGATTCTTCAGTGCACATGCAATAATTAAAATAATTTTACTGATTTACTGATTTACAACTTTACATGTTGTCCTCTGCAGTTCTCATAGTTGTTCTTTGTGTTACGCTTTTATGTAATTGAAATCATACTTTTTTGTGACATGGTTAATCTAAACATAAACTACAAACCTTGCTATGGATGGACAGTATCAAAATATTTCATAATAAAGTATGACTCAATGGAATGAAAAGTGAAAAACAAAAATAAAACGTATCAGGCCGATTAGTATTACTTCCTCACTTCAGTATTTTCTTTCAGTTTGGAGTAAGGTAACATTAGAGTTTTAGCAATATGTGGTTAGAAAATACTCAAAAGTTGTTCCAAAACATTATTAAAAATTACATACTCTGAGGTGGATTTTCTTTCATTTTGCTTTGTGGTGTATGAAGTTACGTTGTGGTTACATTACTTGTAATTCTTGTACCTAGTTTGAGAAAACAAAGATTAATACAACACTAGGAGTCAGTTCTTGGTCCTGTACTGTCCACACTACCAAGAAGAGTTGAGAAGAGGACTGTGAAGTTGCTTTTAAGCTGAGGGTTACACACCTGTATTGAAATTCAGGGACAGACTAAGACTTCAACTAAAACAAAAGCAGTTTTGCCTATCATTAGCAGACTGCAGCTGTAGTACTCTCCTTAGACCCCCCTCATATTCACAGGGTCTAAGTGCTTTTGGCAATATTCATATGACTTGTCTTATGATTGAGCCTATTTCTTTCATTGAGTTATAAAAAGAGCTTTTATTAATAGCTCAGATGTACTCCTGTACCTATTGAGCAGATGTTTACATACAAGGAGATGGACTTGGAATAGTAAAGTGATTCTTGGAGTTCACTTTTTGTTAGGTATTGTGGTAAAATTGTCTCAGAAGGAATAAGAAGTATGGTAAGAGAAATTGGGGAAGACTAGTCACAAGGTTAAAGGGAACAAGACATTTCAAGATTAAGACTATGGAATGCTGGTAGACATCTGACCAAGCCTAGTTAATACTCAGACTCGATTATGTTCTTTTGTAATAGCCTGATTCAGAAGAACAAATTAAATTTTTCATCCTGCACAAGTTCTTTTATAACTCTTGGTACTTACTCTTATTTCTCATTCTACACACATACACTGTTGTATATTCTGGTACTATATAGGTTGTCAGTATTTCTTCAGCTTGCAGTTAAACTCTTCTGTGTAGGTTTTAGGTAGATTAAAAGATGAAGAAATGCGATGTCGGAAGTACTTGAATCCCAGCTCATATGGCAAAGTAACCCATGAATGCCAACAGAGGATGGTGGCTGATCACTTGCAGTTTCTACATGCAGAATGTCACAATATTATCAGACAAGAGAAAAGAAGTGGTAAGTCTCACTAGTCACAAAAAGATTGAAATGTTTGTTTGCTTTATTCACTTAGCATTGCAATTTCCTCTTTTCTTCAATAACCTACTGTGCATATGAGCATTTTCAACTAGTGTTACTAATCTAGAAATCCCCATTAAACCCTGAATGACATTTCTCTTTTAGCATGTAACAATCCTTCTTTCAGCTAATGCTCTTTCCTTGTCCTAGTCATCTTAAAAACACACTGAAATCCTCTGTCCTGTAGAATTGATATTTTATGCTTCCTTTGTAAACCAATGGCTCTGTCTTAACAGATTTCTTCATCATCACTTAATAGGTCAGACTTATAAAAGATTTTGACATCTTGTCATAGCCAGTTTTTATTGTCCTGAATCTTTTGTGACCTCTCATCCCAAATCTTTTTTATAGAAGAAGATGCTCTTGTAGTTAAATTCTCTGCCTGACTAAAAAAAACATGCTTCCTAGTGACTACATGCCTCTTACCTTTGAAAGAATGTTTATTCTTGCATGAAAGACAGTATCTCTTATGTGAAACAAATTATTTTTCACAGTCAAACTCAAATTGTATTTAATAATGGTCTTTTCAGTTTCCAGGCAATCTTTCAAGTTTGATCAGAGTTTGGATCTGTTTTGTTTGGTTTTTTTTTGGGGTGCGGAGATGCAAAATATAATAAAAATAGCAGTTGCTTGTTTAAGAGATTTTCTCACCTGAGAAAAATTTCAAGCTACCACTGGAGGCAAATAAAAAGTCAAGAAGCTAGCTAAACTGATTTTAGTCAGTTGCTGCTAAGGGATATTAAGGAAGGCCAGGCTTTAAAATAAACTGGCACACTATTTCTCCACACTAGCCCACCTCTCTTAGAGTCTCTTCTTTAGAAGCTGTATTGTAAGGGTAAAGTGGTCACAATGGCAGGACTCAGTAAACACTGATAATAGGCCTACCCTTTCCTTTTTTCTTTTATCAGTGATCCAGTGTATGTTAACTTTTTCTTTCAAAACAGTTGGTCTTGTTTCAGTCTTTAAAAAGTTCTGTTGGAAATTATGATACTATATTAAGTGTTAATTGTTAGTGTTTCTAAGTGTATTCTATAAAAATGTATCTCTGTTACAGACATGGCAAATATGTATACTCTACTTCGTGCTGTGTCGAGTGGTTTACCTCATATGATTCAGGAACTACAAAACCATATCCATGATGAGGGCCTTAGAGCAACCAGCAATCTTTCTCAGGAAAATGTGAGTTTCCTCTTGTTTGTTTTTTTTTTAATTTTGCCTATATAAAATTGGTTTGGAACATGATGGATAAGTTGTAACTTCTCATCAGCATGGTTAGCTCTGCCACATTATCTATCCTGAGAGCTGATTGTTGTAATTGCTGTGATCTAACCAGAAACAACTGCAGCTAGATATTTCTCATTGTTGTTTGCTTAATACTGCCAGGGCAAGTAGATCCTTTTGTTCCATGTATGTTTTGTTTTTTTTCTTTTTCCCCCACATTTTTCTTAAGTCAGTGATATTTGCTGTTCTGGTATATTAGAAGCCAGTGATTCCATTTTGTAAAGACCTGACATCCTGTCCTGATTTCAGTCTGGTCGTTTTCATAATAGCTTTGTAATTATTTTGCTTTATATAGTCATGCAATTTCTGAAAATATTCTTATTTATTTTATTAATGTGTGTTAAACTTTTTTTCCCGTTTCTATCTGTTTAAATTACTCAATTCCATTTTTGTTTCATCAGCATTGCTGTTCAGAGACAAACTACATTCATTTCATTTGACATTGTATTTGTGCATGTGTACAAGCACAGATCTTACTGTCTAGATCTGTGCTCGCTTTAGGATGGTGACTTTAGCTATCCAGTGTTTCTGTCTATAATATATAAACACAAGCTGTTGTACATTCACTCTGTTACTGACTGCACAGGGATGCTTACTATTCTGTGACTCCACTGTGACTTCAGTGTGCATACTGAAAAGGGACTGAAGTCTTTAGTAGTATAGTTTCCTTTCCAATTATTTTTAGGTTTATTGAACTTATTCTTTCAAACTAATAGTGTCTACACAGAGAAATAAATACAGATCCATGAGGGTGGTGACAATTCACAGCCTTATGTAGATCATTTCAAACTGTGAAATACTTGTTCTGTTGTATAAACATTTGAAAAAAACATTGAAATATTTTTATGTGTGGCCTGAGTACTTGGTACTTGGAGAGTTATGCTACAGAGCCAGTGCCTTTCACACTGTTGCACTTGTGTCTGCCAGCTTGTCTGTGTAGGGACTCCTCCAGCTCATGTCAGTCATTTCTATGCAGAATATGATGCTGGAATGTAGGGCGTGAAATTCAATTGGTAACTGCCCTATGTAGGAAAATGTAAAGGGGTCATTCAGATTTTCTCTCTCTGACGTTATTGTGTAGGAAAAGCAGCAGTTTATTATATCAGTTGTTTGATTGCTGTATTAGTGTTAGCATTAATGCTTTTTGAAAAGGCTAATAAATAAAGGATTTTAGGGAAAAATTAGATGTCATGAGAGCAGTAGAGACTCAAATCTAGGCTGGATAGCATGACTGTAAATGTAGCCTAGACTTTTTATTTCCAAGACATGCTCTAGCATCATAGTGTGAGAGTACAGCAGAACCCATCCTCTCAAAAATCACTGTAGTATTAACTTTCCCAAAAAAAGAGTAATTAGTAAAAAATCTATAACTAATGTAGATATGTCTGTTTTAGATACTACTACTTTTCTTGCTAACTTGCTTTCTGTTTTATCTACCCTCTTTAGATGCCAACTCAGTTTGTGGAGTCAGTTTTGGAAGTACATAGTAAATTTGTTCAACTGATCAACACTGTTTTGAATGGTGATCAGCACTTTATGAGTGCCCTTGACAAGGTAATTTTTACTTAAGTAAACAAAGCATTGGAAAACAAAATCGAGGACCTGATTCAGGCTCACCAAAACTCTTCACAGCATCCACACATGGTCAATGATAGTTCATATGCAGTATTTCTAGTTTAGAAATGCAATGGAGCAAAAGACAATCCAGTGTAAGGGAAAAGATAAATTAAAGGAGACCATTTTAATACTTGTTTTCTGAAAGACAGACCTTTCTTTTCATCATATTTCAAAACACAAATGGTTCTCATCCATTCAGTGTAATAATAAATGCAGATAATACATAGGCAACTGGTGGGGTCTGGGAGGTCTGGTAATTCCTGCATGCATTTGAACTTGAATTTGCTTGCTGAGGTAATGTTTATCTCTGAATGCTCTTAGTATTACTTCCACAGAACTTTTGCTTAGATTTTTCAAGTTGATTGCAAAGAATATCTGGAAATCTACATTACTTCAATCACTGCCACGATAGGTAACTTTTTCCAGGAGAGAGCTGCACTTGAATTTACATAATAAATATAGGGAATGAGGCTTGGTGCTGTTTTATTTGAAATGTATAGCCGTGCAGGTATTCAAGATAACAGTTATAATTATAATAAATGTTAACATTAATCATTATTAATTATAACTAATAAATCTATTTTCTTTCTTTGATTTTCTCTCAGAGGATGCACGCATACAGTTCATTGCTCTTTTGTGGTGTATGCAGTAGTTGCAGTTTGTAATTAATGTCAGAGTCTAATCTTTGACAATTATCAGTCAAGGTTAATCTGAAAAGGAATAATGGAGAAGGTACCAGTGATTGTACCAACAGTAATTACCCATCTGTATTTGTGACATTGATGGAATAATTATTTAGCATTTTAAAACAAATACTTCAGTGCCAAATACATTTCTCTCTCCGTTGCAATTAATGTCATGTACCAGAAGGTGGAGTATCACGGGACTGACAACTTCATTTGCTGGCACATAGGCAATTCACTTTTTCTTAAATTCGTCAGTTCTTCAAGTCTTTGATCTTTCTTACAGGAAATACTTAAAAAATTGATTTGCTGTTAATTTTTGATGGTGGATATCAAAATGACTATTGCTGCCTCCAGCACTATTGCAAAAGACTGCTCCAAGCTTTAGAGTTTCCTATTTCTTGTCAAATCGTGCATTCTTTTCTCAGAGGAATTCTGGGACCTGTTAGCAAATTTTGCAATCTTGAGGTGCTGTACAGAAGAGTTCCTTGTCAGTTTGTCTTTATTATAATAACAATATTATTTTCTTTCTTCAGAGGAACTATAATTCCTGAGATCTATAGTCATGCAGTATTTTTGATTCACTGTTAGTTTACAACACTAATTTAAATGTGACATGTAGTTTAGAAGCTCCATTATTCTGATAATCTTTTTTCCACTTCTAAGCTGCCATTATCTCTTTCCTTTTTCATCATGCTCAGGTTTTCTTCAGCCACCATATTGTTTGTATTCTACTACTTCAAATTTCCACTTTCAATGATATATTTTTCTCCTTTTTAGTGTATGGAAAAATCCAACAACCAAAAGTGCTTTGATTTCTTACTGTTGTGAACACATCATCTAAGTTTTTCAGCTCAACGTACATGCTGTTGATGTGCTGCTGCTCACATCTACTTTATCTGCACTTATTCCTAAGTTTCTTTCCATTCATTCTTTTTGGTTTATTGCTGTATACCAAAATCATAATACTTTTGTGAAGTTTCTAATCAGGACTTAATTTATTCTTCTGTTTTCTGTAATTATTTTCTTCTTCTACTCTTTCTACTTTTACTTAATTTTCAACTTGAAAATGTTTAACAACCAAATTCTCGTAGAGCAGTAGTTTAATCTTTTTATGAGTTGTTTCTTTTTTTACCCCCTTTTTTGTAGTTCAGTTTTATAGGATCTCAGATCATCTTTGCCCTCAGGATTTTTTTGTTTTCTTTAAATTTCATAAAATAAAAAAGTTTAAATCACTGACAATTTCTCTTTTCTCTATCTTTTATGTAGGCTTTGACATCAGTAGTTAATTATCGGGAGCCCAAGTCGATCTGCAAAGCACCTGAGTTGGTAAGGGATGCACACAGAAAGTAATTCTTGTATATAACCATCATATGAATTGCAGTAGGGTCCTTCACATGCATATGCAGCTCTCACACTGAGTCACACTCAGGTGTGTATTTTAGTAACAGCTTAAGCTGCACACACCTTTGTGAGTGTGCAAAATTGCTATGGTTCACATTTTTGGTATAGATTGTATTTTCTGTGGGTGTAGAATGTATTGTTTGCCCATGGATCTAGCCATTGTATAGAATGTAAGACAGTAGACTGAGACTTATTTTGTGTTTGAGTTATCGTAGAAATCTGGAAATACTTTAGCATACATTTGTTTTCAATCTTGACAAGTAGTTTTGGGTTTGATTTTTCTTTTTTTAATTTGAGCTGGCCAAATACTGTGACAACTTGTTAAAGAAATCAGCAAAAGGAATGACAGAGAATGAAGTAGAAGACAAGCTTACAAGTTTCATTACTGTTTTCAAGTACATTGATGACAAAGATGTATTCCAAAAGGTAACTTTTCCTCTTCAATAATGGTTAAAATGTCACATTTAAAGCCTACTTGAAGAATGTGGTCATGCTTCTTAAAATCCTCATCTCTGTTTTAATGCAGTTCTATGCCAGAATGTTGGCAAAAAGATTAATTCATGGTTTGTCTATGTCTATGGATTCTGAAGAAGCAATGATAAATAAACTAAAGGTAAGGAAATACTCTTCTAACACAGAAGAAACAAATGTAGGAGTATGTAGTGTTGAGAGGGAGCAGCAGAGGGTGCCAGAGGTAACTTAGCAATTGGTAAATCTGTTTCCAACAGCTGAAAGTAAAAGCTAGTGTTTTGGTAGTCTATGAAAGATAAAAGGCTGAATATCACCTAGGCATTTGAGATTTTTCTGAGGTTCTGGATAATTTTATTAACTGTGTTCAAGTCATTCATGTTAACATTCAAAAATTACCAAGGTCTTTCTTAAACGTCTATCTTTTGATTATACAAAACAATATTTTTCAAAGAAATTAGCGTGTATAAGGTGAAACTTAAGATAAATACAATTTTATTTTACATTGTTTGTTTTTTATTGTAACTAGTATTTCCTGTACATATAACAACACTTCTGCTGACTAGATTTTCATGTTGTATTAGTGAGGGAGCATAATTTATGTGATGAGTACTGTTTTCGCTTTTAAACCTTTTACAATTTTTCTTCACAGCAAGCCTGTGGTTATGAATTTACCAGCAAGCTCCATCGAATGTATACAGACATGAGTGTTAGTGCTGATCTCAACAATAAATTCAACAACTTTATCAAAAACCAGGACACAATCATTGATTTAGGAATTAGTTTTCAGATATATGTTCTACAGGTACTAATGTATGTTTATTGCTGCTGAGTTATTTGTACTTATTTTTTATGAGTACTACTTTATATGGAAGCTGATGGTCTGTGATCATTGTGGAATTACTTTTTTCCTAGTGTTTCTTTGCAAAATCAACCCACTAGGTCCCTAAACAATAATGATATAAAATTTCAGTCTCAATTGATACCATGGTGGGGTGGGCAGAAGGTGCAGTAAAAAGTGATCAGTAAAACTTCCTGAGTAAATTGAGTCTTATGACATAATGTACACTATACGTCCACTTAAGGGTGTTTGGGGGTTTTTTTTCTTAATATATATGTTTTATGAAAATGTTAATGCTTTTATTTTCCCCAATACTTTTAGGCTGGTGCATGGCCTCTAACTCAGGCTCCTTCTTCTACATTTGCAATTCCTCAGGAACTGGAAAAAAGTGTACAGATGGTAGGTTAGTAGGAGGCTTCCTATAAACATGTGGAAAATGTGAAATAACTCCAAAAGAAAAATTGTCACTCTAACAGAGAAAAACTTGAGCTGCTTCATTATGATTTTAAATTATGACTATCATGTTTCCAGTCCATATGCAATATGGAAGGGTCACCCAAATTCCTTATGGAATTTATGTATGTATTTTTGTAGCTTTTTCACATCTCTCTTCTACACTTTGTGACTGCTGAGAGAGATGCTAATAACTGCAATCAAATTAACTAGGTTAGTTCTTTGCTTCAAAACCCACTCTTAATATTTAGATAAAAGAAGATTCTGTTTCTAATATTGAATCTAAACAGTCTTAATAGCAGACTAAGATGCAAATACAGGTTTCTTGTTCCCTGTTTCATAGAAGCTGTTCAAAGTCAAGCTTCGTGCAAACATCTCTAAAGCTCATTTCATGATTTTTTCAAAGCAGAGAAGGTTTTGCTTTAGCCAAATATTTTCTTCTTATGTGATTATTTTTGCTTTGTAGAGGTATTTTCTTGCTTTTGATTATATTACTGTATTCTAAATGTTACCTGTACAATGTCTGTTGAAAAAACAAAATATTTGTTTTGACCTTTGCTAAGGTGTATTTGATGGTGAAGTACAATTTAGGCAATACAAGTTTTGTATTATTGGACATAAGAGATTTTTATAGCAGATTTTATACTTTAAATTATTTTTAATATAAGTTATAATGGCAAATGTCTTTTTTCTGTGGTGAAGGATCTTTTTCTTGTATTGCTGCTTAATATTCAGACTACTTATTCAGCTTTAATTTCCATTTAAGTGGCACTTGGTTTTAGCTATATAATAGTTCCTGACCCAGATTACAGGATCACCAGGTCTAATGAGATTTTCCTGTCTTTGTGGGTTAAAATAGGAGTATTGTCAATTGTGCCTCAGTTGGAGAAATGGTACAGAATTGTGTATCAGAAGCAGCTCAGAATCTGGGTTGCTTGCCTAATTTCACCGTTTTGCCATTTTAAAGGAGCAAACTTATTTGTGTGTCACCTAGGTAGAGATCAGTGCTTTAAATTAGAATTCCCTAAAGAAAGAGAATATGACCTTGAGGGGGAGTCTTTGAAAATTGTCTCACAATGTCTTTATTTACTGTCCAATTTCATAATTTGACCCATGGAAAGAGTTCTCTTAGGATCCTGGCAAGGATTTAGAAAGAAAAGTGTTGCAATTGCTCTCTGAAGTATTCAAGTACTTGTGTAACTGGGCAACCTCTTCAGCAGCTTTTTCTGAGATTGCTGAAGCTTCCTATAAATATATGTTTATCTGAGTGGTGTACAAATACTGTTTTTCATACTGTGAAAGTTTGTGGGTGGAGAAACACCTAATTCCTAAAGAGATCAAAATTCCCTGTTTTTATGTTCTCCTTCAATGTTAATCAGAGTTTCCAGACCAAATCAGAATAAGCCAAATTGGTGTGTCTACACAGTGCTGGCATTGTGGGGTTTAGGGAGTTTGATCTCATTTTAGGAAAAGGTTCTTTGAATCTGCTGAAGTTCTTCTCATTACCAGAGGCAGAACTTAAATGAAGATTAAGTCATCACTCATCTTCTAAAGGAAAATGCTGTCATGCATGGATCTGCAATGTTTTCATCCAGTGAGATGGACATTAAACCAGTTATTTCTTCATTAGGGTGGTAGGGTGATGATAAACTGTTGTGAGTAGTTATATGTGTGACTAACTGATGTTCATTTTGTTTTGCAGTTTGAATTATTTTACAGTCAGCATTTTAGTGGAAGGAAGCTTACTTGGTTACATTATCTTTGTACAGGTAAAAATAAGCGCTTTGCTAAATTTATGATCTAACAGTTACTTGCTAAAAGTTATTTTCAAATGACAAAAACATGGAGCGTTGGAACATTATTTTGCATATAAAGTCAATGGACATATTTTGTGTTATAAATTAATATTTAATACTTAGAATTTCAAAAATCTATGCCTTGTAAACTTGTGGTTTATTAAATCCAAGTAAATTAAGAGTTGTATGTCCTTAACTGCAGAAAAGCACTGCAGAACTGCTGAGTTAATAACAATTGTTTCTGGAATTGTTTCTGTAGTATAGATGTTCCTTACATAAATACTAAATAATTTTAAGAATGCATATTATACTGTTTTACTCAGGGATGTGAGTATCTATATAAATACATACTTCGAAGTATTTAGTATTTATTATTATTATTAAGTATTTATTTTAGTAAATGCCAGTCAATCATGTTTTATTTTAAGTGCTTTCAGTCTCAGGCTTTAACAACTGAGCACTGCAACATATCACATGGAGATGAAAACCATAGCCCACAACAATGTAATATAATGAAAATCTAATTCTGCTAACAGGAGGTTGCTGTTAACTCACACTCAGCTTCACACAGAAAATCTAAATCTGCTTTCAGGTAGATTTTTTCAGTGCTTTTGGTTTTTCATGGGAATTTAAAAAATGTAAGAATTTGAAAATTTTTTGATGGACAAGTATTTTACTTTGTTTTTAAATCTTTCCTTTAATCAACTTAGTCATTAATCACTATTCTGAGATTCTGTGTAAGCTGTTAATTTAAGTTTATGCATTGCAATGTGTTGAGGCTACTTGGAATTGCTACTACTACTACTACTACTACTACTACTACTATTATTATTATTATTATTATTATTATTATTATTATTATTATTTTATTATTATTATTATTATTATTTTATTATATTGCAGTACTTGTCTAGTATTCATAGTTAATTGGGCTGGGTCAGTTGTAGGCCACACTGTATATGTGTAAATTCACTGCATCAGTTGTCATTGTTCCATTTCAAGTGTTAAATACAAACTTGAGTTGAATGTCTGGAAATGTTTGAGGAGCTCTGGTAGTTAGGCTTCAGAGGACTTTTCAGCACCTTTCATCAGTTTATAAAATACTACTTGTGTCATTACAGGTGAAGTAAAAATGAATTATTTGTGCAAACCTTATGTAGCCATGGTCACAACATACCAAATGGCAGTGTTGCTTGCCTTCAACAACAGTGAGACTGTCAGTTACAAGGAGCTTCAGGACAGTACACAAATGAATGAGAAGGAGTTGACAAAAACCATCAAATCTTTGCTTGATGTCAAAATGATCAACCATGACTCAGACAAGGTATACCATAATGATATTAAAAAATTTCCTTTTTTCAGTCTTGTCATTCTGATATTTGTTGAGGACTTTTTAAAAATATCTATTGTTTACTTTTATTTTTGTTTATTTTTGACCCTTGTAAAAAATTGTGAATCTCTACTTATAAGGAAAGAGACAGGAGGAAGTAGAGTGTCTGTCATTATAGGCTTTCTATGCCTATAGCAGCATGAAAAGGTAATAATGCAGGGACTCCTTATTGTTTCTGTTGTCTTGCTTTCAGAGTTGTACTGAATCATGGGAAGGAGCCCAAGTAGTAAACCAGAGTTTTATAGTGATCCTAAAAAAATATTTGTGGGATTAAGAGAGTGAAAGAAAGAGCAACCATGTTCTTCTTTGCTGACAGATTACAGGAGCAAGAAAGAGAGCAAGGAGGACTTCTGTGAGAGGATTTTTGCTGCAATTTGCCAGACTTGTCATTCCATGAGTTTCTTGGAATTCCAGTAATATCTGAGCTTTGTTTTTCATTAAGGCAATGGTTGATACTTCTTTTTCTGACTCTCTCATCCTTCTGTATAGCCTTTGTGAAATCTTTTTCTCCAGTACAGCAAAGACTTTACTCTGTTAAATAAGAAATACTGCAGAAGAGCCTGTGCATCCCATACAGACACAGCATGTGCATCCAGCTCACCCAGAAAGCCCACTATGCAGACAGTATCAGATGGAAGAAACTGAGATAAGCTGTTCAATTCGCTTACAAGAAGAAATCCAAAGCTGCTCTGACAGCTGCTTTTGTTTTTAACCAGGAAAATTTTAGAAAATGGAAAGTGAGATCACAAGGAAGATTTGGTTCTTGGCTGAAGCATAGGACATGCTTCCAGTATCTAGAAATGAGCCCAGGTTGGAACAATTGCTGGGAAGATGTCTGTTAAACCATGGGTCAAATAAAACACTGGGAGCTATTACAGGAAATAGTGAGACCTTTAATAATCTTAGAACATTGCCTGTTATTTAAAGGATTTATATTACTTTCTGCCATTGTATAAGGTTCACCCATTTTCTTAAAACTTATGTCATAGAAGAAGGAATAATACAGCTTTCCACCCCTTTTACTTTTTATTGTTTACCACTGCATTTTCCAGTTTTTTACCTTCCAGACTACTGTATTCAAGTGTCTTTACTATTTCTGTTTTCTTTGCACTCCATCCAGCAATGTGATAGTAGATCTGTGGACAGTCTATCAGCTCCCTTATTAAATAAACAAGTGAGCTTTAGTGGTTTAAGCAGTGGAATTCAATACATAAACTTCCCTTTACCTGTATCTGAGCCAAACAGAAAAGTACAGTGTAGTAAATGTTGTAATTTGCTTTTGCTTGTTTGTTCATTTTTTGAATGGATGTCGGGGAAAGAGCATGAGAAGCTTCATTTCAAAATCTTCATTGGTTCATTAGAATTATACTTTTTGAGTGCATGCTCAATACATAATTTATTTTGGTTTATGTTCAACCATGTCAGCAGAATAATGCAAAAAGTTAAGGCTAGCCTATTTTTTCTTAGCTTATTATTTTCAAAGCTCTTGGTCTTTCCCTTTTCATGTTGTATTTTCTATACTATGCCTGGTATCCTGGTATTTATATATATTGCAACAAAGACTATTTGTTGCAAGATATAAAATTAGAATCAATATTGGTTTGAGTGCATATTTAGATAAATATTTTCTGTTTTTACTAAAATGCTTGTGTTTTAGACAGTTTGACAAGATTCCAAGGTCTCAGAATCCCTGTAACTTTATTCTGTTGGAAATTGGTAATACTTGTACAGAGTACAGACTCTGGTTGAAAGTAAAGGTGTTTTTACTGTAGGGAAAAAAAACTGAAATAATAATAATAATTTTATACACACACATATATATACACAGACATATATATGTGGAAAAGAATTGAGATTCTGACAGGAAAGAATTCAAAATCTGCAGATAGATGGAATTGTAGAAGTTGCAGTCTGTCAGCTATTTCTGCTATAACATTACAAAATGTTTAGATGCTTTTCCTTAAATTCCGGAAGACAACATTTGTAAAAATTATGAAAGCAGCAGCTCCCCTTTGAGGTCCTGTCATAGATAAATGCAAATCCCACTTTCTCTGCAGGGAGAAAATTACTTTGAATGTAGAGTGTTTGCAACTAAGATAAGCTATCAAAGTTTTAAAAGATAAATTGCTTGCTAATGAAATTCTTTTATGGCATAGTTCTTCAATAGTGTTTTCTGAAATAGATTTGATTTCTAGGTCAGTTAAACTAGCTTTAAAAATTTACCCGGTTCAAGTGGCATTTTAGAATTTCCACCTACAAATCTGAATTTTTTTCTGTGTATGTAAGACTTTTCAAAGTAACTGTGACTTTTCAAAGAAAATTGTTGCTATTTTCTGGCTCCATTCCTGATTTTTAAAAATGATTCTGTATTGTAGGAAGATATAGAGACAGAGTCTACATTTTCATTAAATATGAACTTCAGCAGTAAACGAACAAAGTTTAAAATTACCACATCAATGCAGAAAGACACGCCACAGGCAAGTATTCTTTGGTGTTTCTAGCCTTAATTTTCTAAAATGGAATTTACTGTGTTAGTTTGTGTAAGCAGATACCAGATTCCATAAGATTTACAAAAGAAATTTTATAGGTTTAAAGCTTAAGCAATGCAATTTTTTGTACTTAAAATATAGGCAAGAGAAGATGAAATAGGGAGCAAGAAGTAGAAGAAAAAGAGAAACAAAATGGTAATACCAAATTATATTGATGTTTAGTCTATATCATGAGACTTTTTTGTTGCTGGTGTTTATAAAAGCAACTTACTGCAAGAACAGCAGAACCAATCAACTATTTTCCTTTGGTTTTGTGTCCTTTGGCAACTCAAATCAACTCCTGTGTTGTTAATCCATGTTGTCAGTGTATCTTCTAAGACACAGGATTTTGTACAAGATAGGTATGTGCTGCCAAACTCAATACATTATAGTCAATTCTGGTTGCTTTTCTCCCTAGCAAAAATGTTGGTTTAGATGCCTCTCTGCTACCTTTCTGCTGACTTTCATGAAAGCTGATATCCTTGATTTATGGACGTACTTTTACTGGAATTGAACTACACCTGCATTTTTGTATTAGTTCACCACTTTTAGTAAAGTCAAAAGTAGAGATTCAATATACTTTTATGCAGTCTTTATTGGTCTTATTGTATTTTGAGCATTACTGTTCTTCCTGTGTGGCAGGAGATGGAGCAGACCCGAAGTGCTGTAGATGAAGACAGGAAAATGTATCTTCAAGCTGCTATAGTCCGTATCATGAAGGCACGTAAAGTGCTGCGACATAATGCTCTTATTCAGGAGGTAAGAGAAAGTCCTTGAGCTTGATTTCATGCAAATCCTCAGGATAATAGGGTAGAACATCAGACTACAAAACTCAACCATGTGGAAACCAGTACTTCAGTGAAATTAGTGAGAATTTCCCTGGAGTCTGTTTTGAACTGCAGTACTGAAGCACAAGCTGGGATCCCTCAATCTCATAAATGTGTCTTAGCACCAAAGCATTAAGTTCTTGCTCTTTCCTGTTAGCTGGTTCTATGCCAGCTAAGAGATGTTGTATCCTATAAAAGTCATTGCCAGAGCTATGGGTTCAGTTGAAAACCTGAATAGGGATATTCTAGTATGGAATTTCTACAGAAGCACTTAGCCAATTCTGTTCTCTAATCATTATTTTATTATAACTCATGGTTTAAATTTTAAAAGTTGTCTGAATATGGAGACATGCACTTTTTAATCTCCCTTTTCCACAAAGCAGTACAGTTCTCTAGATTTTTTAAATTCCAGATTAATGATCTGTGAACTGTCACAGGCTGGCTTGGAAGGAAGTGCTATTTCTTTAGTTTTTCTCCCACTTTCCCATCTGCTGGTTGCCTGCCTAATTGTATTTCTCATTCCAGCCTAACATTTGCTTCTTCCAACCGGTTGCCAGTTTTACTTTTCTCAACCTTCCAAAGCTCTTTCTGCAGTTCAATTCATTCTTGCATCTCTGAGCCTTGCTGGATGGCCTCAGAGAAGACTGGTGGGAGGGGGAATTGAGATTCCTGTTTTATTCAACCATATTCAACCATTTTGAGCATAGAGGTGGAGAGACATTGAGTAATTTGTGGTGATGGAGGAAACAATTTACCACACCCACTCCTTAATTTTTATTTCTTAAAAATAATCTAGGAGCAACAGGGAGTTTGTAAGCCCAGAAGATGCAGGGTGTGAACTCTTAAGGGTTTTGAGTATTGAAGAGGCGTTAATACACAGATACTCTGACGGCAAGCTTAATTTGAGAAATCTGATTTTGAATATCTAAAAGATAAGGCAGCAAAGTCCTGATTTTTCTCAGAAACTTTGTTTTTTTTGGTTTCCCATTATTTGAATCATCCATGCAATTATTATGAAATCATGTAAGAATTTGCAATTAAAACTAGAAAATTTAAAAAAATTAAAATTAAAAAAAGCTGTTTCATCTTTGAGAATACTGTCTTCTGCCCACTGTTAAATTATTAGAAAAATTTCTTGAAATGTATTTTGCCTGACACCAGTTTATAAGAATAAAATAGATTACAAATTTTTATGTTATGTAAACAAATCCTTTCTGGTTGCTTCTTCCTTTGTGTAATGGAAGGGCCACTTATATGCTCCTGCTGTGTTTTTGCTCTTGCAGGGCTCCTGCAGTGTAGTAACATTAGGACCTTTTTCTTTAGCCTTGCAAAAAAGGTGGATATTTTCATGGTTACTCAGTTAAAAACTAAGTAGAGCGTATAGTTGTGATATTGTTACTAATTCTGGTGCTATTGTTATTTTTATCATGCTGTTTATATTATTATATATAATGTATTAATTAAAATGTGCTGTTTGACTTCTTGCATAAGAAGGAATATTTCTGAAAGGAGTTTGTTTACTATGAATAGTTAATATTTTCTCACCTCATTAGTATTTTTTTCTTAGCTGTAAGGGCAGGCTCCTAACCCTAATGTAGTTAGCTCTGATTCTAACACTACAGCACCACACATTTCATTTAGGTTAAGGTGTCCAAAGAACACTCCAGGCCCTTGGTAGACCTGTATATGTCAGCCTGTGGTCTTTGTGGAATTGTGTTAGATATGCCCTGATAATTTCAATTCTAGCTCAATGTTGCAGTCCCCTGCAGGGCGAGGTAGCTTTTCCTATAAAATGAGTAAGACTGGAAGAATAGTGGAGGGGAGATAGCACAGCAGTCATTCCCGAAAAATTTTTATTCTGGCCATCAGATATTTCTGTCTGTCCTTCTTACTTGTACTATCTTTGATTTAAAAAAGCAACAACGACAGGAAAACACATACCAATACAAAAGTCTCTCTTTAGTTTTCTCTGTCTTAAATAAATACGTCAAGTGTGGTGATGACAATCAGCCTCAATGGAGGGCTAAGTTGGGTGAAATCTGAGCAGACCTATCAGCTTGTTAGCACCCAGTTTCTCCTCACTTGTGCTGCTGTGGAGCATACCAGACCCTTGGCTGTTAGCCCAACAAAACTCACTCTTTTGAGGTTTCTGTTTGCTTTGCTGGGTGAGTTCCACCTGGAGAGTTCTGTTGGCTCACAGAGGGCCCCAGCAAACTCTAGAGCTGGGACAAAGCCAGCCATGAGAAGTTGTAAAGAAAACTGAAAATTCAGCTGAAATAAAAGTTATTTTCTTTGCAGAAGAAATAGGAAACTACAGGCAAAATATATTGTGACACTTTAGTATTAAGATCTTTTGTTTGAAAAAGATGTTTCCTACTTATATATTTGTACATTCTGTTGGTGCACACAATTTTTTCCCCTTCTTTGCAAGAGAATGGATAAAACTGAGAACTTCTAAGAGACATCTGAAGTTTTGCCGAGTGGCACTTTCTTCCACAACGCAAATATAAATTTGTTTTTACAATAAATAACTTTTTACTGCATGTATTAAAAAGTTCCAGCATAACCAGATGGAACTCACTAAATTGTAGGTCTGTGTTCAGTGACTAAAGAAGGAGAAGTTCATCCTGATTGTCTCCAATTATACAGGAAAGGAGGGTAGTGGTAGGGGAACTTCACTGTGATAGTAGTGAAGAAATGTGTTAATATTAGATTAATTTTTAACATGGATATTTGTCTCCATTTGTACTGTGACAAATGAAGCAAGTGAGAGGAATGAGGAGGTCTGGGGAACATGTGGCCAAAGTAACCAATTAGCTGACCAGTCAGTTTCAGTGTCCTGACACTTACACATAGAGATACTTTCTTGTTTGTTATAAATTAAGTATTCCAGGGTTATTTAATCCCATCTTTAAAACAAAAATATACTGAATTTTCTTAAGGCCTGTAGCAAATAGTTAGATGACATTTATAACTGTGAAAAATGAAAATAACACAAAAACTGTGTCTTTCTTTTGCAGGTAATTAGCCAATCAAGAGCTAGGTTTAACCCAAGTATCAGCATGATTAAGAAGTGTATTGAAGTCCTGATAGACAAACAGTACATAGAGCGAAGCCAGGCCTCTGCAGACGAATACAGTTATGTAGCATGATGTTGCTATCCTGCAGGTATGATTGTAAGGAGATCATTGCTGTCACTGTTTGGTGTGTTCCTGTGGGAAGAGGCAGGCCTGTGCCTCCATAATTGGTCACTTGGCAGCCCCCGTTTTTCTGCTGTTTACAACATCACCAGTGCCATGTCATGAGCGTCAATGAAAATGCCTATAGATATTTCAAGCTCATGTCATTATGACATTTCTTAAAACTTTTACTAAAAGAATGAGTGAAGTATTGCTGAAATGTGGAGAATTGGTTGGGTACCATGCTTTTTTTTTCCCCCTCCCCGTTCACGTTTGCAGTTGATGTTTTTTAATGTATCTTAAGATGAAGTAAAAAAAAAAATCACACAAAAAACCTAAATATTGTAATATGACAGATAACCTAATAATTGTATCTACATTAAAATGTAAAAAAAATGACGAACATGATACTGCTGCTTGTCAAATAAAAAAATAAAGTTATATAATGTGTCTCGAATGATTGTACAGCTGGATATAGCATTAATGTCTGTAAATATTAATCAGACCTGAAGAGTAGAAATAATGTTACGTGTTTGGGTTTTGGATAACCTCAGAAGTAGGTCTGACATAATAACTAATTTATATAAAACTGAATACCAGGTATGTCATGTTTGATGTGATTATGAAAAATATTTATGATTAAGTGCACATCTTGTTTTCTTGAGATTAGGCTAATTTACATTCTCGGTGCCTGAAGGCCTCTGCTGTGTCTGTTAATCCCACACTGTAGGAATACCTTTCAAGAGAAAATAAACTGATGTTTGAGGGGATTTAAATGTGTAGTTCACAAACACTTAGGAATAGTTATCATGAACATCAAAGATAGAGTTCAGTAGCTTGTGAAACCACCTTCTTAATAGGAAAGCATATAGCAGGCTGGTAACTGAAAAATGTTTTTTCTCTAATGTATTGTGTAGAAACAGTACATGGATGGGTGTCTGTGTTTGTTTCCACATAAACTCATACTGCTTGTTTCTTGTTTTCCCTCCTGACTCCTACGGTTGTTTTTATCATGTTTTGTTTTCCTCTGCCCCAATTAGATTTCCAGCTGTTAGGGTGAGACAAGAAATCCACAGGCTATTTCATGTCCTGTGTTGTTCATCCGGGTTGGCATGGTGACTATTCACTCTTAAACAAGTAAACTATAATTTTAAAAGGTACCAACTCTATCACTAGAAGTGAATGGAATTTAAGAGCATTGAGAGTTTGAACACACTGAATGCCTGCTGCAGAAGAGTTTCCTCATGACTATGCCTACAATTATGATTGACAGGATAAATATTAAATTTAAATGTTCTATTTTTGCCAGATTTATTTACATGCATATAAAAATGCATATGTAGATATATAGTATTTGCAGTATTTTTTTAGATTGTGTAGTATCACCTACTAAAAATCCACACATCAAGAACTAATTTTAAAGAAAAATAAACATTTGGAGGGAGCTTTTTACTCTTTTTTTCTTTTTCTAGTTCTTCACTGTATGAAAGGTTTCTCTCCAAGTCTCAGATTGTTGCTGTCTCTTATTTCTTAAATGGTATTGCATTCATATACTATCTAGAGGGTATAGGAAACTTTCTATGGTTAACTAGGAAATGCATCAAGAAGTGGTGCTATGTTTTTCTGATGTGGATTTTACTAAGGATGAATAAAGGGCAATAAACAATAAAGTGCAATAAACATTCCTTCCATATTTATGGTGTTTTATCCCACTATGCTAAGATCTAAATTTTTTATGTGGATTTATGTCTTTAAGAAGTGAGGTTTTTTTACCTAATTGTAATATGGTGGTGTAGATCATTGTCTAAAGTGTTAATTGAGAGTTGTCTCTATGTGGTGGGAGACAGCAGAGGTGCTTATACTGTCACCAGCTGTAGTAAACAGCTGACATATCAGCTTAGATTTTGACTGGAATGACTTCTAATCTATTTCAGTGTGGAACATTTATGTGCTTTATTAAAAAAATAATTAATTACATCTACAGACAAAAACTAGGGAAAATATTCTATTACCTAACACACACAAAAAAAAAAAAAGAAAAACTATTTCCTGAATGCTGAATTAGCACATCCTTTCTCCAGAAAATAAACTAACACTGACACCAAAGTTTCTGGAAAGAAATGTGGTTTATCTTCTAACTTGTATTTGAGTCAACAGATTTTAAACTTGTTCATAAAAGGGTTAATAAAAACTTTATTTAAATATAGATTCCAGTAGCAAAATTTTAAGGCTGAGTTTGAAGAAGGCTTGACCAATTTATTTTCAGAATAATTTCATAGGCAACACAAGAACTTCTCTGCTCTAGCCCAAACGTGCAAGCTTTTAACATTACCTTATCTGTCAATTTTTGCATACCTAAAGCATCATTTTGGGTTTTAGGTAAGCATGCCGCTGAGTCGAGACATGTTGAGTGAGTTAAAAACATTCATCTTTTTCAGTGCAGTTGGCATCCCCAGATGATGTCTTTCATAATTACACACAAACTTAGTCTTTTCAGTGCCTCTTAGGAAATGGTATTATAGCTGGGAAACATACTGAATTTTACTTTATAAATCACATCATCCCCTTCAGGAAAAAAATAGTGCAAATTCAGACCCTGTAGCTGGGTTATGTCACTGACATCATTGCTGGCACACAGGGATGCAGTTTATAGTATGGAGCTTCAGCCTGACAACCAACAGCTTTGGCAAGTGTCGGTTCAAAATATAAAGTGCTAATGGGTATTAACAGGGGGGCAAATTGTAAGAAGGAGAAAATAGCCAAAAATGTCATGCAGTTTTAATTTTTTACTGGAAGAAACTGGTATAACTGTACTTCTTATTTTTGTTTATTTGTTGTATGCCTATTGACATGTATGACTTGCTAGTGTATAGGAAACCATACAGCTGAGTGGAAACATAATGGTTTCATACATCCCATACATGCCTAATATCAAATGCATTTTACCTCTGGTATTGAGTACTGCTGATCATTCTTACACTAACTGAAAAAGTGTTTCTTGTCTAGTTCTAGGAAGGAAAAGTGTACCTGCATTTTAGTGTGTTCATTCACACAAGACAGCCAGAGCTAAGAAAGATATTTAAGCACCATAACATGAACTGTTTGCAAAGCAGTGAGTAACATTACTTTCATGAGTACATCTTCTTTCCAAATAAGCAGAGTACAGAAATTGGTCAGTGGAGAAATAAATTTTATAAACAGATATCTTTCAGTTATGCTTATACATTTCTTATCCTTAAAAAAGTTAATTTTAAAAACAACTACTGCAACTTAGTATTGATATTGAGCAAATTCTAATAATAAATATAAATTCTTTGTACCTTAGGACAGATATTTTAGGACTGTCCATGCTTTACAAATATGGTAAATACTTAGAGTTAATTAATCTAAGATATCACAATATATGAAAATGTACTCTCCAGAAACAATTGTTATTACACTGATTATTTTCCCATATTACAAATCTGACTTTGTCTTTACTTTTTTATAGTAAGTTGTACTGTGCTTCTGAGCTGGTAAGAAAACGGCATTTTTCAGTTTTGTCAGGGAAAAGAAGAGGAAGAGTCAAAAAAGTGTTTGAGTATAATAAGTTTAAAACAGTGCAAGACTTTGATAAACACATGTGTGTGGTTTTAAAGAGGAGGGATGTGAGAAACAGATTTGTAAAGGATTCTTAAAACCTGACTGAAAACTCACACAGTCTTGTGTATCTGTATGTAAACTCTGCGATAAGGTGTGCTGACTTAGAAAGGCTGTGGAATAGAAATGGCATTGTTAAAAGAGACATTGAACTACAAACAAGTTTCAAACTATGGCTTTGCAAAAAGATCAGCTATTTTGGGTAATTAGAATAGTGAAAGATGCATTGTAGCAAGACAGCATGAAATAAAATGATAGGTGATTGGTGCTAAAAGTATTAGCAGCATTGTGTGGCAAAATAGGCTGAAAAACATAAGGTATAGTAACCAGGGAATAAGTTGTCTTCTAATAGAATGGCATTGAATTTTACATCTCTTATGTCTCACCCTTCTATGAGACTGATAACAAAATAAAATCTATGAAAACGCCTCTCAGTTGCCCCATCTCTGTAGAACTTGGATTTTCCAACAAGGGGAGTGAATAAATATGATGCTAAAAGTAACCAAACATATTTATAGGTGCTTGGATGTGCATTTGTTCTTATCTCCATTCACAATTGCATCAATAAGGAAGAACATAACAGGCAGCAAAAGCAGAGAGGTAGATGAGAGGCTGGCAGGTTGGCATCTGGCAGTCATGTTGGTGCTACTCCAGCTGTCCCAGGAGTACAGCACAAGACATCAAAGCTCCCTTAGTCTCCCCAGTAAGCCCAGCCTTGTAAATGCATCTGGGAAGTGAAGGACTAAGCCTCAGTAGTACAGAGCAAGCCTAAAGGTATTGTTGGTCCCTTCTAAAACAGTTCTAGTAATTTAGGGAATTACTTCCACCATTTCATGTCTACACTCATTAAGATGCCTGTGACTGAAAGCTGAGCAGTGATTTAAGCTAAGCAAAACTGAAATACTCGCTTATTTGGTTGTTTTGGCTGGGCTAGCAAGCAGCTGGCATTAACACCATCATAAGTTCTTCCTCTTCCGCTGGGGTGCAGTGCTGGGTGCATGCATTACTAGTTTGTTACAGTATCAGGTACAAAGTACACTTGAACCACTGGCAAACTTGGTGTATGTGAACCCTTTTCTAGAGCTTCTGGACTAGCTGGAAACCTCTGATATTTTAAAGAGAAGGGCTGTACTAGCTTTGTGCGTCCTTCCTTCCATTCTTCCACTGAGGTAAATAAAATCACACACTGGTGTTCCATAAAATTTGCTCTCTAAGTCTTTCATGCAGTTGTATACCATGAACAGAAAATTATGTATTTTAGGACTACAGAAGGTAATGTAGGACAAAATACTTGCCAATGTCCATATAGCCAAGGCATCAGTTCTTTCAGTCTGACTCTTACCCAACCAAACATTTGATATATTGGTGTTTACAGGAGCAATGGCTACATAAGGAGGTTGTTTGGCATGTTCTCATGTGAAAGAGGCCTTGTTCTTAACATAATCACCGAATGGCAAACACTGTAATTACCACCTTTGGTGGAAGCTGGTGGTTCTGATGTGTGTCAAACTGGCTTTTTCCAGCAGCTGAGAACAGTAGCACTGTTGCTGTCAACAGTTAGTAAAGAGGAGTGATTTGAGGGCAGTCTTGAAACTTGGCAGATTGCTGTTGCCTGTCTTTTAATGTTGGTTATATAGTCTATAACCTACTAGGTATATATGATTAAAAGTGCAGTACTCCTCTGGTAGTATTTCACATTATATTGCACAGTTTCGGTTGAGTTTCATAAGATGTACTTGGTCAGTTTTCTTAAAAACTCTA
Source organism: Chloebia gouldiae (assembly GCA_003676055.1). Taxonomy (NCBI): domain Eukaryota; kingdom Metazoa; phylum Chordata; class Aves; order Passeriformes; family Passeridae; genus Chloebia; species Chloebia gouldiae. The sequence continues at coordinate 11,609,349 of QUSF01000003.1, forward strand.
CTCATGGGTCCATTTTCATTTCTTCTTGCCAGTCACCAGCTTAATAGAATTTGTGGTCATCAAAACCTGAGTTTGAGAGAATAAAAAAAAAGACTGAAACTCATGATACTGTGTACTCATCTGTATATTTGAAGCCTGTTCAGGATGTTTTATGAGATTTGTTTTAAGAAATGCAGGTATTTGGCTCCTTCAGAGTGGCAAGATACATAGAGTGAGGTGCTGCCTAGAGCTGATCAAGAGGAGGCTGTCAGTGGAAGGGTATGAACGATCCTCTGATCCTTATGCTTTCGAAGTTGGTGTAGTGCACAGAATCCAGCACATCACATGCTCTCTTCAGGGTTTGTTCTCTTTTAAAGAGAGGCACAAGCAGTTATGCTAGTGGGCATTCAAGAAACATGAGACTTGGCCTTTTTGAGTTTGTTCTCATTCTTTCCTTGACCAGAAGAGTGCCCCAGTCTTAATCAATAAGGCAAGCAAGGCCTGTTACCTGTCTTGCATGTGTACAAAATTAAACTGGCTTGAAGGTAGATCAAAAAGGGTGAGCTCTTACCTGCTTCCCATGGCTTTTTGTGTATTTTTCATTGCAGTATTTGAGGGACTAGAAAACAGTAATTTAGACAAGGGACCTGTAATTTAGTCATTAATATATTCCTGTGGGAGCTGGGGCTGGGGGTATGGGTTCCCATCAGTGTGTTGGTAACTGAAGAACCATCTGCTTCTCAGTGCACTAGGAAAGTAGCAGTGGCCAGAATTCTGTATGCCATCTGCATCCTCTGTGCTGGTTGATGTTCATAATAGACTTAAGTGATAGCTAGTAGTCTAGATAGCAGTAATGAATATTTGAACATTTAAGTTTAGAGGTCATCTCACCATCTGGTGACTCAAAAAGACTTGGAAATTGAGCTTTCAAAACAATGTTTACGGGTTTGCCTGTATGCTGTGCTTGACTGCCATCTGAAGCCATGAAAAGGAGTCATGTGAACCTCATCTGTAGCCTTGTCTGAGTGCTTCCAAGTGAAATTCTCTCTTCCTCCAAGTGGTTGTCTGCTGGCACATGGTTTAGTGTGCTGGTAATGGTGTATCTAAGCCTTCCTGTAGCCACAAATTGAAGAGAATAGATGTACACCCACAAAACATTCCCTACTTAAAATCTGAGTCATGGCTGTGAATCAGAGGTGTGCCTGTTGCAGCTGGTGAAATAGATTTGGGAAGATGTAACATTCCTCTCTTGGGAACAGCAGTACTCTGGTTTTGGGCTAAGGAAATTGTCCATCTGCATGAAAAGAGGCTTTAGCATTAAAAGACCTATATCCATGGAGAAGACCCCACAAATTAATACCTGTTATCCATCCTGGAAGAGTTCAAGGATAGACTGGATGGGGCTCTGAGTAGCCTGGTGTAGTGGAAGGTGTCCCTGTCCACGGCAGTGGGACTAGAACTAGGTGATCTTTAAGGTCATTTCCAACCAAAACCATTCTATTATTTTTGAGTGATGTAATTGAGAAACCACTAGCTGCTCCTCAACCCTCTTTCCTCAAGGCAGTAGCCTTGCCTGTTTTGGATGCTCTCTTTCAGAGCACTGGGCATTCAGTTTTTAAAAATGTGTCTTTTAAAGGACATGCATAGGTTGGCAGATGAGATGGGGAAGAAATGGAGCTTGTGCCCGTGGGCACACCTGGTATTACCGCAGTGGGGAGGGACGGGTGGGGACGTGCTCCAGCCCTGAGCCTGGCAGTTGGGGCAGCAGAGCATGGAGCTTTGCATGTGGACTGGCAGACCCTCTTTATTCTTTCCCACACCCAGGCACAACCTTTGAAATACAGACTTGACAGGCAGAGCTGGAATATCTGCTCCCTCCCTTCCTGGTGCAGTTCCCGTGCGCGCAAGGGCCGCATGTCGGGACAAGCCTGGCTTTGCCGGCAGAGCCCGTGGAGAGCAGGAGCACCCTCACTCTTTGGGCAGCAGGGAAAGGCATGGGGCTGGCTGGGATGTGGCTCTGGGGATTTGCAGGTGGCAAAGGAGCCCATGATCTGCATGGACTTAATTTTAATACAGGGACAAAGATCAGAAACTGTGCATAAAAACGCCAGGAAGCATGGGATAAACTTCTTAATCATGTCTTAACTGAGGTGGCTCAGGAAACTGTAGGTTGTATGGGTCATTTACAATGACAAAGATGAAAATATGACAGGTAAAATAGCTGTTTTATGCTTGGATTTGCCTTTGACTTTTTTGCCTTCTTTTTTTATTTGTTTGGTTTTGGTTTATAAATCCTTTTGGAAAATAAAATACAGGCTTTTGAAAAGATCTTCAAGAAGTTTGTTTTGAAAGAGGTTTTTGTGGAATTTTTAATCCACATTTCCTGTCAATGTGCACTCTGGGCTTTGCATCCTTCATAATTCTCTTCCACACTGTCTGAAATGTCCATTGTGCTGTTGCACCTCTGCAGCAGTGGTTGGCTGCCTGAGCTCCAGACATGGGCAAGTTGTTTCTCTTTACAGGGGCTGTTTTTGCTACATCCACCTCCTTGCCGTGACCAGCTCCTTTTGTGCCATACCTTCTAGGCCCTAGTGCCTACATAGTACATTTTGTACATGACAATTGTATATAGTACTTTTTGTATACGACACCTGTACATAGCACCTCAACATTTCTTTAAAGTCTGTGCCTATAAAGGTATGTCACAAGTTTCTACTCCTCTCTCTACTTCTGTAGCAAGTGATTTGGTTTTACCTTCCTTAGAATGTGGTTTTATTACTGTTGTACTTACATGAGCCCTTTGATACTTAAACCAAGTTTTCTTCAGGAGTTTGCTATGGTTGTGTCTGTTTTTTTAATTATGAAACTAAAAATCCCATTAAACCCTGTCCATATAAACTTAAGTTTTAACACCACTCCTACAGAGCACCAAAAACCAGCATTTAGTGCTTTGTGTGCTAGAGTAGTATTTTGAATTAACTTTTTGTTGTTCTTAGAAATCCTTTGTGGGATGTAGTGTTCATTTTTGAGTGTATAAAATGCTTGTGAAAACTTCCACTTAGCTACATGCTGGGTAAAGTATGGACAACATAAATGCAAACTCCTTTTCAAGCTATCACCTGTGGTAATAGAGGAAGCAACGGTGATGGAATATCTCTGTATTCAGACTCAGGCTACAAAAGCTTTCAGAAATTTTAGAGCAGTTGCATTTGGTGACAACTGCTCTAAAATCAATATTTCTAGCTTATGTTGCAGCATGGAGGGGAAATACCCTTCCGCTGTTCTGGTTTTGCACAATGAGATTGTTCTTTACTCAACAGGGAGGTTGGCTGATTGCGAAAATTTGGGGAAGGTGACAGAAAGCTATCAAACCTGCTTTTAGCAGTTCTCATCTTCCCTGAAGCCACTACTGCAACGTGATTCCCCTGCTGGCTCCGGGCAGCAGAATTCATTGTGGCTGCGGAAACGTGGGTGCTTTCCTCGAAGTGTTACAGCAGAGTCTCTGCTGGTTTAAGGACTTTCCAACCCTAGTGACCAGGGTGGGGGACCAGTGTGGCCATGCATTCCGCTGAAAAGGTCGAATATTGGGAAGACAAACATGCAGAAATGGAATTGTATTGCTTGTCCCTGGTCAGATTGAGGCGTGCGGGGTGCCCGAGCCTGTTGGCGGAGCAGCGGCCCCGCTGCAGCCTCCTGCCGGCAGAGGTACCTGAGCTGGGCAGAGGGAGCCTCGCTCGCTCCCGCGGCTCCCAGCGGCAGCAGCCGGCTCTCCTCGCCGTGTTCCAGGAGAGGGAACGCTCTGCATTATGGACCCCGAATTTAGCAGCTGCTGCAGCAAGCTGAGCTGTCCGGGACCCAGCAAAGAGATATTGGAGGGCTCCGGACACGAACAAAACGAAACTTGTGCGCACACGCTTGGAAGCTGGAAAGACAAACTCCTGCTGCTGCCGTGCTCTTAAGATTTTGGGTAATGGGGTTGGTATTGGACTTCAATGTCCCGGACTTTGATGATCCTCGTGGGGCCCTTCCAGCTGTGATTTCATTGTTCCTGATGAATATGAGGACTCACTGTCATGCATTTCTGCTGAGACAGCTGCAACCTTTTAGCAAATTTGGGTGGGAGGGGGAAAAGGGCTTTGCATCTCAATCAAGTGCCTTCTCCATACAAGGACAGCACATATTGCAGAAAAATGTACTTTGGTTTTCTACTGGAATCCTGGGCAGAGGTAACCATTTGTTGTTGTAGGAAGAGGAGGCTGGGGGAGTACTGCAGCTTTTGAAAAGTGTTGATCATCCTCTTGCCAAGACCAGAGAGAGGAGGGCTAAGAAACAAGATAGGTGTGGAGCTGTTTGCAGACAAATCAGTTAGAGTTGAAGGGCCCTAGAAAGATGGGGAAAGACAGTTTTGGGGTTTAAGGGTGTATGGAATGGAGGAGTAGGCAGATGCAGAGATAACAGTGCAGGAATATGTTGTGTGTTTTGATGTGTGGTGCATAATTTTGTCTCAGGAGAAATCCCTAACCTACAATTCACCAGCTGGGTAGTTTTTATGCACAAGTAGTAACCAATTAGAAGCTTCATGTCTGATTCCCCATAATTTACTCCTCTTTTAATATCCTCATTCCTTGTATTCCTGTTAGCTGCTTCCTCAATCCCAAACCTTTCTTTAAGTTTTGTGTGGATTATCTGATGGTGTGAGTTTCTGAAGCCTTATTGAAAATAAAGGGCTCCTCATATGAGGATGTCACATGAGAGTTAAACGGGGAATCTAAACTTGGCTGAAGGAAGAAGCTGGAAATAGTGAAAGCAATGAGAGTTACAGGTGCAGATACCAAACTTTCTTTCCCAGCCTTTTGAAATGGCTTAGCAATGCTGTTATATGAGTTCCAAGTGAGCAGGAGAGAATGGGAGAAGCCCTGAAGCAGAGAAATGGATTGGGAATGGAGCCAGAAATCTATACTTGTCTTACCATTTGAAACAGCCTGCAGCTAACTGGGGAAGGGGGAGGTGTGACAGGAGAAAACAGGTATAATAAATCCTGTTATTTGAAGGCTGGTCCTGCACCACTTAATGCCTTCTTACTTGTTTTGAGATTTTCTCTCTGAAAGCTGTTAGCTTTTAATTTTTTTTTTCCAAAGTCTTTATGGGTTTGTGGTTTTTTTCCTTTTTTTTTTTTTTTTTGTAGCAGAAACATATTAAGAAAGGATTTTTAGATGCTTGGATATAGTAATCTGGTTGGAATAGATAGGCCAACCCGATAGTAAGAAGGTTTAGATATTTTAAACTTTTATATTATGGAATACTTTTATTCATGGATTTATCACCATGGTAGGTGGTGCTATGGATCTGAAGAAATGTGAGGACTCATCTGGGAGCAGAAGCCAAAATTTGTCCCAGGTAGCCAGGACATTAGAGTGTGCTTTCAGTCTACCCTGGTGGGGTTCTGAATTCCCTTGTGTTTGGCAGCTTCAGCAGCAGGGTTGGAGAAGCTTCGCTCCCAAGTGAACATTAGCAAGGTGCCCCTAAGAGGCTGCTTTGGATTACCTTGGGCTCAGTGTAGGGAACTGAGCCTGGGTCTTCTTCCTGGGTGTGTGCTCTCACCCCCAGGCTATTAAATAGAAGGGATAGGTGAGAAGGTTGCTGGCTTCCTTTGGCTCTATTTTAAAAGGAAGTATCTGCCATCAGTGCACTTCATGGGGTGCCTAATCTTGTTGTGTGTTCTGAAAACACCCTTCAGACAGAGCCCCTTAGGGGACATTGGGTTCTGGAGCCTGCTCAGGCTGCAGTGCTGAGCTGTTCGGCCCTGCTGAGACTGAGGCAGTTCTGGGCATGCACAGAGGTGAGACATCACCTATCCGGAACGTCTGGAAATCAAAAGTAAGGTGCGCCTGCGTGTGAAATTTCAGGATCACTGTTCTTGTCACTATTGGGTTTAGCTTGATAATATGGTTCAATATTTTAATTTTGAATAAACCTTGACCTAATAAAGTCAATCTCCATTTCTGTGAGAAGCAGGGATTTTTTTTTTTTAATATAACTTGAAGCAAAGGTTGAACATATTTTCATGGGCAACCCCATTGTTGGATTAGTGCCCTCATTCAATCAGAGCGTACAAAACACAAACCCTAGGCAGAGCTAAACTACAAAGCAGAGGAGATTTTCACAGTGCTAAATGGAGTGAAAGCACCAGGGGAAAAATATCTGAAATCCTCTTACATGATTATTAAAACAAAAACACACACACACACATGAAACTAGCAAAATCTTAGACTGGGGTGCCACAGGGAACTGGCAAGAGCACAGCCTGTTCTAGTTGGATGCTTTGATATTAGGTGGAAGCTGTAACAAAGCAAATATCGCAGGACTGCTTGTAGGCCTCTGTGCAGGAGCTGACCATGAGTCTGTTGGCCCCTCTCTCCTTCCACAGCTGATCCCAGCTACCTTCCAGCTCTCAGCACTACCCCTCTCTAGTCACACGTTCTCTCTTTTTTTTCCCCTTCAGGTTATTAAGAAACCTTATGCTCATTTCTTCCTAATTCTCATGAGGTGAATTTCTCGGCCTTTCCACACAAATATCCTTTGTCATCTATGAATCTATGAATTCATGTCTGTGGATTCCAGAGGATTAGCATTCTCTCTTGGACATCTCGCTTGCTTGCACTGGCCTTCTGTGCACACACGCTTTTAGCACTACCAAGAGACATCAGTATGTGCATCTTCACCAGAGTCCAGCTAGCGTTACTGCAGACTTTTAGAAATACATTGAGAAGTCTTTAGGTGTACAACCTCATTTTCTGGCTCCTTTCTTTAGCAGCTGTTCAAAGGCACCTGCATCCCTTTTCAACAAAAATGGTGCATTAATAACAGTAGGTTCCACAGTGGGAGACCAGATTGCTGAAGTTTTATGAAACTGTCTGAGAACACATGGTGGGATGGGACTGCATAGTTCACATTTTGGGCTGTTCCCATTAATGTTATTCTCCACTGTGCTCTATGAAACCTTACAGGTGAGGAATTACTTTAATTTTGTAGAAATTGCATCTGGTTTATGGGGCTGAGGCCAGTGATTATACTCGGAAAATGAAATACAGTGTAATGAAATGAGCATGCATAAAATTGCTTGAGAATATGAAATCCTAGGTGAGAGGAGCTAAAGGGAAAATAGAGAGAATGAAGCTGAATGGCAGAATGAATACCATTAGATTTGCCAGGCCAGGTTCATATGCATTCTCTTTCCCAAAAGGAAATGGCTAGGTAGAGGAGAGAGTTTGGCCTCCAGGCTTTAATCAGAAACTTGTTAGGCAAATAATGAAGATTTGATAAGAAACATCTATCAGGTGCTGCAATAATGAATGACCTTGCTCTTCCACATACCTGCTGGTGGCTTGGAGCATAGTGGCAATCCCTGAGTGTCTTTACTCCTCTGGATGTTTCCAAGAGCAGAAGGAAGCCACAGTGCCTACCCAGCTGGAGAAGGTGGCAATGACTCAGGCCTGGCCTCTTGGATCTGCTGCCAGCATGCAGAAACCCCAGGCAATGAGTATGTTAATTCTTACTATGGATGAAGAGTCCGTGGTGATACCTGAGCCCATCCTGGTTTTAGAAGCACTGGTAATATACCATTAATGTGAGCCAAAGCTCTCTCCCTGGCTTTGCTGTGGGTTGGATTTCTCCTTTGGTGCAGCCTTGCCAGGGAGAGCTCCTCGTGGCTCTGCTGCTGTAACTGTCAGCTACAAGAGCACAAGAGGCTGGTCCCTGAGCTCTGACCTACTTGGTAGAAGAGCTGTAGGACTGTAGAGAGTCTCCTTGAGCACCTCAGGGCTTTGAGGGATATACTTTGATTTAAAAATATTTGAAGGATAAATATGAACAAGGAGGAGGGGGCATAAACAATGTATAAACAATCTGGGGACATAAAAAAGCTGCAGTATGGAATGGTTGGGTGAGCCTAAAGAAAATTCCAAGCTCAACATGAGGAAAACCTTCCTTACCATAATTTCTAACTATGCAACAGCATTCCAACATTTTGGATACTTAGACCCAGAATGTAATGAACAGTAAGAATGCAACACAAGAGAGGCATTTGGCAGAGTTCAGTGAACTAGAACTCTGCCATTTCTAATATATTTTCACTGAGATGCTGCGGGAGAACATCCACAGAGCTCTGAGAAGCTTTATTCTTTGTCCTTTGCAGATATTACAGGCAAGATCAAAAAGAAATTAGATTCATTGTCTTAAATAAAATTACCCTTGTTTGTGTCTTTCTAAATAGGCTGCAGAATAGCTGCAGCTATTTAGAGAATTCAATTATTTTCTAAATCTCTATTGAAAGCAAAAGCCTCTCCTTTAATTATTTAGGTTTTGTTTTATTGAGTAGACAGTTTATAATCATAAACAGCTTTGCATTTAATAACAAACTTTGAAACTCAGTATGTAGGAATCATTAAATTTTGTGTTTGTTGAATTAATATAACCTTTTATCTAGGAAAAAGTTCCATTATTTTAGCAGCATGTAGAATTCTTTTTTGATGTCAAGAGATGTCTAACTTCAGAAGTCTAGAGTGTAAGGTTTGCACCTGAGTTACTCATCTTCTATTCTTGTCTAGTCAATAGGAAAAAGTAGGTACTTTGTGCTTTCCTCTGAGCTGTTCTGGCTCCTCTCAGAGAATAAATGCTCCAGAGATGCTACTGAGTGGATCTCTACCATGGTGAGAGGAGTGCTGAATGAACAAGTTACACACAGATACCTACATTTATGTAGGTTAACGCTGAGCTGCAAGCTATGGGGGCAAAAACAAGGCTGGGCCCAAAACTTGGACAAGACTTTGCAATTTCTCTGAGCATTTGGGAATGCTTAGGGTTGAAACAAGACCCAGGAGCAGCTGTGGGAAATCAATTATCAGGATGCTGTAAGAAGAGGGGGCTTATTGTGATTGGCTTTGGTTGTGGGGGTTGGACGTGTAGAAGAGGACATGAGCTGACAGACACAGCCTGCTCCTCCCAGGCTCAAGGCAGTAATCCTTCAGGAAGCTCAGGCTGCTGCTGCCGCCTCGATTACTGCGAGATAAAGCTCTGTTCTTTGAGCTAATGGAATAATGCAATTAGGACAGGGCACTGCTCATAAACTCTTATCATTTAAAGGGCTGGTTGATAATGAAAAAGAAACACCAGCTGTGAAGTACAGAACCTGCCTGACCAGGCCTTGCTGTGCTGGAGGGACACCATGTTGTAGCTGCCCATGGCTCCGGGCTGGGAAGGACAGATCTGTGGACAGGAATTAGGGAGGAGGTGGGAGCAGAGGAAAACATCATTAAGGTCATAGCTGTGAATGGTGTGGAAATGGTGAGCAGGGATTAAGTTATTTTCGACAAAAACTATGGGGCACTAAATGAAGCTAGCAGGAGCCAGGCTAAAAGCAATAAATAGTAAAGTGGATTTTCATAGGATGGGTAATTGAGTGGTTAGACACTTCTTTGCCTAAAGGATGCTGTGACTGCTGAAAGTTCTTGTGGCTCAGGAGGAGACTAGACAAGTTTATGGAACTCTGTGAAGGTCTACTAAAACCAAAGAAGCCACATCTAGCCAAGAAATCCCTGAAAAGTCCTGGAGACAGGGACAATATTGGCAGAATACATATCTTCACACTCCCATCTGGGCTAGTGCTTAAGGAGTGAAGGTACTGGGTTATAGAGGGACCTTAGTGCTGACTTGTATAACCACTCTTAAGTGTTCTCTCACTTCCAGAAAATTATTTAATCTTCCTTAAGTTGGTAACTTTTTTTTATAGCAACTTTGCATGTTCTTCATATCATAGAATGATGTTTTCTTTTCCTGTCATGTTATAATAATTATTTGTTTTGCTGGCGTTACTTATATTTATTTTTAAAATGAGATATTCATCTCAGGGGAACAAAACTCATTAAAAAAACCTTATTCATGCCAAAGCACTTCTGGGAGATCTGTTTTTGTACTTTAGAAGATGCAAAAGTAAATTTAACTTGCTGAGGTCACACTTTCATCTTGTTTTCCAAAATAAGCTACAAAGAGCTGTTTACATTATTGTTACAAAGCAATGTATGCATCTACAGCCTTCAGCTTTGCGTCCTGCCTACTGGGACTCCTACTGCCATCTCCATGGGGAAAACAGGATGGTAGAGTGTAGAAATGGACAGAAATCCATGGGAAGTGAGGGCTGATAGCATGGCAGCAGCACACTGCCCAGGATGAAGCAAAAATCTGTCAAATCTGTATCGTTAAACTGTTTTCACGATGGGAAGAGCTGAGCTGGAAGATCTGTTTTTAATATTTTGAATATGGTGTGTAATTGTTGTTATGCAACTACAATTGTAAAATCCCTGGCAATTGTCTCAAAATGAAGCTGTTTCTGAGTGTTCACATTTGAACCCTTGTAAAAGAGATTCTGGGTACTCACACAAAGTACTGCAGTCCTTGGGTTGTCTGTTTTGGATGGGCAATTCTCTAAGTGCAAAATTCACTGGCAGTGAGCTGCTTGAATTTCTGGTTGGGAATCTGAAAATCAGCATAGTCTCAGCAGTTTTGGCCTTTGTCATCCTCTGCTTCACAGACTCACTGCGAAATGGGTAATGTTATCTGCTCAGCTCAGGGTTATTGAGAAGAAAAGCCAATATTCACAAAGTTTTTATAAATGATTGGCTAATACCATGCCTGGTGCAAAGACACCTAGTGCAGTGTAAGGCAGGCTTGGGACTCTGCAGTGAGTGTCTCTTTAGTGAGATAATAAGCATTTGGTGCCTCAGAAATCCTGTGACAAGATCACCATGTGGTTGTCAGTCTCAGTTCTACTTGCATTTGTCCTTTTTTTGTGACAGTATAGTTACACTTTATTCCCTTTGCCACCTTTCAGAAATGAACATTGTACAGGCATTTGAAAATGACACCTTGACACAAGCACTGTCCTTCCCATGGGTATGCAGAGGGCTTTTCTCAGAGAAGCCTTTAGGGATTTAAAGTACCTCTTTTATGGGAGTGATGGTGCTCGTACTGTTGAAATGGAAAGGCATTGATTTTAGCAGTAAGAAGAGCTGTGTAAATGCATAGGCAGTGTGAGTATACCCAAGTCAGAAAGCAATAAACCACAAGAAACCAAACCAAACCTATACTTGTCATGAGTTCAAAGCAATCCTCAAAGAGTGCAATGAGTTTTTGCCCTTGGTGGCAGCAGGTAATAACACACCAGTGGTGACTGATACCTGGAAAGATTACCCTGTATAAGGAAGGTTTCAGCAGAGCATGTGCCCTGAGCTGTTGTCACAAGCTGCTGGCACTCCTCAGCACTCACTCCCACAGGCAGTGTTGCATTACTCAGTCTAGAAATCAGGCAAAGAGAAGTAAAGACCAACCACTGTCCTGGAAAGCAAATGTTCATTTCTCCTTTTCCTGGTGGAGAGCACTTTCTGCCTGGTCAGTGGATGCTAAAATTATCAGGGAATGTGTAGGGTGAGCTGACTAGTCTCCAGAGTAAAATGCCTTTGGTGTGACAGCAGAAAGCCAGGATGAAAACTGAGGTTGGTCCCTGCAGTGCTGTGCTGGTGTGAGTTGCAGGAGCCTGCTCCCAGTACTGCTGCTCCTCCAGTGTCCTCCCTGCAAGAATACAAACCCCCAGGTGATGCAGGGTGAGACATTCATACAGATTTAACTTCATATTTCAATGTTTAAGGCTCCCATTTGTGTTATTGGCTCTTGCACTTTCTTTAGTTTGTGAGTACTGGGCTAATTAACTATAAATTCCTGAAAATAACTTTTGAGAAAATCTAGCTTGTCTTTTTGGCTGTCAAAAATAGACATGATGCATAGTTTTATAGTCAGCTGAATATATTACTGAAAGGAGTAGAATGATTCCAATTTTTTGAAGATGAGTGAGAAAATTGCCCCTTTTTTCCCAAATTGATTCTCTAGCAACAGCAGTTTGAATCAATATGGTAAAAAAGTTTCTATTCATCTTAGTTTTTGGACTGATGTTTTGCCTGGTTTTGAAGTAGCAATCAGTGAGACTGTAGCATGTATAGCATAAACTCCACTCCATACTCTTTTCCTCTGAGGCATGGAAAGCACATGGATTTGCTATCCTGAGATTTAAGAGATGCCATGATCTTGTGAGACCTTTGTGTACCCTGCAGAGCTCTAACTTTCTCACAGACTTTGTTATTCTTCATACAATTATATCAGACAAGTTGACATAACAAAAACAGATTTAAGGTCCAGAAATGAAATTGCTTGGTCCACTGAACCATTGCTTTAATTCCTCCTCACCACCAACCTGCTACTCTTTGCATTATTTTCTCGTTTTGCTGCGTAGCCACAGGCTGAAGTTCATGCTTAGTCCAAATAATTTTAAGAAACACAAAAAAACAACAACAAAAAAAAGCCAAAACAGATGAGTTGGACATTCCTAAAAAAACCTCACAAACCTGCTCTAAGCAGCCCCCTAAAATCTCAGTAGGATTGTCATTGAAATATTGAGTTTTACTCTAGGCTGAAGTGATGCAATCTGGTGGAGGGACATTGGCTTTCTGATCCATATCTTGCTGTCAGAAGAATTTCTATCTGGAGTGCATCCTGCTCACTGGCAGGGAAGTACAGACTCCTCATCAGCACAAGTGTGGCACCAGGAGCATCTGGGACTGACCTTTCAGAGGCAATTTTGAGAAAGGTAAATGTTGCCTGGTTTTGTGCAAAGGAAAGTAAAATGTATTCAAAGGCAAATCAAGATGTTCTCTGTGTTTGAAAATCAAAAGAACATTTAAACAACCCATGAAAGCACTACAGTAAGCAAACAAGAAAAACTTACAGCAGATAAGTTGCAGTAGGGCAACCCTCTTGTGGGAGATGAGACCTTTTGGATATAGTCACACAAACAAATAAACCATAAAACCTGCTGTTAGGCAGTTCAGGTTCAGTGATTACTCAAAAATATTTGGTTTTTGAATTCTATCTGCTAGTATCATTCTGCTTATGCAACACTGAAGTCTCAGTTTAGAAGACATGAAAAGATCTTATATCAAATACAAATGGAAAGGAGAGGGTGCTGTAATTCACCTGCTGCCCTTGCAGTCATGCTCCATGAGATAGTCTGGAATTCCTCAGCAGAGACCCTGAAGCGCCCATTCAGGTCATCTGATGATCCTGATATGCTGAAAACATTTATTCAAAATATTCAAATGTAGATATGTGATTAGTTTGAAGGTAAGCAGGTTGTCAGCCAGATAATTTGTTTTAATGTAATTTGTATCATTCTGTCTCTTGACTGTCATTTTTTCCAGGTCTGCCACATGCTGTGTGTGGGTATCTGAGACCTGTGGTTCACCAGTTGCTGTGTGCAAGGTGTAAGTCAAGAGAAGGTTGTTTTTGGAACTGAACTTCTCTAGGGGAGACTCTTGAAGCTACACTTGGTAGCTGAAGTCTTCTGTTTAAATCCAAGGACCACACAGCATTGGGTACTGGGTGCTGCCTGGCAGGACGAGAGGAAATACCAGCAAGGTGCTGTTGCAGGTGGCAGCTGGCTGTGGGCTTGAGTTCACCACAGCCTGCTCTGATTGATGAAGAGGAACATAATTAATGGTGCTGGTAATAATACACTGGTGCACTCACACTTCAGAACCAATATGCAGGTGCACAACTCCTTTGCTCCAGATTATCTACAGTTATAGGAATACCTTCAATTGCTGTATACAAGGTTCATATTTTTAAAACCCACCCACTTCTGTGTGGTGCTGCAACTCATGTAAGTAGGAATCTTGTCCATAGTGGTTTCAGCCCTCTGATTTCCAGGTGAGGTGTTGAAATGACAGACAGTGTAAAAGCAGTCAGAAAAACCAGTTCCTGATTGTCTCATTATCATCTTTCTTTTCCCTATGCTAATCATGGCTTTCACTAGTCATCTTTTTATCAGTTACCCCAAGATCTCCCTCTGGCTTCTTTTCATAATCTCTTAATATTACTGAAATTTGAGAGTCAAAACTAAGCTGCTGCTGTTTGCAGCTCTGATGTCAACTTTGTTTCAGGAGTCTAAAACTAGGTGTGATCTTTGTCTTCTTGCTGCTCTTGAAAGTATACATCAATCAATCATCAATTAATTTGGTGGATATGTACAAATTTCCTTCTTTTCTTTGTGCCCAAACTACCAAAATCTTTATCTGAGAATCTTTAGTCCTGTACCCTTCCTTCCCCCGGGATGGAGTTTATGTCTGACTGCTAAATTAATCTTACATCTCTTCAGCACCAAAATGGGGAAGTTTTTCTCCTGCCTGCTCCCACCCTGATTCTTTCTCCTTCCCATTCTGCTCCCTGCCAGACCCTGGGTTCAGCCTGACAGAAAGCTCTCTACTGCTCATTGCTGGATTTGTTTTCTGCCTGTTTAGGGAGTTGAATATTCTGACCATGGGGTCCAACAAGCACTGGAGCCAAGACAAAGCAGGGGGCAGCAGCAAGGGATGAGACTGTGCAAAGTGGAAGAATGTTTTCAGACTGAGGATTGTGAGCCCAGCTAGAACTCTGCTTTGAGCTTTACCTTCAGTCTCCACTGACTGATGAAGGCCTTGCTCAGTCCTCATGGTGTGTAGTTTCCAAGCTTGTCTCCTTGCCTGTCACTTTTGGCACATTTCTTCTTAATGTTTCTTTCTTGTTTCAGCATACAAAGTTTAAGCTTCTTGTCTTCACCTCGAATGCCTTCAGAGTTCTGCTCCTCTCTTTCCAAACCCTTCTCCTGTCCTAACCCGTAACCTTCATTTTACCAATGATACTTTTGTTTTCCACCCACTTGCCTTTTTTTAATATAGAGACGTGTGTATGCATACATATGCACATACATTTGTTTCATATTTGCCTAAATGTGCAGAGATCCCTTCCCCAGCTCATCAGCAAGATGACAACTCTCTCCCCAAAATATGCATCTTTGTAAGAAAATAATTAATAACCATAATGTAGGACAAATGAAAGAAGCTACTTTTTATGGTTCAGATGAGTAAGGACAGTAATGTTTATTTAGTTTAAATACTCATTTAAACTAAATAATAAAATAATAATAAACTATTTAATTTAAATACACTTTAAATCTCTTTTATCTTAAAGAGTCAATTTTGTGTAACAGGGGTTGTGTGTTCCCTGTACTTTTGGGGCCCATTACACAGTAGGGACCTGACTCTAATGCTGTACCCAAGCAGAAATATTTCATAACAACAAATATAAATGAAGGAAGTAAAATAAAATCACATTTGTCTTCCATGCTTAAAAGCAGAAAATCATTGAAAGTGTTTTTTAATGTTTGGTTTTTCTGAAAAATTCTTTTGCATTTTATTGGTTTTTGGGGGTTATTTTTGCCTAACTTAAGCAGCAGCAGCAGCTTGTGCTGGCAGCAGTGGAGGTGTTCCCATCAGACAAGTTTTTAAAATAGAACTGCCACAGGAATTCCAGCTGTCACCCTCCTCATGATGTGGCCTTTGTTGGCAATGCTCTGGAGAGTATCTTCAGCTTCTCATTTAGGAGAGGTGGTGGTTGTCAAAGAAACCTCTCACTGATGCCTTGTTCCATTACTTGTTATATAAAGTACATTTTTCAGTGTGTATCACAGATCACAGCATGGGCGGTTGTCAAAAATGTTGAAAATAATTTTGCCAAGAAATTTTGAATAAAGTAGAGGCACAAAAGAAGAGATGGGCAACATTCAGGCAGCATTTGATCTGGCCTTCATGAGGGGCACAGCAGCAGAAGTATGGGCAGAAATTGCAGTGTGGAAGCTTCCATTCATAGTGCTGATCTCTGAGGCTGTCAGTGCTTCTGAGCAGGGACTGGGTCACCTGAATAGGTTGAGTAAATTCCATGGCTGTCTTTTGTATCCCAGTGTTCTGTAGTATGCTCTGTCTAGCAGCAGGGGCCTTCTGTATGACTTTCACTGGGTAATTGAGTGTGTGTGGGGTCAAATACTTAAGACTATCCATCAGCTTCTTTCACTGAACAAGGTAGGAATAGAGTGCCAGCAGGCAGCTGCCCAGCTGGGATTCTCTGTTCCCTTCTCTCTGACAGCCCACCAATGGAGCCCACTATTTATTTTCTGGTGCCTGTGCAAGGTACTTTTTATTTTTCACTATTTTATACCACTTGTGTTGTAACTCTGATAGTTAGGCTTGTAAAAGAAGGAAGGTTTGTAACTACAAGAAATATGTGTGATTAGATCAGCTGATATAAATGTGGACAAGCTTTCCAGTTTGCATGCATTTCAACAAGTCTGATGCAGATAACATTAGAAAACCATTATTCCCAGGCTGCTGATATATCTGTTGGAGCAGCAAAACAGATCTCAGAGTCCTTCACCCTTCTAGAGCTTCTCACTCCTCCCACATCACTGCATTGACTATTCCCTCAAAATGGGACTATACTATAAAGCCAGTGAAGTTCTACAAGTCATTTTGAAGTAACCAAACAAAAGAAAAAATAATCTGTAATTATGTTAATGAATTAGTTTGTTTGTTGGAGAAGTGATTTTACCAGTGAGTTTCAGTACCAGGAGAGCTGATAGACTGAAAAGAAGAAAAAACATTTACAGCACAGGAATAAGGCAACAGAGATGAGATACTGAGAGAATTGCAATGAACATAAACTTTATGTCCCTATTTATTCTGTGCTATTCAATACTACATCATATTATAGTCATATTTAAACCTGAATGTTTTGTTAGTCTCCCTTCAGAGTCAGATATGAGGAGTTACTCTTTTGTGATATGTCTTGGGGAGGGGTAAATTATAACTCTGCTTTTTATTTATAATTCTCATAAATTTGTTTTGGCATGTAGAGGTTGACAGGTTTCACCCCTGTACACTCTCCAAGGACCTCTGGCACACTGCACAATGTGCATCACATGCTGGCTATAAAGTCTGATGGCTGAGAATTAAGAATATTTCTTGTAGACCTTTGGGGGCAGGCTGGCAGCTTTTGCATTTCTGATTCTGGCAACATGTGGTTGTATTCTGTTCTCTGATCCTTTCCCTTTTTATTGTTTCTGGGGTGTTTTTTGGGTTTTTTTTTTGTTGTTTTTTTTGTGGGTTTTTTTGTTGTTGTTTCTGTTGGTTTTTTTTTGTTTGTTTGTTTAAGTCTGAAAGATTGAAAGCTCTGGGATTGGATTTAGGAGAAAGATCTGTCAAGGAAGTCTTTCTTCCCTAACAGGCTGTATTTCTCTTCCATGTGACTGCCTGGTTGAGGCAATATGTAACAAACAGAAGTGTCTTGTTAATGGGAGTTTTCTTACTGTGTGTGGTGTTTGCTAAAAAATTAGCCTAATTACTTCTTATATTTCTCGTGCTCTGACATGAAGGTAGCATTTATGCCTATCAGCTTTAGTGGTATTTAAGCCAAAGTACTGGTGTAAGAAGATATGAAAAGTAGAAGCTTAAGTTTATCATTATTTGTTTTCTTAAAAATTATTTGCTTCCTCTATTTCTGCCCCCTCAGAGTGGGTGGTTATCTTAAATGTGTCTAAAATTGAGACCTTCACAGCTGTGCAAATTGTGCAGCAACCAACTGTTTCAGGTGTCCAGAAAGGAAAGCTCCTTCTAGAGCAGGGGCTTTTTTCAGAGTTAAAAAAAAGACATATTTAAAATTCTTTTGACCCTGCATCATAGCATGAGCAGCTGTCACTACATCTGACTGGGAGCCTGAAGGATTAGAAGGAAAAAACTTTGTTCACTGCAGAAAGAAAAGTTCTTGTAGTGGTTTTAAGCTGTTGTGCTTAGTGATGGGAGCCCTTCATAATTCTTCTTCACCCCCTTGAACTTTATGTCATCCCCAGCTCTCACCTTGTCTATAAAACTTTCTGCCTTCATGGTTTCCTTAATTTTATGAAGATAATTTTGTTTTTCTAAAATGCTGTCTCCCAGTGCTTACGTACAGAGTTCCAGCCCTGTCTGCATTAAGAGCTCCATTAAAAATTCCAGCCCAGCCCTGGCTGTCCATCCCTGTCCCCCATGGCCACATCTCTGTGCTGGGTCTGCTTTGGGACAAGGACCCCCTTATCTCAACCTGAGCAAAACCAAGACAAAGAGAAACAGTTTGAAATAATAATCATAGTGCACACAAGGCCACTGTATTAAATGTGGCATGGGTATCCTTTCAAAGGGGGTTTTTTAACTTCATTAAGTAGAATCTATTAATATGGGATGTATATTGCAAGTAAAAATATGTCTTGCAGCATGGAAGAAAGCTCTAGCAGCTCAAGCAAGTGGTTAAAGAATGGTAGAGCAGTAGGAAACACATGTATTGTTGTGAAAAATGTATTAATAAAACTACTAACTAGAGTCAATCCTTATGCCTTCTTAAAACATGTAGCAAAAATAGCTCTGACTCTCTCTCTAGTTTTCAAATTTTAGGGAACAGCAAGTTAGAAGGAGGGAATATCAAGTACATACAAGATGAGCAATTACAGGCTTGAGAGGGAGAAATTCTGATTCAACACTGTTGTGTGTGATGCTCTTCTCTTAGTTTGCTTCTCATAAGCTAGCATTGACAGTCTGTATTTTCTTCTGTATATTTTGCTAATAATGCTGGTGGATTTATGTTGGGGAAGAAGTTCACTGCACAGTAAGAAGGTTTCTTTGACATTTTTTGGCGGAGCTTTAGCAAACGAATTTTAAATTTAACCTTTCATCTCAGACACTACTGCTGTTTCTGTTGCTGAATGCAGAGAATGAAACTGGCTTGATAAGTGTGGACCAAATTCAAAAGTGAGATTTAATTGCTAAGTAAAATAAAATTCAAAATCTGAATAATTTAGATATATACTCTAAGTATCTCAAGGTTAAAAATTGTCTTTTAGTACTGTAGTTACAAGATGTTAGCATTAATAACAATTATAGTCAGTAGTCCCATTAACAGTAGCACAAAATGTTACTATTAATGATTTAAAATATTAATTAATTAAGTTTTCTACTAGTTGTCTAGTGTTTTCAGCAGTGTCCCTAGTTTGTGTTTAATAATATATGTATTTAAAATCAGTATTTCCATATTGTGCCACACTGTTGACATTTTCTTCTCTCTGACTTGTTGGTTACTAAAGATGTGAACACGTAGTGCTCACACAGTCAAACCTTACCGAGATTGAGGCAGACTTCCTGCCAATGCAACGTGGTATTTTGGGCTGAGTGAAGCCTTTCAGGAGAGAGTCCCTCAGTAATTGATCTGCTTGTCTGAACTGTCATGCTCCACTTCCCCTGCCTGTGCTTGGCCGAATCCTCTGTGAAGTGATGGCTGGAGCAGCTGCAGCACCTGTCTCAACATGGACAGGTGGTGCAGCTGTCCTGGCTCCACCAGGTTCCTTGGACAGCTCCAGGGATCACAGCTGCCAGAGGCAGGGAAGCCCTTCTGATAGATCTACATCCACCTTTTATTTTAATGGCAAACCAGAACTTTTGGTTAATCAAGACATGAGGATGATGTAACAAACTAACCAGCAGTTTGCTTTAGCCTCACACCAAAGTCAACACAGGCATTTAGAAGTTATTTCTTGTATTTTTAAACTCACAGGGGGATCTTGTGCTGCCCTTCAAGCAGCAGCTGGCCTGTCAAAGCAGCAGGCAGCAGCAGAACTCAGCCTGGTGAGGCATTGCAAGCAGACTTCCTGCTGTTGCCGTGCTCACCAGGGTCATTCCATGGGGTCTGTTTCTGGAATGCAGGATGACGATGGTGCTAATTCACCACTGGAGAATATATTTGTAACATAGTTGAAGGGAGCAGCTGGTTCTTGCTGAGGTCCATGTAAAATTTATTGACAAGGGAGTAGCAGTGGAAAGCAAATTTCCTGCAGAAATTTTGTTTCAAAGACTCCATAGGTGACTGTGATGTTTCCTGTAGAAAGAAATTGTTATGAAAATATTTGTGTCCATATAGAAAATGTTCTTAATGTCAAATTACTGTGGATTTTGCATGTTTATTTTAAACAAATAATGAATTGTCCTCTGATATTTTAATTAAAAGAATTATATCTGAGATACATGAGGATCAGTACTGAGTATCCTGCCATGAAAGGGTCACATAGAGTTCACTTGGCAGCAGCACTAGATCAACCTCTGTCCTTCCTTCAGCTGTGTCTTTCAGACCAGGTGTGTCTTCATACTGAGATAATCAGACTTGGGGTAGAAGCCCCAAGAGATGTGGTGTAGCTGGGGCACCTGGAGCTGGTCACTGGAATGGGTCACATTGGGTCTGCATTAGTGTTTTATTACAGGAGTGGAAGCTTGGCAGGAAAGCACAAGTTCTTTGTAGTGAGGACATAGCATAGAAGTGATTATGCAGCACAATAATTACTTGGCATTGAATTATTTTATTTTTTAAAAACGTGGGTTCTGGACACATCTGTGCAGGCTTTTTTTGTAAGCCATAGTGAGCTGCCAAGCACATTTGAAGGTCTGTCCTTCAGAGGAAGCTTTTCAGAGCAAATGTTTGTTTGCCAAGAGCTGGGCAGCTCAGTGCAAAATTGTGAGGTTACACAGACACACACAAACTCCCCCCCCCCAAAAAAAATCCAACCCCCAAACCAGCAGACAAAATTTGTGCTTCCAGTATCTGTGATTGATTTGATTCCAGTACCAAATCACAAGGGATTGCCCTGAGAGCAGACTCTTGTGATTCTTGCTGGGTAATTCATGCTGCCTCAGTGAGCACTTCCATCCCAATCTGCAAGTGCTGGTGAAGACACTTTGAGGAAAAACCTGAAGCAGGGCATATAAACCATATAATTTGTAATTACGTATTTTAGGACTTTTCAAGCAGATTCATTAATTGGGAAAGACAAAATGAATTTCCTACTTGTGAAGTCCCTGGACTTGCTGTTTACAAATTTATCATTCTGTAGCTACCAGTTATACCTAATATAGCATATACACTTCAATGAGCAAGACACTGTGAAATGTCTTAATGTTTCTTCATCACAAAAGAGATATTAGAGAAAGAAATATAGACACTTTGGAGTTGAAATGAGTTCAAGTTAATGGAAACAAATAAAAGATTAAACCATAAGACTACAAATTACTTCTCAATTGAGCTAAGTGAAAGCATGAAATTTTAGAAGCAGAAATGTTTGTCTATGTCACTGTTTGTTTTTTACATGATATATGTAAATATGTCGTCTGGTGGTCATGTACAGAGGAGGTGGATGGGGAGAAGGTTTCACCAGCAGCCAAGGAAGGGCAGGGTCAGGCTTCTGCAGGAGCTGGGCATGGGAAAAGGACAGTGCAGCATTCTGAGAATAATGCAAGTTCTTTGAAGGGTAGCTTTTACCCAAGAAAAAGAGCCTAGGGGATTCATTTATTTCTGCTGCTGCTTTATGGGCAAAAACCATCCCAAATCCAACATATAATAACCACCAGGGCGTTAGAGGTGTGAAACTGAGAAATTTCTCTGTTCTAATGGGGTTCTCCAGATATACACTAATGTTGCTGTGCTCAAAGCCTGGCTGCAAACCTGCCTGAATCTGCATGAACCAATCAAGAATTTTGGTTCAGATTGTATTGATTGGTGATATTTTTACTGCTGTATGGAATTCGGGGTTTACTTCCAGTGGACGAGGAGGAGATCAGCTTAATTTCTTTAGCAACCCATGAACTGCATAGCCAAATACCCAGGTCCTTAGTTTTATTACTTTTGTTTTTTAATATTTATATTTTATATATATTTATGTATATATATTTCCATATGTTTTATATATATGCTATATATATTCCATATTTGGGCTTATTACTATTATTGGAAAGTAAAACACACTACATAAATTTGTGATACAATTTTATGTTTATGGAAATAATATCTAAAATTCTGTTATTGGGAAGACAGTAGGGATAAAACAATAGGAGGTGGCTCCTTTTCACAGTCTCAGTATCTCAGTATTTGTCCTCCCAACCCTCTGGTCAATATGGACTTTTGTAGTCTTTTTTATGTTCTAAGTAAAGAGCTTTGATCCTGTTTCATGTTGGCCTTTTTTGCTGCCTTTTTTGCTTTTTCCAGAACATTCCCCCAAAGCCATAGACTTCATCTCCTTTCTACAGTGTTCCTCATCACCACTTACATAGTTAAATTTTCAAACAGTGTAACAACTGCCTGATGCAGTAGTTTTTCTCATTTTGGCTTTCTTTTCTAAAATGAACTAACTAATATTTTTTTATTCTGAAAGAAGACTACTCTAATGTCCATACTCTGCTTCTGTCAGATTTTTTTAAACCTTCACAGTATTAACAAAAAGCTGTATTTTGTTTTAAGAAGTTCCTGGGAATTTTTTTGGTTGATGATCATCAGATACTCTGTGCTTGGCAGGACAGATGCAGCTGAGAATATTTGGAACCTGTGTATCCCCAGCCTTCCTGTGCAGGGTTCCTTCATTTCCCTGCTCCCAGTGTTCCCAGTCAGCCCTGGGCACAGTGGGGCTGGGGAGCAGCTTTGGCAGCTCCTGGCACTGTCCTGGCCTTGGGCTGCCCCTGTGTCCACCCAAGCTGTTCCTGTTGCTTTTCAACCTGCTGGGGCTTGTTAGTCCTCTCCAGATTCCTCCCAGTGTCTGCTGTTGCTTCTGGTACTGAATACATGAGAGTATTATAAAGACACAATCCTGTCCTACTCAAATGAGGTTGAGGTGGAAAAACAGTCCAAGGTTGTCATTCATCACCCCTAAGGCCCTTCCATGTGTTTGTGTGCCAGCAGAAGCTCCTTGCTGCATGGCTGGGAAATGGATGTGTCCTGCTCTGCCTTAGGAGTGCAGGGCTGCACAGCAAAACAAGGGAAAACATGCAACTTTACAGGAAACTAATGATAAAAAGTAGGAGCAGAGAAAATCTAGAGATGAAGGAATATTTTTGTGTTTCTTTAAATTCATCAGAGTATGATTTACAGCAAAAAGTGTGCAGTAAGGTGCGACAAGTAATAGTGACAGAGGAGGCATTAGGTCCTGCTGTATGAAACAGAGGGGGGAAAGTATCTTTTAGAAGATCTCAAGGTGAGATGGGATATTAGCAACATGATGGAAGTATTTTCCTGGTAACAAAACCTGCAAAGGAGAAAACCTTTTTAAGAAAGCCCGTTTGCTGAAATGGAAGTCAGGCAGTAGAGAGGATGGTGATACATGAGAAAGAGTAAGAAAGAAAACCCAGCTGGGAAAAAAAAGCACCAGACCATCTGTTCCAAGAAAAGTGTGCACATGGCATCCTCTTTTAGAGACAAATCCCCACAGAAAGGTAGGACTTGCCTTTAGTTTCAGAAAAGTATTTGTTTCAGTCTGATTTTAAAACTTGTAAAACTTTTATATACAACAAATCACTGATGTTCAACCAGGGTCTATCAGAGGTTTTATAAAGTAATGGACAATGTTAGAACATTTTAGACAATCAGCTCAGAAGACAAGAGCTGTTTTATTTCATGCTTTCATTTCTTTAGGAGATAATTTCAGTGTCTGTTTTTATGGAATAAGAAGGTGTGGGGTGTGCCCCTCACCCTGAGGGAGCTGAGCTGTTCTGGTAGCACCAAGCTTTTGTCCCAGCATCTGGTGGCAGCGAGGTTGTCACTGTGTCATATGCTTGCACTTTGCTGCTGGGTGGAGCTGAAAGCATTGCTCCCACAAAGAAACCAGGGGGTTTGGAAAATGTGATTTGCAATTCCCCTTCACTGTAGCTCTTTTAATTACTGGGATTTGTGCTGTGCTGCAGTAAGCCAGCATTTTCCTAAAAATGTGCCATTACAAAAAAATACATGGTTTTATGCTAGCCCAATTCCTTTGTTTTCCTCCATGGGGTCAACAGTATTTTCTTGAATGCAAGGCAGTCTTTTGCCCACAGGCTAAACTTCAGTGTCCTGAGACAGAAACACAAACTTAAACTAAGGGCTAAATACAAACCAGCCAAGGATTTCATCTCTGGAGTCATGGGCAGAAGGTCACTGGGCTGATACTTGGGAAGAGATGTCTACGTGCTGGGAGGTTTGCATGTATAAATAATGCAGTAACTGTGACTATGCCCTCTTTACTATGGTTTTCCCAGTGTTCTATGGACACTTAGCCAGTCTCTTAATCAAATTGCTTTAATGGACTAAAGATAATGAGTGTGACAGTGCAGAGTTTGGTGATGAGAATTACAGTGGATGGGCTAATTCTGATTAGCCTGGAGGTTTTAAGTCTGCACTAGAAGTTTCTTTTTATCCTCTAGCACTGGGGGATCTGGAAACATGGAAATATGTAATATTACATCAGTCATATAAATATTTAGTGTGGTGCTGGAAGCTGTGAAGAAATGCCATGTGGAGATTCACACTAGAAATACTCTGTCTTCTGTAGTCTTCCCAAAAACATCTGCTCCTAGTTCTGAGGTTACAATAGTGAGCTAGATGGATCATGGTTCTTGACACAGTATGGCAGATTTTATGTCCTTACACATATGTGTTGGCTTAGTCTGGTTTGTGGCAGTGGTGTATTTCCAAAGTGCTTATGAGTTACCAAAGGAGGAGTGAGCAAAATGTGTGGATTGGAGAATGAGGATCCAGCATAAAATTGCTATTTAAATGTTAACAGAAAGGATGTGTGCAACACATTTGTGAATATAACTCACTAGTCAAAGGTGTATTTTAACTGAGAAATATGATTTTACTGTTTATTGTATTTGAATCTAGGTGGTGTTTATAGAATCATGTAGTATGTGTTCTTGTAGTCTGGGCCACACTCTGTGTGTACTCCTGGTATTAACCTTAAACAAGGATTCTAATTGCAATACAAATATAGAGGTGGTGCTGCTGGGAACAGAATAGCACCCAGAGTTACTTTTGAATTGGCCAGCTTAGAACTAGTAACACACCAGATCACAGCCATTGATGAAATTCAGCTGATGAGAAAGACGCCCAGCTTAAATAAGTGTTCTAAAAAGAGAAACTTAACTGTCAGCACATGCATTTATCTGTAATATTTAATAATCCAAATGTTTATAGTACTTTATTAAAGTAAAAATGTCAATTTATGTTATGGCTTGCTAGCAAGTTTTACAGTATTTCAGAATTTCCTGTGTACTTTTTATTTCCCCAGGAAATAAAGGAGGGCAAAATTTGTCTGAAGCAATATCAATCAACTTATATTAAACCATGTAATCTAATACAATATAGCTGTCCTATTTCTCCACTAAGTTGATTTATTTGCTCCTGGAAAGGCTCTTCTTTGGGAAGAATGTCATGTAGGAATTTTGGTGCTGAGTACTGTTGATTCTTTGTTACTTGCTGCTTCTGACTGAATCAGGGAGACAGAGCAGAGATACTCAGAACTGCTCAGGGAGATGCCTTCCCAGGATGCTGCTCCTGAGCACCTTTTGGGTTTATAGCACTGAGACATTCCCAGAGCCAAAGGAAAAAGGAGATTCAGAAAATTATCTCAAGATTAGAGTGACAGAAAAGTGATCCTGGTGTCACTTTTCCAATCTCTGACTTGCACTCTCCCGTTGTGCTACGCCCAGCAAGCTGGCCCACTGCTCTGCTTTGGAAAAAGCGTGGTTACAAGCTGGGGCAGGTTAGTTTAGGCAACACTTGCTTTGAGAAGTCATTGCCTTCAGACGCCCATGCACACACCTACTGCTTTGTCCTTAAATAATTATATGTACATTAGATTACTCTGAATCCTAATTATGACATACATTTAGTAAATTTGAATGAAATTGTGTGTCCATGTTATATTTGGAAATGGGCTTGGTTTTTTTTTTTTTTAAGGTTGAAAAAAAGTCCTGAGTGAGGCTGATTTTACTGATAACTTCAACAGTTCTCTCTTTCATCCACCTGTTGTGTCTTCTTGTAACACTTACGTGGCAGGAATTATTTCTATAGACTTTGAAATGCACCCAGTGCAGCTGCTGATCTTGAGCCACAGACACTACTGTCTGCAGGGCAGGAGGCAGCCAGAGAAGGTGCTGGCAGGAAAGTAGGGCACTTTATGAACCTTCCCTGTCTTGTATGGCAGCCATACCTAGGAGACCCAGGGCCTTCCTATCACCTCTTCTGTTTTTCCTACCTGAATAGTACATACAATGAGAAATATTCTGTGTACTGCAAGTAAGTCACAATACTTCCAGGATTGGTGTCACACTGAGGAAGAGTTCTTACTGATAATGGGAGAATATCTTCCTTATAATTCACATGGAGAAGGAGGCATTTTTGAGTCTAATAACTTAAATGAAAAGGCAGTGATCATGGAGCTTACAGCTCTTAAAATATCTCTGGTTCTGCCAGTGACTCACTCCATGGCCCTAAATACCCCCCAGACTTCAGCTTCCTCCTCTGTCAAAAGGGGACATGAATACTCACTTGTGTTTAGCTGCGGAGATGATGCAAGACTTAATTAGCTCTGTTTGTTGAGAGCTCTGAAAATGTGGAAATGTCACTGCTCTTGATCATCTTGAATAGCTCATGGCCTGGCTTGTCAATGTGTTACTGTCAGGCCCCTCTTCAGAAGTGAGTGGGACACGTGAAATCTCCTGGGTTTGTTTGCCTGCTTTGGGGCTCAGCTGAAGCTTGGCTTTTCATGTCTAAGTAGGTGGACAGAAACCTGGTGGTTTCAGGAGGGAGGGTCACATCCCACCTGCTCCTGGGTGCACCAGTTCCAGGTTTCCTCTGGGGCCACGTTAGAGAAGGTGCTACGAGTGGCTGCCTCCTTAGCCTGAGGTTACATCTGCCTGCTCTACAACTATGTTTTCTCTTCTGTTTTGTTAACAGGACAGCTCATTGGTGGAGGCTATTAAGAAATTATGGCTCCTCTGGCAGGACTCCGGCAGCAGCTGTACCAGCAGAGAGCTGCCTAAACTTATAAAAACAAATCAGAGAGGAACATAATCAGAGGAGAAAAACTTCCATGCCAGTGACCAGGACCTTTCAAAGCATTCAAAGCATGCATTTTTCAAGCCTTTTTTTTTTTTTTTTTTTTTTTTTTTTTTTTTATTCAATTATCCATTAGCTCATTCTCAGTTCTCTCTTCCTGGAGCTCAAGCAACCCTTGGGGAAAACCCTTGTTCAGGGCCAGAGGGTTAGGCAGACTGCAGGAGGAGGAGGAGGACTCTCTTCCATGAGCTTGTCCTACTACTCTGCAGTGAAATTTCACACACCCAGGCAGTAAAATGGTTCTCAATGAACTCTTAGCCCCAGATATAGGCAGTTCTTCCTATAGATGTACAGGAAGGAACTAGAAACATGAGTTTTGGATATGACCATACACCTTGGTATTTGTTCATACCTCTATTATACTAGAGCATATATACCATTTTTGAACTCATATTTCAAATGGCTGGTGCATTTCACATCCCATGCAGTTCATACATTGCCCACAACTTTAGTGTTGTTCATTAATAAGGTTAATTCAGGCTCCTTTGCAGAACAGGTGGAGTAACTCTGTGCAAGTCACAGAGGCTCTTGGTATCTTTAGGTTTGTGGTTCATGGACCTCTGAGGTGCTACCACTAAGAAGCAGCAGGTAAGAAACTCCCAACTTACTGTCAGTAGGCTCTAAATTTTAATGGAAGTATCAAAAGACCCATTGATAGTTGTCTGGGGTCTGTCCACTGAGAAGGACTGAAGCCACTATACATAAGTTCCCTAAAGAAAGGCAAATGGATTGTGGGGATCAAGCTATCAAGCACAGATGGCTCACAGAGAGAAACGCCCAAGCAAGATGAAATCATTACAACCTAAAATTAATCTTTCTGTAGTTAACCTCGTGTAATTTTGTGGTCACTCAATTACAGAATAGAAAGAAATGAGGAAAATGCCTGGGGCCAAAGTACGATTTTAGTGATAAGTGATTTGGAAGTAATAATAAAAAAAAACCTTTGCTGTGCCCACCTAAATATAGGTTAAGAAAATAAAATTTATTACCTATTGCATACATTTTGACAAAGTTAGAAGTATTCACACATAATTAATTGTCTTGGAGGTTTTATTTAAGTGACAGTAATGAGACTTGCAATTCTGTACCTTTCTTTTAAGTTGTATCAACATGTCTGTACTTGAAAAATGTTAACAGGTTTGTTGGAAAATCTTGCTGTGGTTGGCCAAGTTTTTATAAGCTGCAGCCTGATCCAGTTTGAACATCTAGATAAATATTAACCACTCTCAGGCAGAAAATCAATATTGGCTTTATTTTGGTTTCTTTTTCAATCTGTGACTAGCCTGCACAGGTAGGTCATACCCACCTCTAAAATATATATATACGTACACACACCTTCCTTCAGCAGCTGACAAAATGAAGATTTTATATGGTGACCTGGCAATTCCTCCAAGGTGCAGTGCCACATGGCACACACGAACATTCATCTCCTGACCTCTGTGAAAGAGCAGAATAGTTTTTCTTTCACAGAACTCAGTTTTATTTTTACAAGAATGCAATGCCATTGCTACTACTTCTCTTCCCTCCTCCCCAGCAGGCCAACATTTGTCTCTACCCTGCTGAAGATGAGCTTTCCATTTCTACTTTTCTCATATCACCCCAATACTCTCAGGCTGCCCTTGGCCCCCTCCCTGAGCTCACTCACGGGCAGCAGGTTGTGGTGGGCGGTCGTATTATTTCAAGCTCCTCAAGCTGGAAAACTTTGCCAGAGTGAATCACTTTGCCTTCTTATTGCAGTTAGAAGCAAGCCAAAACTTGCCATTCATGAGGTAACTTTCATTTTGTTCCCCACATTGTTTCTTTGCCCTTGGCTTCCAGAGCTGAGGTATTTTTCTCCTCTGCCAGCACTGCTTGGATCTAAAAGCAGGCTGAGTGTAGTAGTTACTAAAAGTGTGTGAATTCAGGTTACTGCTAAGGATCTTTACTATTTGCAGTTATCTGTCTTTTAAACATGCTGGACTCTTCTGGTTGACATGAACAGTCAAGTTCAGTGCTGTGGGTTATTTCATAGTCTGATGAGAAACTGGTGATGAAATAAGGTGTGTCTGTGGCACAGTCCTGTTTATTTATAATCAAAACCTTGTTTTCCACTACTATAGGGTAGATCTTAAGCAGCACAGTTTTTCAGATCTAAATCCTATTTTGGGCTTACTCAAGCCTATTTGTGAGGCTTTATCTTGGGACCATGCATTCTTATATTCTTCTATTGCTTGTTCTCTCAGCTTCATGAACTTCCAATTCTTATTCATCCAACATTACAAAATAATACTAAAGAAACTAGTCCTTTTACACATGTCTCTATTTTGGGTAGTGATACATGGAATGGAAGTAAAGAAAAGTTGCAGCTCCTCTTCCTATTCAGCCCATTTGATTACAGATATTAACATGGTCAGATGGGAAATCATTGCATTTCTAGGGAGAGGTGAGAGCAGGCAGGTAGGGCAGACAGTCCAAAGCCTGTGTCCAAGTTGCTTTTGGCAAGAGAAGATTTTGGCCAGAGAGAAGATGTCAAGAGGAAGAAGAAAACTGGTCTTATCAGCCTCAGAGATTCTTGTTGTTCTCTGGGTTGCAGGAGAAAAAGCAGATGCTTAAGATAATGGATTGGGGGTTTGGGCAGGGAGGTGTTTGGCTGTATTTTCTAGAGGACAGTGATGCCTTACATCATCAGGTGAAATGCTTCTATAAAATAACTGCAGAGAATATCTGCACTGCTGGAGAAGTAAAATGGATTAGGCAGCTCATGGAACAAAGCTCGGGAGTCCAGAGGAACCTTTGCCCCCAGGGAGGGCAGGCCTACCTGGACGTGTGAGTTACTCCTGGGTAGGCAGTGTAATCCTCAGAGCAGAGATATTCAAATAGTAATACAAGCCTGAGCTTCATGACAGTGAGCCAAATTTTCCTGTAGTGTGAAGGCAATCAGACTCACGAGGGATCCATTCCACTCCACTGTGGATGCTAAAGATCAGTTGGAAATGTGCTCTCTTGTAAGTGAAGGTTGCTGGACTGATGGCTTTGTCACAGGGACACCTTTACTGAAAATGACCACCAACACTCTGTGCTGTGGTTGATGAAACTGGTAGTTCTGATATGTCTTATATTTCACATCAGAAAATCTTTGACTGACAGTTCCAAACAGAGCCAGTGGCTGGATGATGTTCTTTGACCAGTGGAAGCTGCAGTGCAAAACCCCATATATTCTTCTTCCATCCTTCAATAAAATCCCCAGAGTTCAATGATACAAAAATATACTGCATTTCATCTATTTGTTTAAAGTTTTGACTACAATTATCAAAACACTGTGGGGAAAGCCAAAAATTATGTTTCAAATAACTGTCCTGTCTCTGGTTAGTAAGGTAATATAATATGCACTTTCCCCTAAGCCTTTCCAGAGTTTGTAAATACTAAAGAAGTGAATTTGTGTTCAAGAAAGTACAACAGAAGACTATTCAGAGCTGACTTTGTGCCCTACAATAAGAAGTTAATGGCTTCCCTGGTTTGATGTATAAGAAAGCTTATTAATTTCCTTAGCTGTGGTACCAAAGATATATTAAATAATTTTGTGTGCATGGAAGTGCTAACTCCACAGCAGAATAGGCAGACACCAGTAAAATGATGCTCTTGATCCTTCTGCCTCTACAGTACTGGTTCTGTGAAGAGAAAACTTTGCCTAGTCATTAGTGCTGCCAAACAAGTGTGCTAACAATTATTAAATCAACCCCCCTCCAGTCAAACCAGTAATGTTTTGTTCCACTGAGTTAGAGTAGACATAAAGCACAACACAAGGGAAATCTAGAGCAACATCTCCCATATCTGATAAGTCTGGCACTTCTCACCATCACTAAAATTATCTTCAGCCTCCCACGCACTGAACCAGGGCTTTACAATTAGTTCCACAAGTGCCAGTGAGAAGAGTCTCCTAACGATGCCAGCAACTACAGCCGAGTTTATCCTTCTGCATTTGCAGAGAAAGGGCTGGATCCTTCCTGCTTCCACTTGTGCAGCCTCAGGGAAAGGCCTCACTCAGCCCATGTGTCCGGATATTTGGTTTTGTGTCCCTTCTGTGGGCACTGTGATTAAAGGGGAGCTTTGCCTTTTCTTTAGTAGCTGAAGAAATTTGAGACCACAGAGGACTGTGGCTTGCTGCAGGGATGGCTATTTCTCAGCTCTGGTGATTAGTTTCAAGAAATATTTAGAGTGGGAAAAAACTGCCAAAGGAGAAGAAGGCTGCATTTAAAAAGATGAACAGAAAGAGAAATCATGGTAGTGATGGCAGACCAGAGCTGCAATGTTAGCAAAAAGAAGCTCCTGCAAGGGCTTTATATACATGGCTCTCACATCCCTCAGCTGGGTGTGTTTTTGTGTTTGTATTAGGGATGGAAGGACTTATTTAGTAAGCAACTGTGAATTATTGAATAGATCATGGATCACTATACATAAAAAGAAAATAAAAATAGAAAAAGGAATATCAATATTGCATAAGCAATACAAAAAAGCTGAAAAAATGTCAAAGGGAATAGGTGAAGTTATGATCTGATGAAACAGAGGAATATGCAACTAGAAGAAGTTAGAAGATGTTATTATATCCTAAAAGCTTGAGACATTAAAAGAGACAAGAAAGTATATTCAGTGCATAGTAATTAAAATTGCAAGAAGATGTCATGAATACAAAGCTGTCCTATAAATGTGGGCAAAATATATAAAATATTTTCATGATGAACAGCAGAAATCCAAATTTGCAGTCATCACAAGAGAAGAACAAGTTCAGGTAATTGCTATATGCAAAACAGGATGCCAGGCAGTATGGAAGAAGGAAGAGATCTACACCTTTTAGACATTTATTGTCTGAAAAAAAAACCCAGTCTTGAACAGGTGCATAAAGAGAAGGATCTGACTGAAGATGGAGAGGATGAGATCAAACCAAAAATTTCTCAGGAAAAAATCACTCCCTGCACACAGCTCTCTGATGAGGCTGTTATTTAACCAGCAGGCCTTGTGGCAGAGGTGTCATCCTCTGCAAATATTAGGAGGTTAAGTACTGACCTAAGTCATGTAATGTATGAGCAGTCACATTGACTTACCTTACTTTTACCAGTTTGCCCATGTACATGGCATTCAAATCAGCTGCTTTACTGTGAATTTCAGTGCTTATCTGACTGAGCTAAAAATGATCAAATTATAAGGTAAATTTGTATAATACATTTTTTCAATTTTTATACAACCCAGGTGCTTTTAGCACAGGTAGAGATCAAAGTATATAAAAATATGCAGACAGTTAATTTCCAGAATTAATACACTGTAAAAAAAAAAAACATAAGAAATTTATAGAACATTGATAATGGGAAAAAAAAAGAAATGTTCATATATGCTGCTTGCAGTTAAGAAAAAATTAAAGTAAATCTAAGAGAACAGGTGCAAGCGGAAGTCAAGTACACATTAAATATGCTAAAATTTCCTTCTAGCTCTAAACCAGGTTGAGATCTACAGCTGGCAAGTGGTAAATATTCAGTGTTTCAGAAAATTTCGATTGATAGACTTGCACAGATGACTCTCAAGCATTGCTAACACCTTCTCCTTTGTCTAAACCATGCAATTCAAAGGGTTTGCAAGGCTCTGTCCAGGACAAGGCGCCTGTCTCTAATGGCTCCCACAGTGCTGAAAGAAGCAGGGTGGAATATCAGAGCTATTCATCTTAGAAGACAAAACCAGATGCTCTCACAGAAGGGACATCCTCATGGAACAGGCAGCCCAAAGTGTAACTAGTGACTGCTCTGTGTCCTGCCATGCACAAGGACAAGTCAGCAACACAAAAAGCAGCTCTTGAGCTGCTCCAGTTTAGTCACCAGGATTTTACTGTGCGCTGGCCATTTCAGGTGCCTTGGGACACTGTGAGTAATTCATCTGGCTGTGAGGTCAGTGACCTGCAGGAGCGAGGTGGAGAAAGGC
Organism: Chloebia gouldiae; assembly: GCA_003676055.1. Lineage (NCBI taxonomy): Eukaryota > Metazoa > Chordata > Aves > Passeriformes > Passeridae > Chloebia > Chloebia gouldiae. Next base: position 11,642,172 of record QUSF01000003.1, read on the forward strand.
CCAGGCAGGAGAAACTGTTCCTCTTAAACTGTTCCTCTCCAGCTTTAAGGTACCCGTGTCCATCACAGCTGCACTTTGCAACACTGAGAGCTGAAAGACACGGGCTGCCTCCACATCCCTGCTCAGTAGCTTTAGACTTTGAAATCTATTTCAGGTGGAAAAAGTATAGAGAAAACAGCATTTATTGCATTCTTATTTCAAGCTGTGAGCTGGATAAGTATTGGAATCTGCACGAAAAAAGTTGAAAAACTTTAGCAGTGTATTGATAAATCTTGCGAGAAAGAAAACACATTTGCAAAATCCTATGTCAAAAAAATCATCTACCATGTTACCAGTTTAACAGCTTAAGAAAAAATTGTTAAAATAAAATATATTTGTTTAACCCCAGTAGATTTAATTGATTGAACACTTGCAAGAGCCTGTATGTAATTAAACTCTTTGTTGGCTTCCCTGTGTGCTGGTTGTGACTGGGGGAGAGTTAATTTTCTTCATAGTAGCTGGTATGGAGCTGTGTTTTGGATTTTTGCTGGAAATAGGTGAAGTTGTAATTTCTGTGGTGTGAGAAAGACAGTTTTTGAGTCCTTGAGAGCAATTACAGCTGCTTTGGGTATTATGCCCTTGCATACCAGAATCAGTGTTTTATTTCCACTGTCTTTTTGTATGAAGCAGTATCCTGTACTAGTGACTCTCTGTACTTCAACTCCTCAATCTGAGACATAATTTAAGTCATTAGTAATTTATTTGTAATAATTTTTTCCGAAAGAGAATATAAACTTTAGATAACTTACTGAGGCATATATAATGCACACTTATTCCATATGAAGGAACAGTTTTTAAACCTAGAATAAACTGAAATCCTAGAACAGATGACATGATAAATGGAGGTGCAGTGTCAGCTGGATTAGTGTGGAGCCACAGTGTGAACTTTGGCAAATTAGAAGGCTCCTGAGTGGCTAATTCCAGCTGCAGGAAGATTGGTAGAGCTAATCTTGTCCATCTGATCTATCTGTTTTGGTTTGGATGTATGAATTAATCTGCTTTAAATTCTTCTCTCAAATCTGAACACACAGCCCCTGCTGACGGTAGCAGGACCTGTGCTCAGGTGTGGTCCTGAAGACCATTCTGTAATTATAATGTGTGGGAAATCTTGGTTTCTAAAGACACTCCTAAATGTTTCCTTGAGCCCTGGAATGTCAGTGCTGAAGGGCCTTTTTGACCAGTGAAACAAGATTAGACCTGAGTGAAGACTTCTTTTTGGCACTGAGCAGTGCTTCTCGAGGTGTTCTACCTACTGCTGCTCTCCACAGACACACTCCTGCAGCGTGCTCTAGTCCATGTGCTATCACAGTCAACGACAGATTAAAACCCAAAAGATGTTCTTACCAAGTGATTTTGTTTTCATTGCTTTCAGCTCTACTCACCTGTTGCCCCTAGATGGGCCTGATATCCTACCTCTGCCAGGGCTAGTTAGTTGACTTTGCATTGGAGAAGACAGTTTGGCTTTATTACACATTTTGAATCTTTGCAGACCAATTTAAGCTGTTGGGCTTCTTCTGTGAGGAATGAATCATCCTTATGCTGTATAACGCTGTACTGAATTTTGGAAAACCTACCTATTTACTGTCATAATCTTTTCAGTCTTGAATTAAATAGATTACTGGTGGCATGTCACAATCTGTCATGTATTTTAGCTCTTGGGGATTCTCCTATTTCACGTGAGTCTTCCTTTTTACTGATTTTAGCAGCTGCAAACTCTTTTAAGCAAGACAACAAGAAGGGAAGGCAATAAAAGGATGTGAGATGGAAAGAGAAGTGGGACTGAGTATGGAAAAGAGAATAAAATATAGAGAAAGAGGAGGGGAAGAAAGAAGATTTTGTGGTTAATGAAAATAAAACAAGAGAAATCATAGAGTGAAACAGATCATGTGTCACCTCTTTCTGATTATTTTTTTCTTATTTTGTCTCCTCTAAGTCAAGAACTATCTTAAAAGCAGTGTTCAAACTTCAGCTGTCTGCTTTTGCCCCATTCCTCTTTCAAGTACTTGATTCTGGTCAAAGCATGTATTTGGAGATTTTTGGAAGTTTTCAGTGAGTAGTTCTGTTGCAGCAGTGAAGGTGACTGTGTATATCCTGCTCACACTCCCTGCAAGGAAATGTGTAACACATTCCCTGCTGGTCCTGCATGCTTTGACACTTGACTGCTGGCCTGTGCCCTAGAAAAGGCTTTCTGCAGGTGCCATGGGACTTTGCTCAGGAGCAAATATTTATGCAGGAGTGATAGCATGTGTTTGCATCAGGAGTGTATTTAACTGCATGTGTAACAGAGATGAATGTGTTCCAAGTGCATGTCTGTACTTTTATCCCTCTAAATTCCTGTGCAAATTGGAAAGTCTTTGCAGTAATATCCTTACCCTGTGCAGTCCTCCCTGTTACCATCAACACAGGGAGAAGCTGAGCAAGGGCTATATTTCCCTTCAAGCTTTATCAATGTTTTCCTGCAAATATCAAGATAACGTTTTTGAAAGCCGTGCCACTCTCCCATTCACTTTCAGTCCAACGAGGATGGGGACAGGATGTGACATTAAACAGAGATTCCTAAAGAGGAACACCAGCTGAGAAATATATCCTTAATATGTTTATAAACCACATGAATAATTTGTGTGGTGGAATATATGTTCTGTCATGTTTTGATAGGCCTTTTGACTAACATATCCTGTGGGTGTTCCTCTTCATGTCACAGGAAGGTATTTTTTCAGGAATGCTCATCAATAGATAAAACCTGATAGTGGCAAATAATTTGGCATAGCTTCTCTCCAGCAAATGGGTTCCTCTGGCAGTATCTGAATTTGTTCCACCTCTGGCAAGTACTTGACAAATGGGCCCAGTACTGTAGCTCTGTGTTGATATTTTTTATTCGTTATTTGGGTAGAGTTGATAAGGCCCGAGGGTTTGATCCAAAGCCCACAGAAGTCAGGGAAAAGACTCCACAAGCCTTTTTTAGTCACTGGAACTCTGTATTCTGTGTTTCAGAGCTTGGAAATCTGTGCCAAGAACTTCATCAATAACTGAAAGGCTGGAAGAAATGCAAAGAGCAAACTAAACTTCTGGACAGCCAGAACAAAAAAAAAAAAAAAAAGAAAAAAAAAAGAAAACATCCAATAAATTCTCATCAGAAACAAAATGTCCCCAAGTAACTTTTATAGGTGAGGCTTAAAAGTGAAGGCTTTAAGACAAAAGTGAAATGGACATCCTAATCCTAGAGTCTCAATATCATATATTCTACAAGTAACCCTTTAGTTCAGTCTTCTGTATATTAAACAGGTTCACCTAGATTTCTGATGCTGCTTTTAAATCACTTAAATTCTGCTATTATTAACAGCTTTATTTTTACAGTTTTTAATAGTTGCTGGTAATTGAAAAGTTGCTACAAATTTTATTTTACTGATGATATGCTTATATGTTTGTGTTAAATATTATAGGGTTAGGCAGCAATGACCCCTCTACTTAGATTATCTAGTATTTTCCATAGTGGAAAATATTGTGTTTAGTTTTTCATTTTTTAGGTGTTAGGAGGCTTTGATGACTGAATGCCTCCAGCTGCCCTTCGAAACTGGTCAGGAATAAAATTCCAAATCTGTTTAAGTGTTTCTTCTTTGTCCTGTGAAGTTATGCAGGGATTTTCTGGTCTCAGCTGCTGACATTCAGTCTTCCTGTTCTCCCTTTTCCTTTCCTCTTGAAATCTTGCTGAAACTATAACTGATGATGGGCTTTGGGTATAACTAACCTCATATCCCCAAAGCAAGCCCTAGGGTGGCTGGATCCTGCAGAAGAGCCTCAGTGGCTGCAGAACAGCTCTGTGGCATGACAGAAGGTGAGAGATCATTCTCCTCCCAGTGCAGTCCCTGTGGTGGGTGTCCCTCATGGCAGGCACAGGCTCACAAACTCCCCATAGCCCTAAGGGCAAACAAAAGGAGCTGATCAGCTCCAATGTGTGAGTTGGATTGGTCCTTTGCAGTACAGGGACATTCAGAACCCTACCTGTATCATTATGTGAACATAATTCTGTTCAGCCCATAGCATAAATACAGTGTGTGGTATGAGAGCAGGCTAAAGCAATTGGTGTCAATGTTTTCCTTATGACATTCCATAGCTCTAGCACACACAAAGATTATTTTGGTATCTCCTGGCAAAGCCCCCTTGCGTGCTCTGGACACCTCCAGCAACTTCACTCTTTTCATACAGCTCATGTTTTTCACTTTTTAAACTTCTAATGATTCTGCTTCCTTACCTGTGGATTGCCTTTAAGGGCCCAAACCAAGAAGTAACTCAATTTTAGTTCAGGCTTTCCCAGATCTCAGCTCAATGAGCCATTAGTTGATATAAGTTAGAGAAAGCAATTCCATTTAAACAGTTCCATGATGGCTGAAAACCACCCGAGCATTATCAAGAAAACGATTCAAATTCCTCGAACATAATTCTTTTAAAAACAGTAAAAGACCAGTATAGATTCAGGAAAAAAGAGTAGTGAATTTACCTATACTCCTTCTTCAGCCCTAAACACCTTCCCACTACCCAAAGTTGCTTGAGACACAGGTTGGAACCCCTGGAAAAGGTAACAGTCTTGTGGCTTTTCTTGAAAACCATACATTGTTCTTTGCTGCAATTTCCTTCTTCTCTTATACCACAATGAAAGTTCTTGTCTTCCCAAATTTGTGTGTCTGCATCCCCTAAGTCTAACATTAATACATATGTGATTCTGTAACTACCTTTTAGAATCCCAGACCATTTTGAGAAGTTGTAGAAAATAAATTTTTATTCCCTTTTTTTTGTGGTTTTTTTTTTTTTTGGTTGTTGTTGGTTTCAGACCAGGGCTGGCCACAATTATTTAAGAAGCTTTAATGATTTTCTCAACCATAAAAGAAAATTATGGGAAACACTCCCTTACTTCTTTGTGGAAGAACAATCAGTATGGCAGGAAAAAAGTCACAAAATATAAGAGCTGAGAAATCAACCCATTCCTATAGATGAAAGGTTATCCATGGAAAGATCTCAGTCACAGACATGTTTACTTTGATTAAATTTCTACCTCAGAGTAAAATGTAAGTGATTCAGAACTTTAAATTCAGAATTTTAAAAAGGTGAAAAGGAACTTAAGGCTTTACCTAATAACTCAGCAGAAGTGTTACAGCAGGGCTATCTTAAATCATTAAAACCTAGAACTGTTTGGTATATCCCTAAGGCATTTTCACAAATGGCACTTTTAAAAAAAACCCTGTGATTCTTCAAGGAATACTCTTGCTGTTCAGTTTGACACTGGTCTTTCTACAGTATTGGTTGAACTTCAATGGGCTTAAGGAAATATCTGTATTTAAAATAGAGTGAACTTAATACATACTGTACCTGGAGTTGGTGTTTTCTTATGAAACCAGGGAATATCTGTATGCCACAAACAGACTACTCAACCTGAGCACATCCAGAATTATTCCATAAAAATTCTCTGATGTAGAGTATAAAGATGGGATAAACTGTGAGATAACCCTGGAAATCAGTATAATTCCACTGTCTGAATACTTTAACATTCCCATAAAAAAGGCTTTTAATAATCTGCATTTAATTGCAAGATTCTCACTCCTTGCATGTTTGCAGCAGGGGCTTTCAACTGGTTGGCTATTTTGAACAAAACTTGACTAGTGATCATTAGCAGCTTTGATTCCCTCCATCCCATGCTCCACCAGCTACTTATTCCTGCAAGACAGATGATGTTTTCATGGAAATCCTCCAGCAGTGTACCCTTAATAAATGAATTGACAGGTTCTGTGGTCTGTTAGCTCAGGAAAGTTCAACATCCAGAACCATAGATGTGCCACCCATATTGCAGCGTGGATAGTACTTGTAATTTTTGCAAACCAGCAACTCTTGCCAATTCTTCTCCTGATTAGTATAATCCTTTTCTTATAATCTCTTATAATAATGTTTTATACTTCATTTACCTTACATAATTAGGCCTCATATAATCTCACAGCCTTGTTATATATTTTTTTTAAGGTCATTCTTGCTTTTAAGGAAGAACAAAACAAACACTATTTGTGGTAAATTTTATTTAAAATGTTTTCAGAATGATGTATGTATGTATAACTTGTGTGTGTATCTAGTGGGGAAGAAACTCAAATCTTGGAGGCTCTCATTCCTGTTAGGTCTATCACTATTCATGTGCAAGTCTTTAAGTTTTGGCCTTAAATCAGATCCCAGGATAGACTTGTTTTCTTGTACTTCATTACCTAATTTTCCCATTTAACATATTTAATGGAAAAACTATCAATATTTCTTTCTAAACTGTTGGAGTTTTTTTTTTTTTCCAGGAGACTGTTAGAACAGCTGGGAAAACTGCCAAGCAACTTGTTAAAGACAGTAGGAGCAGGAATTAAATCACAGAAAAACATGAAAAACCAGTAGCTGTGTCTGAACAGTGAAATAGTTACTATCGACCAGCAAGAGTATTAAGCCTTTTAAATATCAAGTTTTAGAGCAGTGTGGAAAAGCTTCTGATATGCAACATTTTGTTTTAGCAGATAAATGCAAATGACAACTGAATGTGAAACATTACAAAGTCTATGACATTGTAAAATTCTTGTTAAAAACAGCCTGGGCAGAGCCTCTATTGACTTCACATTTTCACAATCCTTTCTGCAAGTTTCTTAGGTGATGTATATTAAACCAAGGATTTATAGCTCTTTCATCCTTTCCCAGCAGCTCTTATGATCACCTAGAAAGCACAGAACCAGCAGGTTAGAGGACATTTTCATCTTTCTCCAATAATAAGCTTGATGAGCTATGGCCATAAAACTGCAGAGTGCACTCAATTGTCTCAGTTGTGAGCTGTAAACTGTTTACACCAGTTTTATTTTATTTCTGCCTTTCTGGACTCATGTATGCTGCCTTTATTCCACACAAGTGAACAATGGAGATATGACAAAATATAACAATGCAGGTGTTCTTGTTTTCTGCTTTAAAAGACAGACTATTTCTCATTTAAATTCAGATATTATTCCAGATAACTCAGGTGGGTAACTAATAAAACTGGCATCTAAGCTAAAAATTATTTGTAGGTCAGCAAATGGATTCTTTGATCTTTTGAGTGCCCCAAAGCTTTCCAAAACTGAAATTAATAGAAAAGGTTCTATAGATTTGAATGAAATTGGACATTATGCATGGAACCAAATTAATATAAACTGACTCCTCCATTTTCTATACTGGAAACTCCAAACTAGAATGCAAAGGGTTAGGGATGCCATTCTCACCCTTGACTTAACAGGGCAATAATTCTGCCTTTGATGTTTTAAAAACATCATTAATTCTGCTCCATACCTCTGTACCTACTAAACCGCAGACAGCTTTGCCATTTGTACCAGGTTTGAAGTTCTTAAATTTACTAATACTATTGCTAAGGGAACAAGAGCAGACTGCCAGCTGGGACAGCTGCCGGGCAGGGAGCACCAGAGGACACGTGCTGTGTTGTCCGGTGTTGGAGAAGGATGTTGACATTATGCGCTACAAAGTTTACTTGAATTTCACATCTTTGGTGCTGTGTGTTCAGGAAAAAGAAAATAAAAAAGAAGAAGAAAGTTTTTTTCACTGCCTTCCTGTCCTCCAAACTCTGCTTTCACTCTAGTTAAATTGTTTTACCGTTTCTACACAAAAGATATATATTGTCAGGCCACACTGAATGACCAATGAACTGTGCAATGCCATCGTCCTCAATGAAATCCGTGGAAAAAAGTGAACGATATCTGTGAACCCCTATGACTTTTGACGGCTTTGCGGAGGAGATTGCTCAGCGGTTCCATTGATGCTGGTGTTACTGATGATGCAGGAGGTTTTGCACAGTGTTGGTCCTGTTGCGTTAACAGATGCCCGGAAGACCAGGAAGGCCATCTGATTTCGGCCGTGAGCCGTGGCCGCGTCCCGCGGACACCGGGAGGAAGAGCAGAGCCCCGGGGTGTCCAACCTTCCCTGCGGTGCCGCGCCCGCTTTCCCCGGACCCGCGTACCCGAGACGGGGCGGCAGCAGGCAGCGCCCCGAGAAGGAGCAGCGGCGGCGCCCGTTCCCCGCCGTGCACCGGGACCAGGACTTCGCGGGGCTCCGTGTGCCGCTGCCACCCCGGCTCCGCACCCCCGGTTCGCGGCGGGGGCAGCCGCACCACCTCGGGCTCGCTCGGGGCTCTCGCTCCGACCGTGCGCGGGGCCCGCCGGCTCCCCCGCCCCGTCCGCGCTGCCGGCGCCCCGCGGAGCCGGCCGGCTGCCCCCGCCCCGCCGCGCCGCCCCAC
>QUSF01000003.1:11655494-11670103 GCA_003676055.1 Chloebia gouldiae
GGGGGGCGCCGGCCTCCCGCAGCCCCATGTTGAAATCCCTGGCTGTGCGTGTGCAGGCAGTTGCAGACTTGGCTTTCCCTCCATGGGCAACTTGTTGGGTTTTGAGTTTCTTCCCTTCCTTTTTTTTTTTTTTTTTAAATTTTTCTTTCTCTCTTTCTTCCCCTCCTCCCTTTCCCCCGCCACCCCCGATGCTTTCTTGTTGCTGCAAACTTCTTTTTAATTAACTGGTTTGTTGGGCAGTATGACCATCGTTGGCTGAGAACTTCAGCAGTGCTCTTCCCCTTTCCTCTGCCTTATCGATCCAAGAAGTTTTAGTGTGCTTCTCCCCCTTATCCCTTCCGAGACGTTTTACACTTTTACCAGTTTTACTTTGGCAAATGCACACTGCCAGCCTGTCCTGAAACATGCACTGGAAGGAATATTGTGACCGGTTCATTGATTGGTTTGAAGTGATTCTTGAGGAAATTTTTAAAATTATTTTTTTTTCATAGAGAATTGCAGATGCTGGGAGGAGAAAAGTAACTGAGTTTCCCTTCATCTCCCCACCTAAGAACATGGGTTTGAAGACAGCAAACATATTCTGATTCTGTCTGGAAAAAAGAGAAAAATGATTATTGAGGATATGGCTATGGCTGCATACCAGCTGTCATTCATATAAAGCAATTAATGCACATGGCAGTCTACTTGCATATAGTACCTCTCCGGTTAAGGAAAAGCAGTGAACAGTAAAGTGAGACTGTTTATGGAACTCTTGAGTGCCTCATTAGGCCATTCACATGAGAACTGTTTGCAGCATTTGTTCATCAGTGTTACAGCATTAATAAAAATAATTACTTTGCTGTGTTTTTTTTCCAAAACTGTGGCCCGTGTAACTCCTGTGGCAATGGGCTGCATCCTGGCTTCCAAGTATTAAGTTGCGTTAAGGGGTGGCAGTTGCATTCTGCAGGATAATGTTAAACTTGGGAGCGATTGAAGTTGTAAGCACAGGGGAGACACAGACAGTCACCAGGAAAAGGTTACATCATTGCAAATTTAATTTGAGAAAAAAAGTGTCCCACCTGTGGAAGCATGGGAAGGAAAAAATGTAACTCTGACTATGGCCATGTACTTCTTTAAGAGATGGTTTGCAGGGGGGCAGACAGACTTTGACTGGTCCCTGGTATCAAAAGCCCTGCATCCTGGGTTAAAATGACATGGTGGTTTTATTTATTAGTATTTATATGGTGGTTATGCTAAATGCCACTGGTATGGACTTGAGGTAGCTGCAATTACTGAGATTGTTTCTATTAGATGAAAATATTGTGGTTGAAAACAGTAGCAGTGTCCATGGGCTTTCTCTGAGTGTTTTATATGGTCACTGTCAAACCTTACTTTTAACTTGAATTTGCTGACGATTTTCTGTGGTGATGTTTGGGTGGGAGGGAACCGGATCTTACAGTAAGTAAGTTTTGTAAGTAGGTGTACAGTGCTGTTTGCTGTGCTTGCAGGAGAGTAACATAGTAATTGTCTGGTTTAGATGATGGAATTCCACAGATGACTCTATTTTTGTAGCAGTTAGATGGCTCCTTTCTGTGCTTGTGTAGCAGATGAGCAGGTCTTCCCTTCATAAGGAGTCAAGAGAGGGGACAAAGTAATTCCTGACTGAGAGGATCAAAGTATATGTGCCCATATGAAACTTACAGTCTGGGAGCTGGTATCAAACTGACACTGAAATCTACTTCACCACCACTATGCTTGTATGGAAAGAATATCTGGTGGAAGATTATTCAAAATACTTGAATGAAGTTTATGGTTTTCATACTTATAGGAAAAGCAGCATTTCTCATCCTTCAAGAATGTGTGTGTCTACTATATGCAGAAGTTCTTCAGGAGAACTCCTTGAGAACTGAGTTGTCAGCCCTTCCCAGATTTCCCCCTGCTTTGTCACGGTTTTCCAGTTGTGATTAGCAGTGAGGCAGCCCAAAACCATGCTTGCAGAGTGCCAGGAGTGAATAGCTTCAACATTTGACCTCAGTGTTCTGGCTTGGTATTATTTAGGTTGAAGAGACATGTCGAGAATGGAAAAAGTACTTATGGAGAACAATCCACATAATAGTACAGTTCTCCTCTCTGTAAAATTTTAGGAGTTCAAAACATACAGATAATGCAACTACAGATAACTGCAGTTAGTTCTGGGTGCTATGTCTTTAATCAGGATTCATAAATATCCAAAAATTTATTATGGATTAACACTGCTGTCAATGCTAAGTCTTTGTGTGTGGAATTAGTTATTAATATGATGGGCTGTGTTTAAAGGCTGGTCTATGTAGTGTGTATAAATTTTTCTGTTCTTTTGCTTTTATTCCAAGAGAAGCTTTGTGTCTGAAACATGATTCATTCTTTCTGCAGGTTGTGTTTGCGGGAAATGAACAAGCAAATGATAAGAAGTGTTTGAAATGTCCACCTTGTTCAGGGCAAGTGGAGTCAGCGAAATCGATCATGTTAAATGAAACCCAGTTTTCATGGGGGCAGGCTAATGGTGCACTTTTGTGTGGCTGGATGGAGTGATGCAGCCTCTGGCACCATCTCTGTCTGAGTCTTAAAGGAGTACAACTTGGGCAGGGGACAGCTGGCCTGAGGAATGGTAGATGTGTTTTCCAGACCCTGCTGGTCCAGGGTCTGGAAATATTGGAAGGTTTTGCGTATTTGGAGTTGGTGTAGTCCTAGCAATTAATTTAATGGTTAAAAACTTGCAAGAAGGTAAGTGTGATTTAAGAGGGGAGGTCAGTCACATCTGAGTGGTTTAACAGGGATGGCTAGAGATGATGACCTGCACCAAAAGGGAGAAGGCGGACAGTTGAGATGAAACATGCTTATCAAATATTGAACCCGTGTTAAAAGGTGGAAAATCATTATAAAAATGATGTATTGAGCAACTGTTGAAAGGAAGTAATTGTGCATCTTGTAACTTTGATTTGATCTAGACTTTTGGTTGTCAGCATAATCTCTTGTGCTTTGGTTTTTGGGGAGGATATTGTAAGCATTTTATCTTCTTTTTCTTGCAAATAAAAGTTGCATTGCTTAAGCAATGGGTAGATTAAAAAAAAAGTGATGTAAATGGTAAGCAAGAAAATGAAATAGGAAATTCTAGATTTGCTCCAGTTGTTCAGTGTCACATTGAGTCCCTGGAGGGGTTATTTAGTGTCCATGATAGTTTAGGGTGATGCCCTGCATATCATGAGCTTGTAGTGGTGTTCCTAGACTTTATATATAAACCCTCATTTTCCAGTTAAAATAAATAAATTAACACTTCTCCTGCTGAATCAAAAAGAATTTAATAGAAGTCTTGAGACACCTTTCCCCTCTCCCATGCCAAATGCTGTAGGAGATGAAGTTTTGTGAGGGTTTTGATGTTGCATGGAACAATACTTCAATTGTTAATTTGAAAACTGCAGTGCACTAATATTTGTGAAAAGAAATTGTAATCTGCTCTTTGATAGTGTTAGAGGCTGTTGCTGATAAGAGACCAGAACTCCAGGAGAGTTGGCAGTGTAAGCAAAGGTAACAGGTGTCAGATGACCATATTCTCGTGTAATTTGTACATTGGGGCTTAGCCACCCAAAGCTTAAAGCTCCATCTCTTTGGTAGGTTTGACATTCATCAGTAGGGAATTGTGAGGGCTGAAGGTTGAAGCCTGAGTGATTGTGTCTGTGAAGCTTGCTTTTTTTTCCTGTTTTTGGTTTTATCCCCCCAGTGCCAGCTAACGGGGGCTATTTGCTTAAAAGTCAGTTCTCAGGCAGCCGGTTCTCTGCCAGGTACACAACGGCAGCTTTGATGCCAGTTGTGTTCTGTAGAGCAAACAGTTGCACAGTTCCTCATGACTGTCACTGGGGCATCGTTTGTAGAGCCTAACACATGGGTGGGTTGGTATGAAAATCTGCTGATTTTGCTTGGGCTTTGTATTGTTCTTGGCACATTCCCTCCTTGAGCCAGACCACTAGGTTTTTGCCACAGGCATAAATGGATCTACCACAATACCCATTCAGTGACCCCTTTGGCAATACACAAGGGCAGAAGAGGCTAAATTTTCCATAAAAACTTTAAAAGTACTTTTTGTGTGTGTATGGTTTTTATTTTTTATGTATTTAGATTTGGATTTCATTTTTCTATATGTGCAAATCTCAAGCCTTTTTTTAAGTAGAAAGAAATCCTACAGGTGATTTCCAGAATGCACAGGAATCCTCTCAACCCCAAAAAAGAACCAAAATGCCAAAAAAAAGAGCCTGTCACCCCTTCTGCTCAGCTGGCAATCGTAATCAGTTTAGTTCTAGCCAGCACCCCAGGATGATGTTTCTGCACTCTGCATTCAGTGTTGGCTAGGTAGTATTTCAGTGATTTACCTGAGGCCAGCCAGGATTCAGTGATGCTCTGGGCAGTTTTTGAGCTGGCTCTTGACCTCTTCACTGACATCAGGCTCCCAACAGCACAGTGAAACCCAGCTGTTGGGGAATGTGATTCTGCTGAGGTTTGGTGAACAGCAGTGGAGAGATGCTAATTTAAAGAAGATAAGTACTGAAATGGGTCATGATTGCTTCACATTTAGAAAGCTGCTGTGTGATCCTGCAGGTTTGGTGCTGGAAATGCAAGGCTATAGAGACAAATTCCCTCTGTTCATTGTAGAAAACTTCTTTTAACCTCTTCCCTTCAATTTCCTCTGATTTTGCAACCAAATCAATGTTTTGCTGTCATTGGCTCATCTGTAAATACAGGTGGCTTTTGCACATGGCAAGAGAAGTTGCAGGGTGAAGCTGGAAATGAACCTTTGGAGCGAGCGTGGCAGTGGCTGCAGAGGTCCCTTGCGTGGGGACTTTGCTGTACAGCAGTGCTGTGCCCCAGGGGACCTGTGGCTTGCAAGCTGCACAAGCCCTGCCATGCCCTCTCTGCCAGCTCTTGCCTTTGTTCCGAGCCATCTGTACAACAAGGGAGGAGGCTTGTCTTAAAAAGGCCCGAGAGCCACGCTGGGGCTGTAGCCCTGTGATTTGAGCAAGCAGGCACTTGGGATTATTCCAAGCTAATGAAGAAGACTGAATTCTGTAGTGTTTAAGAAGAGAGTCTTGAGAAGTGGACAGCATGTAAGCCCTTCAGCTTTGAGGGTGCTTTCAGTGAAGGATGTGTGTGGTGCTGCTGATGCTGCCTGGTGTGAGCAGCACCTATCTCCGGCTGGACGGGATGCGCCATGGATTTCAGTTTGGCACTATGTGCTTCCTCAGTGTTTCACTGTTACTTAACAGTGATCACAGTGAAGTATGTGTTTGTGGAAGAGTGGCAAAGTGAAGTTTGTGGAGAGTGATTTCCCTTGGAGCAGTTCCTGTAGCTCTGAGGGGAGGACTGTGCAGGAGCCTGTGGAAGTGCTCAGCGCATTTGGGGAACGGCTCCTGGAGGCAATCTGGGCTTTAGGGAGTTGCCAGCCTTTCTTCTCCTGGGCAATACAACCTTCCTCCAGTGGAAAGCCATCTGATTCTCACAGCTTTTTACACTTTAACTTCACTTACAACAGTCACAGATGTTTTAGTTCTGTTACAAAAACACCACTGGAAGTAACACTTTCTCAATTGTATCAGACTATGACATCTTTTGGTTGTGCCACATTTAGTCTGGTAAAATAAGACAGAGTAAATGGAGGAGAAATGCTGTTGATCTTAGTTATACAAAATATGGTTAATGTAGCTTTTAAACAATTTCCTGGTTCTTCAAAGGAAAACAAACGGTTTCATCCAAATATAAATTGAATGGATAAAACATGCAACAATGCTGAACCAGTGCTTATGTATATTGAAAATAAAGTGGAATTCTTCTAACATCAATCCAGAATATAGCACAGATGTTCTCACTCAGAAATATTTTCTGAGCAGTAAGAAAATAAAAAGTGAAGCAAAAAGTATTAAAAAATTCTGGAAGATACTTTAGGGCATCTGTGCTTTATTTTTTTTCCCCTCTTTTTAATATGTACTATATATTTTCTTTGTTTCTTTGAGATCATTTTGACCTCAAATGCTCAGCAAGTCTGGTACTGGAAAATGGATAAAAAAACCACCAAAAACCAAACTGCCTTTGAGCTAAGTTACATAATCCAGTGGGGCTGTTTAAAAAACCAAGAAAGTAAAAAGGAAAATAGCAGCACAGACATACATAATACTTGTCAAAATGACTAATATTGCTAGTGAAAGAGAAATTAGTCAAATTTTAAATTGGGAAAAATAACTTTAAATTAACAGCAAATATTAAAGCCTTTTTGTTTTTTGAGAGAATCACATTAGTTTTACTTGCTGCAGTACCTCAGCAGTGTCAGTTTTTTTTTTCCTATGGGTATCCTTAGTTATTTTCTCAAGTTGGTCTCAAGTATTTGTTAAATTTGAAATAATTTTAATAACTGTTTTGTTGCAGTACTTGCTTTTAGTCTTTTTTCTTTTTTTAAATTAGGTAGCAGGTACTTGGTGGTAACTTATTTTCTACTTCAATTCCCTGTGGCAAAGTGATGCACATTAATCACCTATTTAGTCCCAATAAAAGGAGAAATGCATTCCTACTTTCCTACTGAATCCCACACCCTCCATCTCAAGGCTGGGGTTCTGGTGCAGGAGAGAAGGAGTGAAGACCAAGAGAGTTTCTGTGCAAGGGGTTGATCCTTGCTGCCCAGGAGCAGAGGTGAGCATCCCCTGGAGCTGGGCCCTGGGGTGCTGCTGTGGTCCTGCCATGTTTTGGTGCTGGACACGTTGGCTGGTGTTGCCTCCTGGATCGTTGTGCCTCCAGCTTCCCAGGGCTTCTGTGGTGACAGAAATAGGGCTGGCAGAAGGGAAGTGACTGTGGGGAGAAGGATGATCTCCTGTGCGGGTGGAAAAAAGAATGGGATGTCCTTGGAGTTTGGTGAAAGGAAATGCTTTTGAAGGATAGATAGATATGACTCCTGTTGCTTTTTCTTTTCACGTGAGTAGGAAATGGGAGTTTGCAGGGAACAAGACACTAATGCAGTGCATGAAGTACAGACAACAGAAAATGCCAAAGGTGGGAAGAAATGGGTTAACTTGGTGCCCTGGAGGCAAGCAGTCCATTTAGCAAGAGGATGAAAAATTGACCTCAGTGGTGCAACAGATGTCACCCAAAGGCTTTCTTTTTAAAATCAACCGGTGGAATTTATTATAGGAAGCTTTTCTTTCTGGGCAATAAGCTTAGTGAAAGTAGCGTATCCCTGATTTGGTAGGGAAAATAGACTCTGTCTTGGAAACGCAGTGTCACTTTTTTTGGCCATACTCTCCACATTTGCTCATACTCAGCCTGCTGCTGATGCAGTGAAATTATGAATTTGTTACAGGAGGAGCAAGATGATATATCATTAGCAGTTTTCTTTTTAAGTGGCAGCATTTATAGGATTTTTTTTCTGGGTGTGCATGTCTTTACAGACTCAGAATAGCAATTTAAAATGTTTCTGGTGTTGATGTGTATTACTCGAAAAAAACAAAAAGTTACGTGGGTATAAAGTATTTTAAATGGAGATAGAACTTCTGGGAGTGCCTGTATGTTTGTGTGTGCACCCACTTAGGTGTTTTCATTTGTTTGAAGAAACGTAGCCACACTTACTAATGGAAAAGTAGTTTCACCTTACCCCATCTTTTTTGCATGTGCTTTCAAAGTTGTTGGGTTACTCTATCTTCCCCCTAGGCAAAGGCCACATAATGTTTTTTCTCCTCTGTTAAATGTCAGAAGCAATATCTTACTTGTGAGAACCTTGCAGCAATATACGTCTTTGCGCATATAATGAACAACTTTGTTCCAAGTTCTTAAGGACCTGAACAGGAAGGAGCTGAACTGAGTAAATATTGGAAAAATTACTTCTGGGGTTGCTGGAGTGTCTCTGAGACCACACAGCCGAAAGCTTTGTTGCTCTAACAGCTTAAATCACAGTTGAAAAACCCCTATAAATTGGAAGCTTCAGAACCTTTTGCTTCTTTAATAAGCTGCTAAGTGAAATAACAAAGCTTGATTTAATTCGACCTCTCCGGGAACCTGTTGGACCATGTGTTATTTGTGTTGTTTTAAGTGTGCATTTGTTTGTGCTGTCAGTTTGCCCCTCTGCCTTCCTGTGAAGACCTTGTGCCTGCAGCTGTGAGCACCAGGAAAGCAGCCAACTACCGGGTACCAAAAGAAGAAGAATTTAGGCAGCAGGGCTGTGGTGGCCAAGCTGTGGGGCCATCCATTCCTGATGAATGAGCTCTGGCCTCAGCTCTGTGTGCAGCCTGAAGAGGGAAGGGATTTTACTCACCTTGAATTTGTCTCTGGCAGTAGCAGGCTGCTGGAAGACTGCTAGCCTGAAGTGTTAGGCTTTGCTAAAAGTTAAAAGGTATTGTGCAATTATAGTAATTTGGAGAGTATTACAATAGGAGAATAGTAATCTCTATACACCTCACTTATTCTGCTGAGTGTTTCTGGTTTTTATTGTAGACATGAGTGCTGGGTAAGAGAAGAAATGCTGCTGCTTTTCCAGGGAGACGAGGGGAGGTAGCCCAACAGTGGCTGTGGCTTTCCTGCAGTGGGAGAGGCAGCTTTGTATGGCTCCTGCAAATAGTGCTTTAAAGTTCAGAATACTGTATTAGTGTAGGCTCTCTTTGTAAAAAGGCCAGAGAATGTGATTTTAAATGACTATAACTGTATGCAAAATATTTCTATGTTTAAGAGCTTCCATTTGAAGAGAAAACCTTCTGTATTTTCTGGACTTAACTAACCTGGTTTAAAAGAAAATGTTATGCTATGTATGTAAAACAGCATATTTAACTTGTGGTCACGTTAGGCAATGGAGTAGTCTCCTCACCCTGTACCTAGTGATCACTCAGGAACACAATGCTTTGGTAAATTAAACCCAGATGTTAATGTGTTTGAAATGTTACTGTAATCAGTGTCTTAAAAGTCTCTCCTTTATTAGTATAGCTGTTTGAAGTAAATTCCTGATGACCCTTTTGTTGCTTTGGTGTTGCCATAAAATAGCTATTGTTAGCTTGAAGCCTCTGCTAAATTGGAAGCCACAGGTAGTGAATATCCTGTATTGTATCTTTTGGTGGTTATGAAATATTTAGCTGAAAAGGCTCCTAGTCCTTACCCTGTCTCTGTGGAGGTAAGAAGTTTCTTTTACTGGTGAAATTCCCTAGCTGAGGAATGGAAGCAGCAGTGAAGGGGAGCTAGATTGTATGAAAAGCTATTTTGTGCTGAGTTAAATATTCTAGTGATATTTGAATATGAAGTAATTAGCTTGAATCTACTGCTGTTTACCTTTTAGAATCTGGAAAAGTCTAAACGATCTGCTGAAGGGAACTGTATCCTAAATCTACTTCCAAAATGTTTTTTACAGACTTGACTAAATCTGCTTTTTGTGGTGGTATTTTCCCAGTAGCCAGTGATGTGTGGGAGATGTGCTGAGCTAAATGGTTGAGGAGAGGTTTGGGCAGAGCTCTAGTGTTGTTCTGTGGTCTGTTCAGAGTGATCAGATAGATCCACATACTTGTTCCCTTTCTAAAATACTGTCAAGATGGACCTGTAAATGCATATGCATGCATACTACTCTTCTCAATTAAAAAAAAAGTCTCAATATTTACCATAGCCATCCACTGTACTTGAGTCCAATTAATATGAAATGGTCTATTTTATTCTAAATTGCCTCAGTTTCATAGTTCAGCACTTTCTTGGTCTCAGAACAAAATAAAAAGGCTTTTAAAATTTGTTTTATGTGAAAGCTATTAAACTATTTGGAATCTTTAAGTCATAATAGCTATTTTTGTATGTCATAATATCATAGTAGCTAAGATGTATGTCTTGTTTTCATAGAATCATAGAGTGGAAGAGACCTTAATGACCATTTTTATAACTTAAAGGTCACCTGCTTCCAATGCCCTTGTCAAAGGCAAGGACACTTTCCATTAGACCATGTTACTCAAAGCCTGATCCAGCCTGGCCTTGAACACTTCCAGGAATGGGACACCTGCAGCTTCTCTGGGCAGCAGAGGAGATACAGATTTTATGGGTTTTATGGGTGGTCTGTGCTACCCTTTATAAGACCATATATTATGTCTGTGATTAAACAGTGTGTAAAGACTGCTTTAACTCTAGCAGTCTTCACAAGCTGCTTCTGATTCAGTGAGCCAGTGTTTTGTTGCCTTCTGAAAGACTTTGTTTCCAAAGGCTGGTGGATGCCAGAGACGTGGTGAATAGAGAGAATTAAGACACAATGAGTCCTCATTTTTTTCTTGGTCGCTCTTGGGGATTAAAGTTGTGTGTGATACTGAAATAAAAAAAAAAAGTTTTTCTGTAATTAATTAGTGTTTTAGAAACATGCTGTTTATAATTCAGAATTTTCCTGTCAGTTTTTTCAAAAAGTGAGCTGCTCATTCCGAACTTAAGTGTGGAGTGTGATAATTCACTTTGTGTTTTGTGTTACTCTTCAGTGTAAGGTAGATCTGAACTCAGTTTATAATCAAGAGCCCTTTGCAGCCTGCCTTTCACCTGATGGGCTGCTAGGGAAGCCAGCCTTTGGGGAAGACCACGTGGCTTTGGGTTTGTACACTGTGCCTAGATGAAATAAATAAGAGGGTTGGTTCTTTGCAATTGCAAATTGTGCATTTCTCAGCATGAGCAGCAAATCAGAGACAGCCTGCTTTGTCTAGAGAGAGGGACTGTGTGATCAAACACTGAGCTCAAAGATGCCAAAGTCTGTCTGTTCTAACTTTGTGGCTCCTCTCTCCCTCTTTCTGAATAAGTAGGACTACAAATACAGCATGATATGTAAAAGCAAAGCTGTGGAGTCCTCCCCCCCACTGCTTGCATCTTTATATATAGTTCATTCTGCTGATCAGACTGTCACACCTGCTACCAGCCTCCTTCAGAGAGCAGATTGCAGCCTTGCAATTTAAGTGCTCCTAACATATGTTTCTGGTACACCAGCAGCAGGACAAGGTTTTAGCTTTGATAGGCTCTACTGGTTTGGGAATGTTGTTAAATGGAGAAGGAAGAAACAAAATAATAGAGTAATTTTGAATAAAAAAAGTAAAGTAAATATGCAGAAGGATAAAGTGAACTAATACAATCAGCCACTTTGTGGGTTTTTTTTTGTTTTGTTTTGTTTTTTTTTTTTTTTAAGCATGGATTTTAATACATATTATGTTTGGTATAGAACTCCACAGATAAAACCTTCCCCTTTGTGTCATGACTTACACTGTTGCCCTGGTCATTGCCAGGGTGTTGAATTTCCACATCTGTATCCAGACTCACTGGTGCTGGGTTGCACTTGCTGTGTCCCATTGCAGGCACCAGCTCTGTTACTGCAAGGCAAGCAGAGGCTCTGATTTGCTGTGTGGTTGGGCTGCCATGGTATATTCCTCACTAGTAGATGAATAGTTTTTATAACTTGCTTTCATTATAGAATGAACTACTTCAAATTGCCTGATTTTTAACATGGAGGTAGGGTTTTAGTACAGGTTATGCAAGTTGTTAGAAAAGACTGAACATTTTGTGTCCCTACACAGTTAAAAGATTCACTAACTCAGTTCTAATTCAGAAGTCAGAGCATCGTCAGAGAAGTTTAATGTGGCTTCAGTAATATACAGTAAAAAAAATGAGTGGTACTTTTTTTGTGGAAACTGTTGCTTATTCCATTTTAGCAAGTTTCCTGCTGCACAGGAGCTTGAGTTACAAGAAAGAGATATATGTGGAAGTGAACAGGAGAGACTAAAAGTGCTGTGGTTCAGATTTAAGGAACAATTAGTGTATTTTGGTTCCTTTCAGAAACATTGGCTGAATCTTGTGGTGAAGAGACGGGAAATGTCTGGTTAGTTTTGCTTTCCTGATGCTGTGATTTGGAAAGGGAAATGTATGTATCAATGCTCTGCTTCTTCAGGTGTGAAAGGGGGGCACAGAGTAGGAATGGGCTCTGTTTTGTCACTGCTTACCAAGACAGGCCTGCATTAGCTGGGAAGCTGTGTAGGTTTATTCCAAACACAGATGATGGAGTATGGGATTGCTCACCTGGGAGCAGCATTGTGTATTCCTGTGGCTCATTCTCTGCACGGACCTCATTAACGCATGCATTTCACAACAGCACGATGTTAATTGCAAGTGAGTACTGGCACAAAGTCCTTCTGTGGTTTTCTCTGCGTCTTTCTTTGACCTTAGGAAAGAGAAATGTACTTTGCTGTACAGGTTGCTTGTGCTGCAGCAAAGCTGTCATGCACCCACCAGTTGTAACAGCTTGTATCACCCAAACCATCTGCAAGGATATGGCTCTTCAGCACCTACTCACTCCTCTTAGCAGGGCACTTTTCTTTTTTGCTTTGCCACCTTTCTCTTCAAAAACAAAATCGGCAAGCAAATGTCATAGCATGAGATGGGCAAGTATGGATCTATCCCTGCAGGTGCATAGAGAAAGAAGGTACAGGAGGTCACTGGCTGATCCAGGACCACACAAGCAGTTTGCAACCAAGCTGGAAATAAAGTGCTGACCTGCTGAGTCCTTCCTTGCAGGACTGTCTTTCCTCTCTAGTAAGGATGTGGTAAAATATTTCCGTACTTAATCTTTCTCCGATTATGTAGCTCGGGCACTATGAAAAGACACACCAGGCTTCCCAAGCTTGTGGTAATTGGCTGTTGAAAAGAAAGTCTCTTAGTTTCAGAAAACTGTGGAGTCCATCATGTTAAACTGCTTAATAATGTCTGTTTCTTAAGTAATTTTTTTAACTTGGGTTGAAACTTTCATATAGTATCTGTCCTTGACAGTGTAGGATGTTGGTACTAGTATTGTTTAAATGTTTGTAACTGAAGCATTTCCTTTTCTTACATCCTATGTTTGACTTCAGTGTAGCTATCTAAAAGGATTTATGAGTAGTGATTATTTTTAACTGTAAGTGACACACTGAAGCCAGAGGAGGTCTGTCAGTGATGTATTTGCTTTAAATATGAGAAAATTGGGGAAGGGAGAATATTAATCCATGATAGTAGAATTTAAATCAGTATTTCCATTTTTTTCCTCCATTGAAGGTCTGTAATACTCTCCTAATGAGGAAGTGTTGTAAATAAAGGTGGACATGGCCAAGAAATCTGGGTAGTTGATAAGTGCTCTAATAGTGTTCAGCTGATGCTGGTAAGAAAGAATTATTTTCATGGTTATGCATTTTTTTAGATTGATGAGTCTCAATTTAGCTTGGTCTCAGCTTGTAGAATACTGTGTTAGAGATGCTGATTTAAAAGGAACTCAGTCCACCAGAACTCTTTTATCCCTTCTGCATACAGTGCTGAAGAAAGCATGTTTTCCCTTCGTTAGGTGTGTCATATTAGAATCTCTATATTATAATGTCTATTAGGATGGATCTCTATATTATGGATAAGGAAATGTGCAGGGCTGCAGTAGGGCCAGAGACAGCAAACAGGAGTGCTTGCTGTAGTACAAATTAAATAATAATAATACCAAACCCTGAAAATTGGGGTTTTGCAAATCATAATTCCATCCTAAACTAGTTCTTTCAGAATTATTGAATTGAATATAGCAAATGGTTTAGCTTTTGTATTTTAAAAACATGCTACAGCATAACTGCCAGTTATTAATACTGCTTTTGTTGCAGCCATCAGGTTTTATTAACAGCTGTAATAGTCATTATGTTATCTCCAACGTTCTGCAAAAATGTGGCTGGTAGACTATGCAGCTAGGGGAATTTATGAAATAATTTTAGATGAGATTATAACTGTTTTTCATCTTTTTCCTCTAGAACCTGTATTTTTAAGTGACTTTGTTCAGCTTTGATAAACATGCAGTTACTAGGCATGGAGAGCCTGAGAGATATCCGTGAAATCTAGTAGAATGTATCTCTTAAGGATTTACGTGAATTATTTTGTGTTTCTTGTTATTTTGACATATCCCTCTTATTTTAGACAGCTTTCTCCAGTAGAAAGCCCCTGAGAAAAGAAAAGCTGCTTGTATTTAGATTTAACAGTCCCGAGGATAACAGTGCTGATGCTTTGCTTCCTTTGCTGCCTTTGGAAATAACTATTCCTGACCTGTTCAATGGCATCTCTGTTCCTGGCTTTTTCAGAAACGTTCATTCTGTTCTACTACATTCTAGCCTCTATTGTTTTCTTCTGGTGTTGTTTCTGATTCTTACAAATGATTTTTGCAAAGCAGTTTCCCCCTTTTTCCCCCCCCCCTTTTTTTTGAATGTGCTGCATGTACATCAAATATTCTGATTTAGAAGGTTTCCTTGTCCTCCTGCATTTCTGAGTTATATAATAATGCTATGGGAAAAAATAATGATACTTTGGAAACTAGTACTGTTTTTATTTTATTTTAGGCTGTGCACTAGCTGTCTTTTAGGCTGTCTTGGAACTTCTCTTTTAGCTGTTTTAAACTCAGGCTATTCCCTATACCAGTAATTAAAGAATTTTCTACTGTCCTATTAATCTTGCTGTTTGCCTGATTAGATGAGTTGTTCCTTAAGGCACGCAGTAGCAAAGAGAAGGGTGGCTGCTGAGCAGGGGTGGGCACAGCAGAAGGGTGACTGCTGAGCAGGGGTGGGCACTGCAGAAGGGTGGATGCTGAGCAGGGG
>QUSF01000003.1:11670113-11814092 GCA_003676055.1 Chloebia gouldiae
TGCAGAAGGGTGGATGCTGAGCAGGGGTGGGCACTGCTGAAGGGTGGCTGCTGAGCAGGGGTGGGCACTGCACGCTTTTGCTCCGGGCTCTCTCCTGCACTCTCCTCATACCCCTGAGCTCACCCTGTGAGGAGGATTCACATGGACAGATTTTTAAGCTACCAGCAATACTGTCATGGGAGTCCTGCAAATTCTACTGAGTCAGGACTTTTAACAAAAAGTTGAATTTTATTGAAAGCAATTGAATTGCAATTAGTGGTGATGAATGGATGTATGGTGGTAGGGCTCTGCAAATTCAGATGTTGATTTTTTTGTTTGCCCTGTACTTTTTAAGTGGGATATGTTTCCAAATGAAGATTGTTCTGATAAGGACTTAAAAGCTATTCCTGTTCCTGTTGTATCCCAAGTTGCATTTATATTGAATTTGTACACCATTAAATAACTTTAAAATATTTATTTAAGAGCCACATTGGATGAGCTTATTACCAAGCAAGCTGGATATATAATCAATATTCGAAAAAAAACCAAAACTGAACTGAGCAATGTGAAATAGAGGAAATCATTTAGTTAAAAATGGAAATTGAAAATTGTCTGTAGTATATATCTATATACTTTTCATTGAAGTACAAAGCCTGTAAAATCAAGTATGTTAATTGATTCACAGACTGCTGAACCATGACTGTGATCTGAGACAACTGAACTATTTTCCTAGGGGAAACTAGAATATCCTGAGGGTCAGAAACCCTGAAGGACACCTTTTTGAATTTTGTGTTTCCAAGCAGAAAGCGAAATGTTCTCATTTTTCTCTGTCCTCTCTTCTATACTTTTTTTTTCCCCCCTCATCTGGAATTGATTGTAGCAGTGGGCACTGTGCTTTCACAAACCAAGCACGCTTCCATACAGTTGTGACATTTGCTTGCTGCTTTATCAGTCCAGGGCAAACTGTTCAATCTATTTCTTTATGGTACCTCCTTTTTATTACACTTACATAGTGCATGGGCATGGTTGTTAACATTCAGCTATATTTGTACAAAAGAATAAATAGGAGTCATCTCAGCTTTGCTGGCCTCTGAAATACCTCTTCTGCTTTTCTGTTCTTATTTAAAAGCTTGTTCACGTTTTTCCCTGTATCTCATCTACAAAGTATAAAAATTTTGCCAGCATCCTGTAGTTTGTGCTGTATGAATCAATGGAGAAAATAGTCTGCTGTTTGTCTGGAATTTGATATTTCTCTATGAAATCTGGAAGGTAGAGCATCTGAAAAAGAAAATGGTCTCAACCCTTCTTTTGCTGTACTCTGTGAGAATGCCATGCTTAGTAAGTATACTTTTGAATTGTGGAATGAGCTTATATGATACGAGGCCACTCAGGGTAATGGCTACTTTGTTGTGGTGTGTTATGTGATCAGGTTTGGTTAGAAACTGGGTAGAAGTACCCTGAAATCAGCAGAACTGTGTCCAGATAAAGGGATCTGCCAGTACAGCTGGCAATAAAATTCTGGAGCTAAAATCTCAGTGATACCCACTTAGCACTGTGTGACTTGCAGGTTTTTCAGGTAGCAGCCCTGCAGTTGGATGTATATAGTGTCATGAAATCTGTGCAGTGCAGCTCCCCACCATGAGAAGGGGTGGCCTTGTTCCCAGGAGTGACCCGTGCAGTCCCCAGCTCTGATCAAGGCTGGTGCTTTGGTATGACTGGATCACTGGGGATTACAGCAGGGAATGGGAGTGGGAAGGAGAGAAGGCAAAAGGGTGTATTTGTGTTGGGCAGTTCATGTCTGTAAGCCTGCTCTTTGGAAGTGGTGAATGTCACCAATGTCACTTGCTAGGGTCACTCTGCAGTAGTACCTGTGGAGGGTTTTGCTTCATGGGTGATTGTGACATCCAGGGACAGAGGGAATTGTGTTATCTTGTGTCACTGCCCTTCCCAAAGTTGCCATGAGTGAGTGACAGCCCCTCCTGATCACCTTTCAAAGGGGTTCCCAGGGCTGGCTCTGCTGGCCCTTGAAGCACCTCAAGTGAAGCTGAAGCCGATGCATTGATAGGTAAGTGCCTGGCTGAGTGATTCTCCTGCTATTGAGGATGTGCGCTGTACTTTCAGTCTGAATACAGAACAGGATGGCTTTGTATGTTGAAGCCAATGTGGTGGGTCTTGGGTTTTCAGGAGTAGATTATATTTGGATTTTTCTGGTGGCATTGGAGATCCCCATGAATCATACTTTTTTTTAACCTATGGAGAATGGCAGGCTCTGTGATGACAATCATCCTTGCTGATATGGATACATATTTTAAACTAAAAAATAATTGATATGGAAAACTGAAGAGAAAAAGGGGTAAAGTAGTAAGAGACTACATTTGATCTTGCAATGGTTTGTCTTCTGGATAACCACAGGATTAAATTTCATTGGATTTCAGTTACAGTAACAGAGTCCATAATTAAGGAGTTGTGTGTATCCCGAGAGTCAGGTTACTGACATTTTGCGGAGTTACTTAAGTTTGCTTAATTTTTGTTCAGAGGTGGAACTTTTATAGGTTTGTATTTATTTTGATATTTCTTTTATTGTCTCCCTCAAACACACAAAGATTGTTCTGAAGTAGAGTTTAATTGCTGTTTTATCAAGAAAGAATTTGGGTTTTGTCCTCAAAAACCCCCAGAATTTCCAGAATGTGTTTGGAGTGGCCCTCTGAAATATTTTCCTGTGGCAGAGAAGCTCTGCATGGGTAGCATTTCTCTTTGGCTGGGGGTACATGGAAGTACTCACTTATTCAGAAGTCCCTCTGCTGCACTGTTGTAGTTTGGGGTGAACATGAAGTTTCATGTTGGAGTGAGCTGGCATCAGTTGCTGTAGGTAGCCTGCTTCCCCTCCTGGGCAAACGTTGAGATTTCAGGTGTCTGGCACTCTGGGGAATGTGATTCCTAACTGAGGGGGCTGCTCTTCAGTGGCTGATAAATTGCATGAGTGTAAGGATCTGCTGGTTTCTTTTCTAGCAAAAGAAAACCACAATGATGTAAACCAGTAACTTATCTTTAGCGTTTTCTTTTCTGCAGTTCTGCTGAACCCTGTTCATACTCCTGAGCAATGCATTTGCGTTCTGAAGTGTCTTTGCCTGTGTGGCTTAGGGCTTACAAGTATTAAAATTCTTTGAGAGTAGCCCATTCACTGGTGAATGGTGTTAGTGATTCAGATACTTATTTTTGAGGGCAAAAGAAATAGCAGAGAATCCAAGCATGATTTTTTTGTTTGAAAATCATTTTTCACAAAATAAATGATGCTTTTTTAGCATTCACAAGCTAAAAAATGAGACAGAACAAGCTTTTATATCACTTATGGTAATCAAGTACTGTCATACCTCATGATCTTTTCTATGCTCTGCTGGTTAAAGGTGTCTCTTTGCAATTGGAGCAATAAATGGAATGGTGAATCAGCTGGGATGACAGCTGAGTCAGGCAGCTGCCCTGCTCAAGTGATGGAGTGTGTGCCTGGATTCTGAACACTCCAAGCCTGTGTTGAAGCTTCAGGTGTTCATTGAGAGAAGATGTTGAACTCAGATACTCCTGCTGAGGTGGAGGTGTGTACCGAAGTGTCTGTGAGGAAGAACACAAAGGTCACATTTGCGTGAACAAGGAGAATAAAGATGTTGAATTTATCATTGAAAAGGCTTGTGCTTGTCAGGGTTCAGCCACAGAGAGTTTGCCACTATGAGTTAATATAAGAGTGTGGGAGAGCTGTTGCTTCTAGATGTGTATGCTGCTGTCTCCAAAACCCTTACCCTTGGTTTTGTTTCATATTCTATACTGAGAATTAAAACCCAGTTTGGGAGACTTACATGGGTTGTTCTGTGTAACTGTTACCTTCTTTAAGACACGTTTGTAGCACAATTTCTTGTATTAAATGTTGGGTTTTTTTTACACAGAGGCTATGCACAAATCTCTAATTGCAGCTCTTATTGGTACTACAAATTGATGCCCTCATACTTAGCCTGTCTTCAAACTGAACCAAGGTGAAGGAGATGATGTGTAGGGCAGTGTTTATGTATCCTAACTATTAATCTACAAGATTGGAGCCTGCATAAACTCTATTTAGAGGTAGTGCAGAGAAATACATGTCTTTAAGATGTGATTTACCTGTCCTGAAGTAGCCATGTGAAATAGCTCAGGTTTTAGAGTGCAGGAGCTGGCTGCAGCATGCTGCAATCACTTTGGACACACATTTCCAGTCCAGATGGCTCAGGTGGGTCCCAATCATTCCATGTGTCCATTTGTCACAGGCTGCTTTTACACTAGGGTGTGATTTTGCTGAGTGGCTACTGTGTGTAAAAGTAAATATAGGCATGGAAAAAACACAGCTACCTCCCTGAAAATAGCTGCTAGCTCACGGTGTGGCCATAGGTAGGCTGCACTGTCTTTACATGGGGTAGAAATGTTGATGCCTTGCAGGATGTTGTGAGGGCTAGACAATGTCTGTATGGGATTGTGCATATTTATTCACTGCTGAAGAACAGACTTCCCTCTCCTCTGGGGACTACTTAACTCTGTGGAGCTGAGCCATGTTGAGAAAGGCTTCTTTGTATCTGTTCTTGGGAGGAGGAATTGGCACACTCCAGCTTCTTCCACTTCAGGCATTTACTCTATTCCATCAATAACTTCATGATTTTTTTTTTAAGGTCAGCAACTTCAAATTGTTTAGAAAAATTATACCTATATTTTTCTAAATAAGCTCAGATAAACTTTCCAAACCCAGACTTGAAGAAAAGGAACTTAAGACCCCCTTCATATCTATCATCTAATTTTTTCCCTTTTACTGCTTCCTAGTTGTATGAAACTTCACACTTTTACATGTTACAGAACATAATTTAAAATTGGTTATTTCAGCCAAATATTTGTATTTCAAGATCAGTATCCCTGCTCTTTCTGCAACTTTGAAAGCAGACAGCTACGTGGTGATCACATAGAAGCAAATAGGTTTTGCACATGCCTTACTCTTACAGATGAGACGTGGGGTGTAAATATTAGGAACCTTGGAAAAAGTGCAAGAGAAGTACCAGAGTTGTATCACCATTTCTGTGTAGTGAAAAGTGGTGTCAATCAGATACACAGGCATGTTGCAGCACATCTAGAAGCTGTTTGAAAAGAAATCAGGGCCATTGTTCCTTCTACTGTAAACATTTTGTAACTCAAAAAGTATAAGCAGAAAACAGTTGTTCCTGCAAGTAGAGAGTTGTTATATAATATGTTGGGGCAAACAAAGTGTACTGTTTGGCAATTTATATAATGTAATTTAAAAAATGAAGTTTGTAGTGGAATGGAGGTCGTCAGTGTCAGGTCACCTTAATCTACAGACAGCCTATTATAAAGATAGGCAGGTCTAAAATTTGCAGGCAGTTACTTGCACTGTTTTGGAGTAAAGTTGACATTAACAGATTGCTGGTATTGGTAAATTTGTAGTAAAACTTTTTCGAGTTAATTTCATAGCATGAAATCACACGCAAACAGGTTGTTTCAATATTCTGGATGCAGACATACTAAGAGCTGAAATGCTCATTTGCAGTCCTGAAGGATAATGTTTCTAGTTCAGGATGGGCAGGCATTGGGAGCTTTGTACCACTTCTGGTGTTCTTGAACTGAGATTTTTGTAATCCCTATTGTTATAATATTTATTGCTTGCCATTGCTCAGCAAAATACTGAGAATTGTTTCAAGGCTGAAAACCTAGCTCTGCTGAAACAGTTTGAACTGCCAGAGCTGTTTTGTGCTGAAGTTAGAGGAATATGAAAATACATTTGTCTTGGTTGCTTTGCAAGTCATGTCTTCTTTTATGTGGACAATGAAAAACCCTTCTCCAAACTGGTGTTCCTTAGCCTAGTGATTGTAAAATCTGTTTAGAAAGACTTTTTTTTTAAATTATTATTATTATGAGGAGAAACTTTCAGAAGATCCAGCTTCTTTCTCAGGACTGGGTATTGGTATCTTATCTGGGAGCCTTCTTTTTGTTTCTTCACTGCTTCTCACTGTAATCCTTAGTAATTCCCTGCTGTGTATCACTGGTTTATTATTGCTATTTTTTACTGTTTTTCCCAGTGTGGGTCTTACCCAGTGTTTTTCACTGCAGTATTTGGGTGTTGGTTGGGTTGGCAGATGAAGGGCAGGTGCTCATGGGCACTGGGCACTCGGGAGGAGAGTGCCCAGTAAAGCAAATCTGTTTCTCAGTGCAGAGCCCTGTGAGCTTTGCCAGTTCTTCCTCAGTTGCTGTGTGGCATTTCCCCAATCTTTCCTGGTGAACACTGATACTTATATTTGCATGTACTAAAATTCAGGTATAGTATTGTTAACATGTTGTGAAGCCAGAGGAGCTGCTTATGTGGTGATGACACCACTAGTTTTTTAATTTGGAGCTGCTCTTTAAAAACATGCTTCACAGCTGGGAAATCTTGTTTCTGTGAATCCAGGTGGGAATTCTCACAATTTTACTTCTGCCTAGTGTGAACAAATACAAAATATTATGAATAACAGTTCCCATGAAACAGTAAATCTGGATGTAGTGAGTTAGTGATGAAGTATCAGAGAATCCATTGGTTCAGCCAAATTCTGTTGAAAGGCAGAAGATGCTTTGCCATCTGCAGTGACCTGTGAAGCAGTTGGGTTGGTTTGCTGGGTATTCAGGACAAAAAAACCAAGCACTTTTTCAGTGCATAAAGCTTTCCTGGCCAGGCCTTGCTAGTGTGAGAGTTCACACCAGGTAAATACTAAAATTTCAAGTTTATTACTTACTTCCTTGAAGTTTTTAATTTGTCAGAGTATTCACTTCAGACATTTGCACAAATTTGAGGCTCTTGAAAGTCTTGCTGTGCCAACCTTGCCAGGCTGATACAAGTGGGCTTTGAACATCTTGACATTAATAGTGGTTTGAAATGAGGTATTCAAATTAGCAACTCCCAGCCTTAAACTAGACTGCTCTAAAATCTTTTATGTTGTGCATGGTGGATGTTCAACATAGAATTTTACTGTGAATTATTTAGAATATCTGTGCTCATTAGGTGCTGGTATCTGAATGAAAGAAATAGGGCTATGTAGCAATCAGCACTGGGCAGAAGAAGGAATTCTTCCAAAGAAAATGTATTATCTCTTTTAATTGCAGTAGAATAAACAATTCTTATTCTACTGGAACTTAAAAGATTTTATTTTTCTTATTCTTCTGCAACTTAAATTATTTTTTTGGGAAAAAACAACATGGGAAAACTCTGAAAAACTGGAGTAATTGCACACTTCATCAAGGTGGTTAGTGTACAATTGCATTAATGACCATAAGCTTTCTCTTTCTCATTCCTACTATTCCTCTTTATTTGGAATGATCTTGTGCCTTCTCAGCCCTATAGCCAGGGTTTTGAATAGTGCTTTAAAAACTGCCATTGCTTTGTAAAATGGAGTAAACTTGCAGAACCAGTAGGTAGCTGGACTATGATAGATTCTAAGTTTTAGGATGGTTTTTTTTTTTTTTTTTGGGGGGGGTGTGGGATACAATCACTGATGGTGAAATCAATAGCAATTTTAGGCTGTCTGCATTTGTCATACTAAACATATTTTTTGATACTAAAACAAGACACATGTTGACTTTTTACTTGTGTTTGGAGCCTATTGCAAGTTGAGGTGTTGACTCTTGTAGAAGCAGCAGCACTTCCCTCCTTAATGGGCATGGGGAGGGAGCTTGTGCATGGCTGTCCCCCAGGGCTGTGGGGACATTGCTTGCAAGGGGGGGAAGAGCTTTCTGCTGAGAATATGTTGGAGCCAAAGTGGAACTTTTTGGGTGAGGCAACCAAGTGGTCCCTCTGGGAGAAGCTTTGGCAAATCAGCAGTGGCAAAAATGGGGAAGAACCTGATGAGCAAGTAGGTTAACTCCCAAATGGAGAAGGGTAGCCAGAGGCAAGGAATAATAAGGCCAAGGATAATCATCCTTCTGGTAATGCCTGTACTGAAGAGGGAAGAAGGTTCAGTTATGGCCCTGCCAGCAACACTTTGAAGTGGACCAGAAACTTCTGTAGCCTTTGGACAAAATTAGTGAAAAAAACAGTTGTGAAAGAGTTTCTTTTCTTTTTGCTTAAGACTTCACTGGAGAGGGCTGGGGGAAGGGACAGCAATCTGTCTTCAAGGAGTGGGACTGAAGAAGGATTTGTGTTGTGTATGATAGGAACCAGGAAGAGAAATATTTGAAAACAGCAAGTTTGTTTGTAATCATGGGAGCTGGAGGACAGCAGAAGTTGCCTGATTATATACAGCAGGGTGAACTTGTAGTGGAAGGCAGCATGCAGTCAAGTCCTCCTTGAGCTATTGAAGGGGTTACCATGCTGCTACTGCTGGGGGTAACTCAAAAAAATTAATGGCCCAGAAACTACCATTAAGAATGACTGTCCTTCCCTGCGGGCACCTCTTTGTTTCATTTGATTCACATTTTCATAGTGAGGGCATTAGTAACACCTAATGCATGCTGGCAGTATTTTTGTATCTTTAAAACACTTGCACACTTAATTCCCCTTCCCTAGTTCATAAGAATGCTTGATATTCACATTCCTTTTTCTGCACAAAGGAAAAACTGGGGCAGCAGAATACTGAGACTCTTACTTCAAATTCTGTGCACCTACAGGCTCCAGTGCAATCCACAGGAGGAATGTATAAAGGTTTTTCCGAGTCAGAGCTGTGTGTTACCCATCTATAATTTTAAGAAACAGTGGAGTAAAAATTTCTGTTTTTTGTCTAGTACTGTCTTCTGCCTTTCTGCAGCACAGAAGCTAGTAGATCTTCCCCCTCCTCCCGTCATTTATGCACATGTCTACTTCCTTATAAATTATTGGCATGTTCTCTAGTTAATTCTTTGACAACAACAAAAAGATGCTTGTGTCTTGTTTCAGTAGAAAACAATTTCCCTGAGGTGAATATCTCATTGCTTTTGCATTGCTGCTTTGACTTAGCTTCCACGTTCCCTTCTTCCTGCTTTGTAAATTGATTTAAAAATAAAATCATGAAGGACAGAGACAAAATGTTTTATTTTGCTACAGATATTATGTTACCTAAATGATACAGCTGAAAACGGAAGAAGTACTGAAGGGAGAGCGCAGAGGATATGCAGCTGCAGAAACCTCTCTTCCACTATTTATGCTGCTGCCTGTCAAACTCAACAAGTGACACCAAAATGTGTCATTGCTGGATTTGTAAATAGATAAATAGGTGTGCTATGATGTAAAAATCTGCTGTTTTCCAGGTAGGTGTTGCCCATCTCTCAGCAGTGCAATGTAGTGTGACTGCCCCTCTCAAAGGGGGGAGCTGGGGTTTCCTTGCATGGTCCCACTGAAATGCACACACAGGATCTGAAAGGTGGGGCCTCTCCCCATCCTGCCTGGAACTGTGATGCTTTGCCTTCCTCTCAATTAATACATGCTCAGGTGTTTGTTAACTTGATTTATTCTTTTCTTTATTTATTGACAGAGGCATTTAAGTGTGAACAGTTACATTCAGTTTCACTGTTAATTTCTTCAAGGCAGTCTCACCATTTATGTAGTGCAGGGGTTTCTGCTGTTCATGAAAACTTCCAAGATCTTGTTACTAAAATACTTTAGTATAAAATCAACTGTGGTAAAAAGACTTTTCTGATGTGATGTTTTTTTCCCAGTGAAATCTACAGTTACCTTAGGCTGGGAGGAGATTGCTGTTTCAACTACTGAAAAACTTGGAGACAATTTAATTATAATTTTCTTTTTATTCAGGAAAAAACAAAAATTGGTAAATCTTTTCTATGGAGTAGTATGGTTTGTTTTACCAGAAGTTTTAATGTATGTCAAGCTTTACAGGTAATTACAGAAGCTCATTTGAGTCCCATGAGGGCAGATACTGAAGGTGTAAAAGTTGCCCTTGTGTGTGCTTCACTGCTTTGTTGTGGACACGTTGATGGAGAGTCCTGTGCCAGTGATCCCACTGCACCATGGGTTTCTCTTAACTTCCTAGTTACTGACAAAGAACTGTATTGCAACATAGATGCTTGCAAGCCTGGCAAGTGGTACCCTGTGTTCTCTGGGGTCCTGTGCACCTGCAATACTCGAGTTGTGGCTGTGGCCCTGCCTGCTTCCCTGGGCACAGCGTGTTGGGCAGTCCCAGTCCCAGCAGTGCTCCCTTACCCTTCACCCTGTGTTGGATTGCACCCATCTCCCTGCAGCATCCTGAGCTGAGTGTTGGGACTGTTTGAAGTGTTGCCACCTGACCTGCATTTGCAGATGTGTTTGATGTTTGGTGCCTAGAGCAGCTGCTGGCTGAGCTGTGCTGCTGGGAGTCACCACAACACTGAAGAGTATTGGTATCCATGGCAGGTGGTATTGATGTCCTTTTAAAGTTTGTAATGTGTTGTGAGCATCACTTGTGCTTCTGCACTGGTACTGTGTTCAGTAACCATGTCATTAACAGAGAAGATAAACACTATAAGAATGGAAGCTTTTGTAAGCTTATTGAAGGCACAGGACTTCATGAAAAAGTGCTTTGTGATATTTTGCTTATATTGCAAAATTCTCACTTGAGGTCATAAAAGTCAGAGTCTTGCTCCAAATTTTCCAGCAGTGGTATTCCCAACACACCCTGTAACTACAGAAGGCACTAAGCATCCTGCTCATTTTGTTAGAACAGAGCTCTCTAGAGTTCTTGAGAGGCGATTCTTGCTATATAAATACAGCATTATGCTAAATGTTCTTTGAAATGAAAAGCAGGTATTCCCAAGTCTGCTGTTCAAGTACTGCTCTTGCAGAGAAAATCTGTTTTGCTCCAAAATCTTCTGATACTTCAGAATAGCTGTGAAGTTAAAAAAAAAAATCTTTCCAACAGAACAACAACAGGAGGTGAAAGAAAAGCACAAACAAAAGAACAACACCTAAAAGAAACCTCAACAGCCCCTCAACATTATTGCTCATGCCCTCTTCCTCTCCCTATGTTCCCACTGTACTCATATTTTATTTTCCCTCTCAAATGAAGGAAACATATTCTTTCCAGACAAGATGGGCGAGGTTTGCCCATAATTTTTCTTTTAGAAGTATGAACTTCTTTCAGTCTAAATAAATGAAAAAACAATAATTCTGAGAAGCAAATTGTTTGCATGTACTTTAGTGTGTTATGAAGTGTGTGATGTGATTTTTAAGGGAGGCAGGAATGTGCAGAAAATGGGAGAGAGAGCAGAATATATGTGGCTGTGCAGAGTCCTTTTTGCAGTGCATCGTGGAAGGTTTCTGGCACCACTTCTGAACACAGTCTGTCTGTGTTTCAGAGTGAGCTTCCTTTCCTAAAGCTCTGCACTGGAGATAATACCCTGGAAAGTATAAATGTACACTGAGAGACATCAGGAAGGGAAACCTTTAGCCCACTTAGGTGTAATGCACAGCATTGATTACTGTAAGAAGAATTGCTTAATCATAAGCTTTAAAAAAACCAAAACAGCTGAGCTTGTTTAAAAGTCAAGTTTGTGAAAACAAACCTGAGTCAGGATGTACTGGAAGGCTTATAAATTTAACTATGATATAAGGATGTACCAGATTTTTAATCAAAGGAATAATTTTATCTTGAAGAAAGTACCTGGGGGAACAGAAGGGAATTGGAAGTGCAGAACAACTTACTGTCACCCATGTTTTAATTTCATTTACCCATCCTTGCTGCCATACTTCAATCTGCATTTACAGTGAGGTGTGTTTGTATTCACAGTCCACCAGTTCTGGGTGTTACAAAGCGATTTTCAAGAGAATATGACTTCTTTAGCAGAGAGGTCAGATAATCAAAGAAACTGGTTTATATTCATTTTGGTTTTGGTAATTTTTAATATGGTTTCTGTACAACATGTAGCAGCTAAATTATTGGTTATGGAGCAGCTATCTAGGCTGTGCAGCAGTACCTACATTTTAATGTGCCAATAGCTATTTCTCCAGCTAACATTTCCTATTCTAAAGACTGCAATAAATCAATTATTTTTTGCTAAGCATTTTGTGTAATTAGCTTTATAACTTGTGTATAGAGAAAAAGCCATGTTAGTAGTACTCTTAAAAATTGAAGCAAAGCAGACAAAGTATTTTACTTGCTTTGTCCACAGAGTCACTTCCCATTGTTGTCATTTGACAGTTGATTTTCTTGCTTTCTAATACCTTTACCAAAGAATCCAAAACAAACAATTACAAACAACAATTTAAAAAATTAAAACAACACCAAAACAAAACCAACAAAAAATTCCTGTGTTTCTTGGAGGACAGATGCATCATTTTGTAGAAGTGGCTGCTATTTATGATTTTGTGCATTTTAATTTTCCTTGCTATTTAAGAAGGTTCAATATCAACAAAATGAGTAAGTTACCAGAGAATCTTAGTGTTCTCCTGCAAGAAATCTTACAAAGGTATAGGTTTATTTTGGTGTAATTCCTGTTTGCCAGATGGTCAAGGCTTCAGAGGAGCTGGTGAGAGTGTGTGAAGGGCTTGGTGTGAAATGACACTGGCGCTGGAGCCCTTTGGTGTGTATGTGGTGAATGCCAAGGGACTGTTGCAAGTGTGAATGGTTTGGGCAGTGGTGTTGGCTGGAGAGGGAATTGTGGGGCTTGGGTGCTTGGGGGGTGCTTTTTCTTAAGGATCATTGAAATAACTGTCTGCACGTGACTGCAGAGTGAACTTCCTTAAGCCACAGGAGGACTGCCTTCCCTTCTGCATTTCTGATTTTCAGTAATGATATATAAAGAGCTGGTCAATGCTACAAGCCCCAACAGTGCATTGTGCTGGGAATAGCTCCTCTTGTTCTCTCATATAAAATAACTCCTCTTGTTCTTCTCATATAAACAGGGATTTAATGTACAGAAATGGCTGCTCAGCAGCAGCTTAGTGTTTGGGCAGTGTATTTGTGAGGAAGTTGAAGACTGACTGTGGCCTGTTTATCTGTGGTTTCCTGGTTTATGGTAGCTGTGGCATATAGGCTTTTTCCTCCCTCAGAGATAGATAGGATGCATCTGTGATTTTTGCTATGGTATCTCTTCCTTGGTCTGTGTGGTTGTAAACCTTGCGTGGCAGAAGGCTTGGAAAACCTACATATCTTAGACTTTTTTCTTTCCCCCGTCCTTAGGAAAGGTGAGGAAGCTGGGAAGGATCTTGTTATC
Source organism: Chloebia gouldiae (assembly GCA_003676055.1). NCBI lineage: Eukaryota > Metazoa > Chordata > Aves > Passeriformes > Passeridae > Chloebia > Chloebia gouldiae. The sequence continues at coordinate 11,683,260 of QUSF01000003.1, forward strand.
CTTTGCCAGCCTACAGTGAATTTGTCTAGTGAGCCTGCCTTCCTCCCCTGTGTCTTCAGTGATAGTCCTTGGTGAAATGGAGGAGGTCTCTGTGCCTCATTGGTTTTGTTCAGCTGAAGTGCCAGGAGCAGGCTCTGGTGAGAGGAGCAGCAGTTGCTGTCCAGCAGACCAAGGACTGTTGGTACTGCTGGCCAAAGTGCCTGTGAGTGGAACTTGAGGCTATTTTATAGCTGCTAATGTGAGCCAGGGCTACTGCTGTGCTTTGCATTGCTGCAGAGACAGCATTTGGGAACTGCTTACTTGCAGACCTTGTGAAAGCCAATTAGAGAAGAAATGGCAAGAAGAAAGACCCAGGCTGTACTGAGGAGTGTGGGAGAGAGCTTGGGGAGGCCTGGGGACGTGAGCTTGTTTGATGTGATTAATTGGCTGGGGCCACTGGTCACAGCATCCCTGAGTAGGTCACACTGGCTGTGGGTCAGCATCAGGTGGGTGGAGAGCTGTGTCCCATCAAGCTCTGGCTGGTGTTTTGTGCCTTGCTGGTGCCCTGCTGTCCCAAGAGGAATGGGATTCTCAGTCTGGCCTCTCAGGCGCCTCTGCACCACCTCTGGCTTGGGGCAGTCCTGTTCCTCTACCCCATCCCTGCAGTCACCCATGCTGCTGAAGGCCAGACTTCTGCAGGTGGTGGCAGGGCAAGAAGGGATTGCTCCAGGTATGCCAGCATTAGAATTTTGTTTTGAAGACTGAATAGATAAATACTAGATTATTAAGCATGCCTTGGTTCTCCCTTCTTCTTTCCTAAAGCAGCTTAAAAAACAAATCTGTATCATGAATTACAAAATAATTTTTGTCTAGATTTTACTTTTTTAAAATTAAACATTTACCAATATTAATTTAACTACAGTAAATAAAACACTTTTATCAACATAAACAGGAACAGAATAAGCAACAAAAATGTATATAAAAACCTTAATGGATGGATGGCTTAGATCTTGGCAGTGGTGTTTTTTCAAGGGCAGGAAGTACTGTTGTGCTGGGGAATAAAATATATGACCTCCAGTTGTTTCTGTCCTGCATGTTGTAGCTGAACAAAACTTCTATTAATGATATTACACTGAAATTCCTTTATTTATCCTTTCTTTCCTTGAAGTCATGAGCAATATGTTTGAGAATTTTCTTTTAGTTGTTGTCTGGTATAAACCAAATCTGCTCTCATCTGCTGAAGGACGGGGTCATATAAACAAATGAACTGGCTGTTGTATGGGCATCTTTCATATTATGACACACTTTCATTATTTATGCATATGTGCCAATTGCCCTGTGTCATAGCACAGTGCCTGCTTTGTAGCAAAATGGCAATTTTCCTCTTTGCACATTTCATGGGTTAGGAATCAGATATATTTCTGAACTTCATTTATTTGGTTTGCTTCCCAAGTGCTTCTTGCAAGAATTTCACTAGAATAAAATGTGATGCTCTATGCCAAGTTGAAATGTTTTCTGTGAGTGAGCAAGAAAAATAATGCAGATGTGCTATACACATCTTGGCAGAAGACTAGGGCTTTTTATAGCATATCTACCATCACAGCTCAAGCTTGGCAAAACATTCCTGTAGCATATGTATATGGCTCTTCAGGCAAACAGTAAACAAAGTTTAATGTGGCTTTCAGCACAGACTGAAGCTCTCTGGAGTTGGGGATGCTTTCTCCTGATTTCACTGTCATTTGAGCCAGACCAATTATGTGGTTGCACGTTTGTCTTGGCCTTTCAGGGTAGTCTCTTTTGGATTTAGTCTGTAATCAAAAGAGAATGTCAGAAACAGAAGTCTCAAATAACCTTTTCCTTTTGCCTGTAAGGCTGAAACAAGAGAGACTTATGTAGGCAGAAATAATCTAAAGCTAAATACAAAGTAATTGCACAAAATACTTATTATTCCACTGTTTCTGGGCTGCCCTGTGAAAGTTTGAACTGCAAGTTGTAGTTGAAAGACAAACTGTATTTTACAGAGTTTTGCTAAAATGGTAGTGAGTTTTTATTTTAGAGGATGGAGACCTGTTAGAAATTACAAATTCTGAGTTCTCCTCATGCCCCCTTTTTTTTTTATATTTTTCCTGTAACATTTCTGTGCTGTGCGTAGAGCTTCTCCTGCATATCTTCAAAAGATGGATGAACACCACCCACTGAACTCATCCTGTGCCCTCCCTCCTGCTTGCCATAGCTAACCAATGCTTCATCCATATAATTTAGACTCTTAAGCCTTCTTGGTGTGGGACAAGGCCCAGAGTCTCTAAGGGACTTGTGTAATTTTCCCAAGGATTATTTTACTGCTGGTTAGAGTATACTAAAGTTTATTTCTGGTCTGAAGCCCCCTTTTGTATTCTTTTTTTGGCTTCAGAAGCAACCAGGCAGAGAGAGGCAAAGGAGAGGAGTCCTTCTGCCACGCGACACAAGCAGTGCAGGCACGAAGGCTGGACTTCATTCCTGTCAGAGAAGTGGAAAGTGCTTCTCATTGAATTGAACTTGCACCAAAATAGGCTGGGTGTTCCAGAATTACAACTAGCTAAATTAGCACTGACAACTTAAGGTTACCTCCTACTTGTGGAATCCCTGTCCACACTTCTCTCTGGAAATAATAAAATGAATTTTAGGAAATCCACTGAAGTACATCAGTAAAATATCAACTGGATCAGCTATGAACTGTAAGTTTTCTGAAGCAGATGGTCCATCTCTGGCTGAGAAGGATTCTGGTTCCTGCTGAAATCTCTGGCTTCTGTGTTAATGAGAGAAGTCAGGTGGGGTGGGGGAGGAGATGGCAGGGAGCTTCCCCTCTGTGTCACCGCTGCAGCTGCGCGCTGCAGCCCCGCCTGCTCTGCTGCTCTTCACTTTTTTCAATAAGTACCTGTAGCCCCACCTGGATTTGATGCTCACAGAAAAGGTGAGCTCAAAATAAAGCTTTGCGTCTACATGTCTAGTATTTGAGGTCTGAAAATCCTAAAGAAAAGATAACTTTTCTTTTTTACCCTATTGGATTGTCATGGTGGTGTGAATAAAAATACATACCTATAACTTTTTGGTTGTGGTCAAGGTCCAAATTTTTCATCCTGAATATGTATCTCTATGCAGAGTGATACATGCAGTTGTAATTATTTATGGATCTGTTTCTGATATCTGTCGTTTGTATATTGACTTAATTATTTCAGTGGAACATTTATCTTCTGAACACAAGTGAGAATGAAAGCTTAAGCACAGTCTTTTCTGTTTGTTTGTTTGGTGTTTGGAAAGATAGCTGTTTTGAAAATCTGATCTTTTTTTCTGTGAATCTTGAAGGTGGCTTGTAGCTTATCAAAAGACAAGTGCTAAACTAATAAAAATTTCAAGAAGTCTTAACTGATTCTTTTTTTCTTTTTTAATTATTCAGAAAAGACTTATGTAAAACTCAAAGTTAAAGGAATTTTGTTAGAGTTATCATAGGAGGTTATAAATTATCATTTTAAAACATCATTTTGCTAAATTCAAATTGATTTAATTTAGATGTGTCTTGTTCAGAATTATCAACATAAATGTGTCTGCTTTTACTCTTACTTTACAGACCAGTGCAGAGAACAGCTTGAATATGTTCTATTGTATTGTGCAACAAGATTGTACTTTTCATAGGAAGAATGAAAAACTCCAGAGTTCCAGAGAATGTGTATTTTTTTCCCTTGTCTTTATATTTTAGGAGATTGTTTGGCTAGTACAGTATTATGTTTGATCTCATCAGATGTAGATAGTCCAAAAAGAATGTTTTATACAAACTTTGATTCTAGAAGTTTTTGTGTCCAAGGCAGTTTAATGTTTTTTTGTTTTTTTTTTCCCTAAAGCTAAATGCATTTTGAAACAACCATGGTTTTAAATAATAGAACTAGCTAGTGAACACATTTTTTTTGTTGTGTGAAAGTAAGTAAGGATTTTTTCCCCCAAAGTACGAATGAAGGGGATAGCTTTTTTGAAAAATACTTCCTAAAATGCCTGTGGGGGCTGTTTCAGAGAGAGGAAGTCTCCATGGGACAGGGATGCTCAGCTGGGAGGAAGGGGAGGAGGAAGGACTGGCAGCAAGGTCATACTCTGCAGAGCTTTCCATAAACCTGCTGCTTTTCCAACACACATTGGATGTCTTAATCACTGACACTGAAGTCTTTTCCAGAAAAGCTTTGGATCAAAGAAAAGCTTTGAGTAAGCTGACATTTTTACTTCAAGTTTGGTTTGCACAAAGCTGGCATTTAAGAAAGCGTTCTCCTCAGGGTGAGGAGGATTCCCAGCATCTCTAAGCTGGCTAAAGTGTTTCTTTTTTCAAATGGCAAAATTCTACTTTATTGCTTATTTTTGCATTTTTACTTTGTCTTTCTTGATGAAAGGGAGCTGCATTCCTAATGTAACAACCTGCAATGTGTGTAGAAGAACAGAGCGAAATGACATCAGCCTTTACAAAATCAGAAGAGTAGAAGGTGTGTGAGTCATCTAGTGAAATAAAATGTTATTAAGGCTAAATTTTAGGTATGATGCAAACCTCCTGATGAAGTCCACGCATGTGGACTTGGAACAGAAGTTGGCCTAGCTGAGGGTGTTGCTGTGAGTCAGTGTCTGATTTCCAACAGCTGGGAGAGTCCAATCCCTCCCTGTGTGCGCCCTGTTTGTGTCCCATCACCTACCTTATAGTCATGGGATTTATTACATCTACAGTCTGGTTTTTAAATTGAGGCCTACATAACTAGGTATCCTGCCTCTTCCTTTTCTTCATCACTAGTGCGTGAAAATACAGCAAAGCTTTGATTTCATTTCAGAGGAGTTGGAGTCTGTGTATTGGACATGCTGCGAGTTTGGAGGACAGCAAAGGCCCCGTTGGCTTTATCAGTCTCTTACAGCTGCTGCATCTTGCTCTGTGTCTTAACCCATGAAAGTTCATGACCTCTGTGTACCTGTCCAGCTCACTATATATAGACCAGGATCTTCCCTGGGAGCTCTCCTGGCAGCCTGTCGGGTGCAGCTGTGGAGCAGCTCAGTGCCCAGGTGCAGGTGCTGCGTGCAACCAATTTGTGTGTGCAGTTGTTTGTCCCACTCTTCTCTGCTGGGTCTTTAATCTGTGCATGGCTGGGAGTTACGTTTCTCTAGGAAAAAGCCCGTGAAAACAGCTGTAAGACTCTCTGCCAAGCTGAGGATTTCTCCTTTAGAAAGCAAAGCCCCATGTTCCTGGAAAATAAAAATCATGTTATTTAATGGAATATTTTCAATTGTGTAAGTGTACATAATTTTTGTTCTGAATCAAAATAGAGCACACAGAGTACAAGAACAGTCTGAGAATCCAAATACGAAGACTTTGAGGTAGACTTCTTCAAGAACACTATTTTTGGCTTCAAGGTTTCATATACAAGAGTGTGTGTGTATATATATATATGTAGGTATGCATACAAGGTTGTTATTTTGATGCTTGCAAGCTTCTATCAATCCAGACATCTCAATATTTAAAAAAGTATGAGGGGTTTATTTAAAAAAAATTATTTTAGATTATTGAAACTTCCATTGTATTTTTAACATTGAAGTTGCTATTAATATAGAAGAGACAAAACAAAGGCCTGTTGGTTGCTACAGGAGAACTGGCAAAGTTAATTTATTTGAAGTGTTTTACAAAAATACATTGATGGAGCCTTGTGTTTAGATGAAATGGCTTAAAACTTTGGTTGGCTTGATGCAGCCCTGGCTGGGGAATTATTAGGGTATGCTGTCTAAACTGTATGCTAAACCAGTCAAAAAAACATGCCATATTTTAGACTCTTTCATCAAAAGACATATTTTAGACATATTCATCAAAATATTTTCCTTTTTCTCTACTCTTACAGAACAACATGCAGATTTTTCTCTGTAATCGACTTCAAGACACTGTCTCCATGTACCTGCCTGTAGCCTTGGTTGTGCTCTGATCATTCAAAGCTAGCAAGGAATAGTACAGCCCCCTTCTTCAATTTGCATTTGGGTAGGAAACCCACTGGAGAGATCCCAGGTGCTTAAAATCAGCGGGTTTTCTGATAGAAAAGTTGTGCAGTTTTTGTGTGAACAAATGAGCTGCACCTAAATGAACACATGACACATAATTTTTTTCTATTTTATTTAAATTTTAATCAGTCCTGTGTGAAACTTATTTTTGCCATAAATTATGAATAATTTTTAGATTCTGTGCATGTATACAATATAATTAGGCTGTTACATTGAAAACATTTTAATAAGGCTCTGAAAGCACATAAAGAACTAGAAACTGGAGGTTTCAAACTCAGGTTTGACGAAGTAGAGGATACTCTCTAATTTCTAGCAGAAGAGAAGAAAAATAATTACTTGGGATTTACCAGGCTTGAAGGTATAATTCTAGGTGGAATATTACGCTGTGCTTGAGTATATTTCTAACATTGTCCCTGTGTGTGCAATTGTAGTGATTTCTTTGTACCTTCTGCCAAAATTGGCTTATTTCAAAGATGGGAATTTCTAATTTAGGCCACAGTATAAGTTATGATCGAAAACACCACTGTCATAGCATTCTTATATTAATCAAAACTTATGGAGATGCAAATTGAAGTGCTCTGAGCTCAAAAAATTAAATCGTTTTTACAATTTTATATGTGATATACTCACAACTCAGCTAAAAAGACTTGAAGGTTTACCTCTTGTTCAAAATAGGGCTTGGCATTACTTCACTGATTTAATAGCTTTTTTCTTTTTGCTTTCTTTTCTGGTCAAGAAGACTAGCTGGTTTTCCTTCTCTCTTAATAAAGTCTTCTGCTTGAATTTGGACGAGTGCAGACATGCTGCTGGAGATTTGAGCGATTTTGAAAGACTCAAACTGTAGAGTTCAATGAACTGCTGTTAGCTGCTCCCTCTCTCTGGGGGTGACAAGGGAGAAGACAACTAAGGAAGTAAAAGGAGGTTTTTAGTGCTGATCACCATCTTCCTGCAGTAGTGGATCCATTCTCAGGGTTTAGTATATCAAGCTTTGCTTATGCTGATGGGTGCTAGTGCAGTCGGGTCTGGGAGGGATTGCAGTGTCTGGTTGGAAGGAATGCTGCTGTGGTAAATGGAAGGGGTGTGCTGTTAACTAAGTGTTTTTCAATAGCTGTCATCTGTATTTGCTTTAACCTCTTGAAATACCTTCTGTTTTCTGCTGCTGGCCAGGTGTGGAAGTGATGGTGAGTAATAAGCAAATGTAGGTGATGGAGGAGAAGAGGGGGTTTTGAGAAGCCAGAGTGCGAGGGGAGGTTGTGGTGCACCTGACAGCTGCAGCTGGCAGGTGATTTTTTGTATTTATACCAAATTCTGGAACTGAAAGTGAGATTGAGGGAGGAGTTTGGAAATGAAAAGAGTCCTCATTAATTCACGAGTAAGGTTCCTTCATTAGGGTTTTCTGTTACGGGCTCAAGAGTCTGGCACTGGGATTCCAGTTATACTGGGGCTAGCCTCAAGCTTAGACCTGAGCTTAGTTACTGATTCGAAAAAGAGGATTACTGCTGATTTGTGAGGAGGAACTGTTTCACTGTTGATCTCTGAACAAAACATGGATGTGAAGTAAAATGGCAGGAAATATAAAATGTGGAGCTGGTACCAGTTAGCATTAGTTCTGCCCTTATTTTCCTGGTGAGGTCTCCAGCCAGATATGGTGCTAGTTTTTTTTTTTAATTTTAAATGTGGGAATACCCTACAGCATGCTCAGTCAGTAGGACTACAGCCGTATTAAACCTTAGTGTCAATTAAAAAAAATTATCTTCCGAAGCAATGAATGCACTTGGAAAAAACCCAAATAATCCTTGAGAGTGTTGTTTATAAAAGTTTAAAGGTACTTCCTCTCCTTCACACTAACATGAAATGCTGCATTGCAGTTTGTGCCTTAGCTTAGCAGCAGTCAGAACCTTGAATTCAAAGAGAATTGCAGATCTCTTTTATTTAACCTTATAAAATAAGCATGATTATAGTAGTTGAATTTATATAGTGATTGTTCTTGAAGTTTCAAAAAAGCATTAAGCGTATTTAGAAAAGAGTGACTACTTACTAAAATCAGTGCCACTAGAAGGAATTGAAATTACACTCCTTTAAGAAAGATTGAGCAATTTGGAAAAGTAATAGCTAAATATTATTGCTACAAATTGTTCCCTGGAGATGAAAATAATGCCTGCTCTGGTTAAAGTATCTTGAAAAGTATTTAAGAGATAAATTAACAGGATACCATGATTATTTCCACATTGCTTTTGCAGATGCTTACTGGAAGCCAGTTTTCCTTGGAGGGTTTGACCTGGAGGTACCTGCTCGTGTGTCCAGGAGTGTGCTAAGCACAGATACTGCTCCATGAGTGTCCCTTAGAGGCAGGGTAGTGGAGTGGTGGAGTGTGGGGATCCTGGCCTCATGTCAGCCTACTTGGGCAGTGTAGAAAGCTCTGTCCATGACCTAGAATGTGCACACAGGAGAGGAGGACAAAGATGGGGAATATAGTGTTGGGAACAGTTTTACAGAGCACAGGGGAAACTCCTAAACCTTTCACTATTAGCAGGGTTTTCCTATAATGCAAATCAGTAGAAATGCTCCATATATTTATTTCGGTGTTGATTTGTAGGTGTTTTTCAGCATATGTTATTTTGCCACTTTATTTGTTTCGTTTACCAGATTGGTGCAGCAGCCATAGGTGACATGTTGCTCCTCCTCTGAAGCAGAGAGGGAATCATTGTGCAGGCAGCAGGCAGTGCCCAAGCATCCCGTGTGCTGCGGTGCAGGGAGTGGGGGGGATCTCTCCCCACATGCACCCCACTTACAGCAACTGCAGAGGGGCTGTAAGGCTCGTGGGTACTCTTGTGTGTGACTGACAGGGTGTAAAGCACCAGGGATGCTAAAGCTCTAAATCCTACAAAAACATGCAATGTCATAGCTGACCTAAATTAAGATTAATTTTTCTGTGATTCATGTAACTTGTGCATTCCTTCCACATGGTTCAGCAAAGCTGTTTATATTGCAAAGTCTTGCCCACCAGCCCTAGAAGTTTCCCAAGGAATAGTACAGCCATGAGGACAGAGAGTGGAATTTAATATTTTGTCTTAACTTTATACTTACAGTGTGTTAGAAATGTGAGGCAGTGGATGTATTAATGATTTTGCAGTTCTCTGTATATTAATAATTGTTTAGAGTTCACATACTACATGATTAATTGACTGTGCCAATTTGGGAACATATATCAGAAGTGATTGTTTCTATCTTTCATGGTACTTGAGATTAATGGTCCCCAAATTAAAATCTTATTTCAAGTACATTTCTGAAATAAATTAAGGTCTTCCTCTTAAGCTGGATGTCACTTGGGTAGGTGACTCTACGCTTTTAAATTTTCTCTTGAAACATTTTACCAGAGTCACTTTTTTTTTGTTTTGTTTAATCAATGTCTATGAGGAGTAACACGTGTTGGTCTACAACATACAGGTCTGTATGTACAGACATATATGTGGTTGGTTATTCCAGTAAAACCCATTATTCTGGTCTCAATCTAGTAGTGTATTTGACGAGCTGTTGCGATGGCTGAAAAAAACAATTAATTTATTAAATCTAAGTAACGTTGCAATGATGGGTGGAGGTAAATAAACTCTTGGAAGAAACAGAAAACACTTCTTTCATCAGATTCACTTATGGTTCAATTGTCAAGCTGCAATCCTAGCATGTTCTGCATTTCTTCAGCATTGTTGCCCAAATGCTAAATCCCTGCATACAAGATTATGCACCATTATAAACAGTACATTTCCCACCATATTCATGAGCTATGGATTTGGTTACTGTAATTTATATGTGTCATCTGAAGCTAATGCTAATAATTAAAAATTGCAATCAAGAAACAGTTTTGTTGCATTATTTGTTGCATTTAGATGCAGATTATGAAGTAAGTTCTGTGTTACAGTAAAATAAGCTGAAAAAGGCACATTTATCTTTCCTTACTTGTGGGTTTACCACAGTTTGTGGCAGTGCTTTGGTAGATGTCTTGGATTTTCTTTACATGGGATTGAAATAAATGCCATGTAAAAGCTTCATTTTGCAGTTTGGGCAGGACAGTCTTATTTGGTGCTCACAGCGTGGCCATAATGGAGTTTAGAGATGCAGTGTCATATTTAACTTCTTCCCCTTAGCAAACATAACATAGTTACTCACAGTGTAAAGGATCAATAGTCATGGTGAAAAGTGTGTTAGTTTTTCATAGCCAAATGTAAAACTTTAGTCTTCATTTAATGATAATCAAATTTGGTTGCCTGATGCATTATAGTGGCAGCAGAAAGTAAGTTTCCCTTTTTTGCAGGTGCCTGACTTGGTGCTGGTGTCAGAGTCCCGGTGCTGACCTGGTCCTGCCCTTTGGTGGTGGCACCTCCTAGTGGTTACAAGGCTGTGTGCTGTGAAGAAATGTCATCGTGTCATTAGTTTTGACAGTGAGCAATGTTTTCAGTGCAATATTTTGGAATGGGCTGCCAGGAGACATGTGAAATGTATGCAGAACCCCAGGACCTGGGGATGTTGATCAGCAGCTGGGCTGACCATGAGCCTGTGTGTGCCCAGGTGGCCAAGAAGGCCGGTGACATCCTGGCCTGTGTCAGCAATAGTGATGCCCTGGCTAGCAGGATCAGGGTGGTGATTGTCCCCTGTACTGGGCACTGGGGAGTGCAGGACCCCTTGCCTGTGTCCTGCTTTGGGCCCCTCACTGCAAGAAAGACCCTGAGGAGCTGGAGCATGTCCAGAGAAAGGGAACAGAGCTGGGGAAGGGTCTGGAGCACAAGTCCTAGGAGGAGCAGCTGAGGGTTATTTAACCTGCAGAAAAGGAGGCTCAACAGAGACCTTATTGTTCTCTACAACTCCCTAAAGGAGGCTGTAGCAAAGTGGGGGCCTGTCTTTTCTTCCAGGTAACAAGTGATGGGATGAGAAGCAATGTCCTCAAATTGCACCAGGGAAGCTTTAAATTGAATCCTAGGAAAGGTTTCTTTACAGAAAGGGTTATCAAGCATGAAAAGAGGCTGCCCAGAGGAGTGACTGAGTCAGCATCCCTGGAGGTATTTAAAAGACATTTAGATGTATCACTTAGGGACGTGGTTTTGTGGTCAGCTTGGCAGTACTGGGTTAACAGTTAAACCTGATGATCTCAGGGTTTTTTTCCAACCTAAGCAATTCTGTGATTCTGTGCATAGTCCTGCACTAGAGAAGGAGTCTCATGCAGTGCCACAGGCTGGGGCTGGGGACAGTGAGTGGGCAGGAGCCAGCCCTGCACACTGGCAGCAGGGCATATCCAGGAGACAAAGGAAGAGATCATCCCCCCTCTGCTCAGCATGGTCCCTGTCCAATTCTGAGATGTCCTCAGGTCCTTTCCAATCTGAATTATTCCTTGACATGAAGCTATTAGGGCACATAGAGATTCTATTCTATTTAATAGGTAATGAAATGATGCAGTACATAGGAAAGTTCATTTAAAGCAATTAGTGATATCATTTCTTGTGCATTGGTATAGATTGCTTTTAAGCAAAGTAGATGAGTTAAATAAAAATTCCAGGCTTTCATGTTGCATGGGGATAATGTATTAACAGGAAGAACTTGCATATCCTTGTAGGGTTGGAAAAGAGGAAGTTTCCTGCTACAGTAGACCTTGGACTACTTTCCTTACAGATGAGAAAATTACCACTTCATTTCAGAAAAGCAAGGATTTCATATATATATTCGAAAGTTTCTGTAAACTGTGAAGTGGCTAACAGCCAAATTTACCATTTCTAATACAAACCTTTTGGCACTTGAAGGAAGATTAAGTAGTTCCTTGATGCTTTTTTTGTACTCAAGTATTAATGGAGCACAACTCAACATGTAGTAGTGCTCCAGCAGTTTACCAACAATATTTGTTTGATTTAATGGGTTTTACGAGGCATTTAATTGCTGATGTGGATGACTGTTTGGCTCATTTTTTTGGCTATCAGACTTCTCTACTGAGGACTGACATTGATAGTGTAATGTGAGTAATTTTTAAGTAAGTCGTTGTTGAAACTGGACATACAGGATGCATTCAAAGGCCAATATTAGGGTTTTTTTTTTTTTTTTTGCTTCATAAATACCGTTTCTAACATTTCAGTGTGTTAGGAAGAGTGATATTTGCCATATGTTCAGATTTTGTCTTGGATGGATTTCTGGTAAGCTAAAGCACTTTTAGCAAGGCTGGGAAAGCATTGGCGAGTGCAAAAGTGGAACAAAATGCTTCAGTGATCAGGCTTGTATGTTTCTCTCTTTTTCATAACTGGTTTATATCAAATCAGTGTGCATCCCTTGGCTGAGGACATTATGTGTAATCTGTTGTGTTTGAAAAAAGTCGAATCTTAGACCAAACCCTCTCGTTATAGCATGAAGTGTGACCTTTCTGAATGTGTATTCCTCTTTCTCAGTGAAACAGAATAGCAAGAAATTAGCTTTAGTGTGGTGCATCTTCGGAGCAAAGAGCAGTTTTAAAGGCTAAGGTTCAAAAAGATGAAAGGGATAAGGCTTATTTTCTGCTGTACAGTAGTCAGCTATTTTCTGTTGTAGTTTGTAGCCCTTTTTTTCTTAACTTTGTGGGATACAGGGAAAGTGTATGTGAATGTGCTCTAAAATTCGTGTGAGGGGAGTGATTGCAGGTAGAGTGAAGTCAGAAATGGAAAAGATAACTGTCCCTTCAGCTCATCACCTGGTAACTTAAGAGTTGCTGCACGTATCAGTTGCTTTCTGAGCCTTACTGGGCTGCTTTCATTAATGTTAAGCATTTCTGTGGCTTGTGCCCTCGCTGAGACAGTGAATGCACTTATGTTGTACCAGTATTGCCAACCATCCGTGCTGCAGCATCAGTGTGCTTTAGAGAGCACACTTGGCTTTGGAGCTGATTCTCCCCCTGCTGCTCCTGTGTGTTGTGCAGCAGATCTTTGTGCCCGAAATTTGAGGAGACAGATGATGGGATGGAGATGCAATTTAAACCCAGGGACTTGTTCTTGCTGGCTCCTCAGGCTGTGGAACGTAACTGGAAGCCAGCTGACGTTGCAGGCCTTCATGGCTGTCTTTTGGCACCTGACTGCTTGTTTGGATGGTTTCCGCCTGCAGCACAGAGCGAGACAGGGAAATGAATGAATTCACTGGCAAATTTTCAGATATATTAGTTTTTTATTAACCATGGCTTCCTTTCAGACAGTGTTAACATGCCCAAGTGCCATATGCTGCTGAACAGACAAGTCCAGTACACACCCCAGCTTGGTGATTTAGTTGGTTTTTATCTGTGTGTATTCTTGCCACGAAGGCTTTATCTGTTCTCAAAAAACTAAATCCAGTGAAGATAGCCACACACATGGCCTTATAATCTTGAATTCCAGATGGTTTGAAGCAGAAAGGAATAATATATACTTACTTTTCCCTTTATCTCTTCATTTATAATTGAGAAATTATGTTTACATACTTGGATATACTTCTTCTCTGTCCTTCGTCCTGGTGACGAGTCTGTTTTCCTTTGAGAGTTACACTGAAATACCTGTGCACAACTGTCCAGCTGATAGTGGTTTTTAAAAATCATATAAGGATCTGTGTTAAAGCAAAAAGCTATAAATTATATCTAAATTTAAATAACTTCAGTTGGTCTTGATAGGCAATGGAATGCCTCTGGGAGCTCAGCTTGGCAAAGCCAATCCATTTCCTGGGAGTGTTGTGTGGTAAAAAATACACTTCCTATTTGGGCAAGAACAGATCAGAAAATACAGGAGTGTGGGGAGAAAAATACGTGTCTTATTTGATTTCCTAATGTGTGAAAAATTGTAATGGCAACTGGTCTGCACCCAGCTGAAGGTAAGTGAAGTTGGGAAATGTGGGCAAAGTTAAGAAGTACAAAGACCTCTTGAGGAGAGCTTTGTGTCCTCTCTCAGTAGTGTTCTTTGCATGGGCTTCAAACAGCACACAAGAAATTACACACACACACACACTCCTCTGCCATCCCAGCTCCAAGTACGTAATTGTAGCCAGGCAGATTATTGTCGTTTTCTGATGCTTCAGGACATCCTGCTGGTGACAGGTGAGATTAAATCGCAGTAGTGGGCACAATTAGTAAACACTAGGCATTGTTCATCGGGCTTTTAGGAGCCTGGTTTTCTGCTTTCTGTTAAATAGATTGCTACCTCTCAGAGGTTTGTGGTGCTGTCTTCTTGTAAGATAGGGACAAAGTATTTTAAAGAATGATCTTATGTACTGTTACTTTTAAAGTCAAATATTTCAATATATTTTTGGAAAGGGTACATTTGTGAAAACCAAGGTACCTATTTAGATATAAAGGAATAAGAAATCTTCCTATGCCATTAATAAGAACACATTGCTGTTTCAATTTTGATTTCTAGATATTGTTTTCCACATATGGTCCTTGTTTCCATTATGTGGGAACATGAAATTGTTAGCTGCAGAACACTGAATGATACTACTTAAACTAATGGTTTTCTCAGTTTTTCCTTTGTGCTTTTTATAAGTCATTTTATGTAATAAACAGAATGTGAATGGCTGCATTCTTGCTGCCTTTGTAATGTGCTCTTGCTTCCAGTCTTAGTGCTGATGTTCACTTAGCAAATATTTAACTTCCATTGCTGAGGATTAGAAAATGTGGTGCTCATGAGCTTAAATTACAAGTACCTTTATAATAATCATCGTCAAGTTGAAGAGTTAAATGGGTGTAGACAGGAAACAGGAGATCTGACTTGCTTAGACTTGAGCTGCGTGATGCAATATTTAAATGAAGATATTATAAATCAGGTTTAGCATTACTTCTATCCTTGTATTCAATGAACTGAACTTGCTGGTTCTTCTGCATGAACTAGTGACAAAGGCATCTACGCAGCTTTTTCAAAGTAATTGTACTTTGCTAACTTACACATTGGTGGAGCAATGAAGCTAATGAGTTCTCTATCACCACTTGTTTTTCTGTCTAAATGCATTGCAGATTTGGAGAGTGCAATACCCTTTTACACAGTCATAGCAGTGAAAGAATATAAATGTAGCTTTGTTTTATTGACAAAATATGAAAATCTGATTCTACTATACAAATTCAGATTTTGAAACAACAGCATCATGTCTGACTAAATGGTAATTCTGAAGCAGGTTTCTTGAAAAACTTGTGGGAGATGTAAAAAATTTTGTTTCGTAGTTTTTTCCTTTTTTCCTTTTTTTTTACAGAAACTTGACTTTTATGAACTTGATTTACTTAGCATTTGATTTTTTCTGTTTAATAACTTGAGGACATTTTCCTTTTAACTTGTGTAAGCACAAGGTGCCCTGCGCAGATCGCTGTGGGTGAGTGCTGGTGGCAGTCCCTCGTTTTTGACATCTCACTCGAGAGCCCTGCACTGCCACCCAGAGAGGGTGATCCCAAAGGGGTTCAGGTGTCCTGAAGGAGGGACTGGACCACTTTGCCCCACAGACAAAGTTATGGCAACTCCAGTAAACTCTGGAAATAGCCAATTTCCACTTTAGGAGCTGGTCTAAGCCAAAACAGTGTATTTGACTGCTTCAGAAAATGTTTCAGGACTGTACTACTGCTATTGCATAGGGAATTGTGAATATCTGTTTACCAGCTGAGATTGAGAAATGCAACTTGACCAAGCCATGAATACAGATGCACTTGTAACATCCATGTAGGAGTACTTAAATTCCAGTCTGCATCAATCTGGTTCAGTTTCTTTTGTATTTAGCAGACAGTGCATACGAGCTGACTCTAGTACAATATTATGTTCATTTTAAACAGATCACAAAATAGGAATTTAAATGTGAACATTTATGCAGTTTGGTTTTTTCATGTTTGGTTGAATAATACATAGAAATTGCTAAAACTTGGAACCATAAATGGATGTGGATTTTCATAACTTGGTAAAATCACTAGTTTCAATGTTTTTTTCTTTTTCTTTTTTGTTTCTTTTCCCCCCCACCCCAGTATGGTGTAACTAATCTCTGTACCATGTGAGTACTCCCTTCCCTCCTAGACCTCTCTTCCCTCCCAGTCCTCCCCCACCAAATCCTTGATTTATGCAAAACCTGTAATAGAGTAAAAGGGCCTCAAGAGAAGACTGTTCTGATGTTTGGAGAGGGCTTTAATGAAAAGTTGCATTGTTATTTCATATTTACTTACCAAATCCTGCCAGAGTAAATTCTTGCCAAACTAGTTTTATATATTTCTTGTCTGGTCTTGCTCATGTATTGTTTTGTATCAGGACCTTGTCTGACAGGAAAAGCAACCAAAGCAGTTCAAGCTATGGCAGTACTAATAGGTGATGCAGTAAAAATGAAGTCTATCTAAAACTTCTTATGCAATATTGAGAAACTTTTAAAGGAAGTAATTAGTAGAAGCAGCTTATGTATCAAAGCTATTTTTAAGTAGATTGTGCATGCTGAAATAGCACAACAGTTATTTAGAAATGGGTGTTTCTGCTATTGATTCTGTAATTGTGCGAATGTTTTTTTTACATTTGCCTTGGAGGTAGGAAACAGTTGAGGTAGGAAGCAAAAAAAACAAGGATACATGGATATTGAAGTTGTAGTTTCAGCTTGGGTGCTGTTTGTTTTGATGGATGTAGTCAGGTCACTGAGCCAGTATTGCAGTTAACCTGTTTTTAATGTTTCCATTCTTTGGTAAGAAGATTAATTATTGTAAATAAAAATGGTGAGTTGGGTGATGTATGAGGGATCAGCCTCTCTTAAAGCCCAAACTAAGTTTTCCATCTGTGATTTTGCAGTGAAGAGTGGTTTATGGTTCAATTCTAGCTTAGCTTTAAGAGGGAGAATCTTAGCAGAGGAAACCTGAGTCAAGTCCTTCAGGAGTGCAAGTTGCTTCACAGCACCTTGTATCTTCTAAGTCTTGGTCTTTGAAAATGTGTTTCAGTATTTGGTGTAGATATGAGAGGCAGAGGAGACTTTTTTAATGGGCTGGAGGATGAGGAAAGATCTTTTTTCCTTTTAATCTGAGAGCAGAGTTGGCAAAGACTTCCCTTGGAAAATGTTTGTTAAGAAATGTTGAGAGATTTCTGGTGTACACGGGTGACTTTGTCCAGTCGTGTCTGTGTTAGTGGAGTATTCAAATTTACAAGTTTATCCTAGTGTTTGCATTATGTACCTTTCTTACAGAGCAGATTTCTGTATTGACTAGCTATGTAGGCACCTCTGTATGCATGACAGTGTGTATAATGTAATGCCATTTTTAATTATTCCCAACTCTTTACTTTTAAAAAATGTATGCTAAGTTATGTCCTGTAATATGCTAAAACAGTAAGTCTATTGAGAGAAAACCCACATACTAGAAATCCAGTTAATTGTATAATAAGTGCTTGCTTAGAAGTAATGGAAGGTAATGAGATTTAATACTTAGAGAAATCAGAGAAAAAAGTCTGTAATTTAATGTTTGAAATGACTAGCCTAATGACTGTAAAATGTAATTCTGAAATCTGATCATCTGATGATGATGACTTGCAGCAGTCAAGAGATCTAGGATATTAAAGCCAAGGTGGATATCTGTTTATGTTCCTTTGTGCAGCATGTTCTGTCAGGATTTAAATATGTATATGGATTTAGAGGAATTCTGGTAGTCCCATTTCTTACCCTGTTCTATCTTTGAGGAATCAAAATATTTTCAAGAGCCTTTTAGGGTGGAGCTTATTTATTTATTTATGACTTCTGTTTTTAGTGTGGGTGGGTTTTGTTCAGTACAAGTTTGTCTTTGGCGTTATGTTTTTATTATTTTTGTTTGCTCGTTTTGTCACTTCTAGACACCATACCTAAAAAGGCTCATGTTAATTGCTATTTTTAGGAAGTCAAGAACTTTACAAGTTGATGCAATTTTGATGGTCCTCCCGGCAGAAAGTTTGTGCAGCCCTGCCTTCTCAGAGAAATGCAAGGGAGCTCTTTTACTGTGAGACACTGAACAGCAGCCCGGGGCGTTGGGGGTGTATCTGAGAAGCAGGATTATGTAGCATGATCAGGCCAGGTGTTTACAGGGCAACTTTCCCCCATTAGGAAACAAATCCTTTAAGAATAGCATGTCAAGTACTAACCAGCACTTGGATCATATGCTGGAGACACTTCCTGGACACAACCTTACTCCCTGTGCTTCCTTTGCTATCAAAAATAGTAATAAAGATTATAAAGCCAGTCTTCCCAGTTACTGCTAGACACCTGTATAAACACAAAGCCACACACACGCATTTGTATGCATATATGTGTGTGTATATGTATCTGTGTGTATATATAATTTTTTATTTGATATGTGGAAAGTGTTCTTAATATAAGTTTTAGGTATTCCATTTACCACCTCTAGCAAAGGACAGGTAGAAAGCATTTTGATGGTGTTTAAATGTTGGTTTGTGCCTTTTATAGCTGTTCTGTAAAATCTTCACACCTTTTACAGCTGCACATAACCTTTTGTGCCTGTTGACCACTGTCTGGCATACTTTATTTTGAGGAGAGTGTATTTTCCTTTTATGGAAGGAATATGGGGAATGTGATGTGCAGTAATGTTTGGAATATGTCAGTGTCAGTGGTGGGATTGTGACTCATTCAGATCTGATAGAAGAGGGAAGATTACATATCTAGTCTGAGACAATTTAAAAAAAGAACTTGAGCTTTACATCTCAATTTACATTTATTTACAGAAATATGACCTAAATAGGTGTTTGATGTCAAGAATTTGTAGGAATGCGAAGCTGACTTTATGGTGGAATAGCATTTTCCTGTTGGCATGTGATAATCTGATACTATTTTCTTCTTTTATGCAGGATCCAAACTACTGGATACAAGTCCATCGCCTGGAGCATGGGGATGGTGGGATCTTGGATCTGGATGACATTCTTTGTGATGTAGCTGATGACAAAGACCGTGTAAGTACACATGGCTACAAAAGCAGCATGGCACAAACTGCACATCAGCACATCAGTGGTGTGTGTTTGTTTCCTGCACATGTCCCAAAGTGGGAGTCAACACAGAGATTTTAGACATTTTTATGTAGTTTGTCTGACAGATGTGAGAAATTGATTACTGTCAGGGTTTTTCTTGTAATTGAAATCATGGGTTTTCCATCCTTTCTGGTTTCTTTAACCAGTTCAATAGGAAAAGGAGGCTGCAAGGACGAAAAAACCTCAAACAGTGGAAAATTAATGTGCAAAAAAAAAAAGGCATGTGTAAGTTGATGTTGTAGCTTTGTGTTACCAGTTGAATATGTGCAAAAACCATGCTGGTTTTAAACTGTTGAGTGTTGGTTTTTTAATTCAAAAATTGTTTTTGGAGGAATTGCTAGTTACACAGAACTTGAGACAATAATTATACACTGCTGAGCCTTGAGTGCTTTTATTCTTTTTTAAGTAGAGATTTAGATCACAGTCAACTCAGAGGCCTTTTGTTTATTGGCTATTTGTTTGAAGTTATAGATACAAGTACACGTGGGTAAGAAACACTGTGGCAAACTGTAAAGTCATGTAAATATTTTGACTTTTCTCTGGAAAGCTGAAGCTCTTGAAAGCATCTGAGCCTCATACAGACTTCAGTCTGGAAACATGTTTCAGGACCACATTCCTTCACAGACAGTATCCTTAATTGCCTCTGTTGGAACAGGCACTGTCAAGGCTCCTGAAAACTGGCCAAATGATGACTCTTAGGCTGATTTTTCAGAAATAGATACTTTGCCTGTAGTTATTTCTTGTGACAAAACTTAATTGACATGGTTATTTCAACCAGGACAAGGAAAAATTATGTGAGGAGTCTTGGGACATGAAGACTCCTCACTGTCTGAAATGTTGGGATTACTCAAGCTGTATAGAGTAACAGTGCTGAGTTTTCAGGAATTTCTTCTGTAAAAATAGTGCCCAGATAAGATTTCATGAAAAGCTAATTAAAGCCTCTAGTTGGTTATCTCATATTGAATTGTTCAGCTGTGTGATTAGTTTAGCTTTTGCTAACGGGCCTCAGGGAGGCTGGTGCAAGTTGTCACTAAATATAAATATTTATATATATATATATATGTATATATATATATATATATACACACACACATAGAGACTTACTTGAAAAATGCACTTCTTAGCTCCTCATGTGCTCTTCCCCTGAGAAGTTTGAATTCTGGGGACTTTAAGACCTTATTCTTTGGCTGTTACCTTGCCTTACTGTCTTCAAGTGGGGTAATTCCTCACAGTGAAACTCTGTGGGTGTTTTTATGTGCATGACTAATAGCTGAAAAACTCTGACTGCAATTGAAGCAAACAAAGTCATTATTACAATAATGTTTTTGTGTATAGATGGACAAGATACTTAGCAATTAGTAGTATTTACCTCTGCATTCACCAAGCTCATCTTTACTGATGGCACCTATGTCTTAAATTTCCTTTTTTTTTAAAAGAACCTTGCAGCATTGATTAGGAAGGTGCAATACAAACATGTACTGTGCTATAGTGGTTTATATCCTTGAATTAGTCATTCTCACTTGACCTTCACGTTTGGATCTTTTCAAGTATTTTCGTCATTAGTCATTGGTTTTTAGTTTCCTGTAGAGCGTTTTACAGCTGACCTTCCTGGTTCCCTTTAGTTTTGGGTTGTTACTTTGCCTCCATAGCAAGTGTATCAACTGGTTTTGTGTTGCTAGAACCTAATACACATCTCATTAATGTGAGGTTTGGAATGTGTCTCCAGTTAGGGATATTTTGTATCTTATCTGTACACTTAAGCGTACCTTGTAAAAAAGCATTTAAACAGATGGTGTCTAAACATCTAATTAAATGATTACTGAAGTCTGTAGGATTAGCTGTGCTTAAAATCAAACATTTGCCTGTGTCTCTCTTTTGTAAAATTGGGACCAAAATATCTAGGATATTGGAAAACTGAACACTTAATGTTTTAGTGTTCAGTTTTACAAGGAACTTCCTTACATTCTTGAAGATAAGTTTGTCATGTTACTTAGTACCTGAAATGTGCATTTTTGAAATCAGTTTGCTCTTACCATGGTTCTTTAGACTTAAGGATCAGTGATAAATGTAATTTTTGCCTTTGGTGGTGCTTTTATGTCTTACTGCTATAACTGTGCAGTGTCACATCAGCACAATACAGAATGCAGAGCAGCTAAGGACCACTTGTCCTCTTGATGGATTTACTGCTCTGTATAGTCAACTGCTGTAGTAAAATAAAACACTTAAGTGATGTGAAGAATATATTTACTCCTGTTCCACTGTCTCCATGGAGAAAATGTTCTGTCCTATAACAAATACAAAGACCCTTAGAGCAGCTGTTCTGAATGGAATGAGAGAAGTATCTTTGATGGCGTCCTTCACATTAAAATGCAGCATGATAGGGTGACTTTATTTAGCTTCTTCTGTCCCTATATTTTGTTATTCTCTCATCACTTACTAAAACAGAATGGAAGAGTAAGGGTTAGCCAGTTGCTTTCTGGAATAATTTTTGATGCTCAGTGATGTTCCTCCTTAAAAAAAAAAAAAAGGAGCAAAACATGAAACAAACTACATGGAAAAACTGATTTTGCTAAGCTGTTTGTTCCTTTGTTCCTTTCTGAAACAGCTTTACTTAAGCCCTTTAACTAGTTCATTGGGAAAGGGCATAAAACACTCTAACTTAGCCAGCATAAGATATGGACATTTATGTTACACATATCACTGCATGTGAAATTGCTTAATACAGTAATGGTAATAACCTTATAATCAAAAAAATTAAGAAATGCTCATTTCAATAACTTTTTTTTTTTTTAGAAAACTTTTAATAATTTATTGAAATGTAATTTTTCCAGATTTTACTATGGAAATATGGATAGTTTTCAGTGGAAACATATCAGTGTTTTTTTACATTTATATATCTCTTTGTATACATGAATACAAATGGGCAGATTTGTTACTGTTTTTGAAAAATATTTGACTACAAGAAACAAGATCCTATTTTCAGCTAGCATTTAGTCATCTGTGTAACCTACTTCCATTTTTTAAAAAAATACAGGTTTCTTGTGCATGTAGTGATTAGACCAGTATTTTAAAGATAGGTTACTAACCTGTTTTGTTCACATTTCTGTAACTTGCAAAAGTAGCCCTCTCTAGCAAGAGTCTCAAAAAACATATGTCATCTTGATATGTTTCCAACTTGATGATAGCATACTTGATGACCTCAGTTCAGTTTTTAGTAGGCAGACGTTCTCAGAAGCAAAAAAAAAACAACCCAAGTGCAGAAAAAACCCAGACCCCAACCATTCTTAACTGTGTTTTCTTCAGCTAGACTGAGGCACGTAGACAACTGTGGTAATTCTCACACTTCGGGTGTGAGAATTGGATGTGCTTATTCTGAGATCTCATAGACCCTTGTTTATCCATGAAAAAATATTGAGAAAACTATGGTGTAATCTCATTAAAAAAAAAAAAAAGCAACCAACGAACCCAAAGTATGTGTATGAATATAACTTGCTCCCATTTGAATTCTCGGTGAAATAGTAATTTATATTTTGAACAACTTGAAAAAAGTTTGGTTTGCAATTATATGTAATTTTTTTTATGAATAGAAATGCTCAGACTGTTGCTCAATGGAAAGCTTTAGAGATCAAGATGTTTATGTTTGGTGTAGTTATAGTGCTGAAAAATCTGAGTTTTTTCTTCCTGAGAGAACAACAAGGATCTGCCATTAACAGCCCCTGGTTATGGTGATCAACTGAGCAAATAGGGCTACTTTAAACCAATGTAGATATGAACATAATGTCAATTATTCGTAAGATAATTTGCTTCAATATACTTATTTTTTGCCAAATTAGTTTGGGATTAACAACGTGTAAATCCTAAAGGCCTTGGCATTTTATGAATTCCATTATCACTGATAAATTCAACACTGGTTCTTAAAAATAACCACAGTAATTTGGTATGTACTTAGATTTACAGCCTAGCTTTATTTCTCTAAATTAAGGAAGGCATGGGCTTTCTTTGCTTGACTTAACATTTTCAAATATTCAGTCGGCTCTTCACCCTGTATAATTCATGCTCCTGCCCACTGAGTGCAGCAATAAAAACCAGAGGAATATGGTTTGGTCTTGTCTGGAGGGAAGGCTCGTGCTTCCCACAGTGTTTGTGTGTGTCTGTGGTGCTCTATCTGGGCCAGGTCCCTGGAAGTTCAAGGTGATGTTGGTGCTTGGTGCTGCTTAGACAAACTTTGAACCTCCCAGAAAGACACACAAGAAGTTGCTGGTTTGAGTGGAATATTTCTGGTGAGAATGGGATGGAGATTAATTTCATTGATCTGTCCTCAAGTGGAATTTGTAACCATTCATGAGCAAGAGTTAACTGTGTTAAGTAAGCAAACTGCAGCTGAAATTCAGTGAAATCAATTGTGCTTCATTTTTATCTGCTTTTAAGAGACCTACAGAGATTCTATTAATATTATTATGAAGTTAGTGCCTGCTTGCTTGAAGTGTGAACACTTCTAGTGAGAAAAAGTCATTGAGCAGCTTCTTCACATAATGTGAAGGCATATTAGGACCTTTTCCCAGTGTAGTGGAAAGGAAATGAACTTTTGGGTTTTGTGTTAAAACAGATGGTCAATTCTAAATAATACTGTTGTTTTGTTTACTTCCTCTTGGAAAGCTCTGTAGAGTTAGAGAGGCATGTGATACACAAAATGTGGTTTGGAAAGGATGACTGTATTTTGTTTGTTCCAAATGTTAACTGGAAGGCTACACAGAAATAAGGCTATTTTGAGCAAATGCATTATAATGTTAAGGTTAAAGGCTAGCTAGGGACTGAAGGGCTGTGATTACAGTATCCTGCTGCTATTGATTCTTGCTGTCTCACTCTTATTTTTCGGGCCAGTTATGCAAGACCCCATTTTTGTAGTAAATTCAGGGTAGGCCAGTGACAGCAGAGTGCTGTTGGAAATAATGAGATTGTGGTAACCCTATGCTTGTTCATTCACTCAAAAGCCTTAAAAAGCTTTTGATGTCAATGAAACCTGTGCAGATAAAGTTGTGTTATCTTTAGATTTCTATCATTACATAATCAGAATACTCAAAGCAGTGTTGTTTATTCTAAATTTTGAGTGTCTCTGCCTCATTTAAGCAAACTTGCAGTGGAATTTACATGTGATTTCTCTTTGATTCTGCAAGATAAGAATTTAACCCTAAAAGCATGAGTAGAGAATAAAAACTTTTTATGCTTCTTGTTTCTGCCATTAACAGATTAACACCCTGGAATTAATGAAGAAGCATCTTTTCCAGGGCCCATGCAGCAAATCTGACAGCAAAACCTTAAAATGCCTAAAAAAATGACTCAGAAATAGGATTCACAGTATTTACCATATCATGATTGGCATACCATTTTTCCCCTCAAAACTTTTCTATCACATTAATTTCCAGCTATTGCTGTGATTATCTTCTGTGCAGCTTCTCTCTTATTGTTCTGTGTATTCATTCCCAGTAGCCCAGGAAAACAGATGACCTTGAAACAATTTGTTGTTACTCACAAGTGACTTGGCAAAACACATTTTGAGCATAAGGCATTCCTTTCTTGTAACAGCTTAAAATAACTGCTTGAGCCACCAAGCTTGGGAAAGTATTGATAATGAGAAGGAAACCCATCATATAACAGCCCATAATTATTTTCTGTTAAAAAATCTCAGTTTTTGAACAATGGGCTCTTGATGTCATCTGTTGTTTGGCAGTGGCTTTTATTTTAATTATGCTTTTAGAGATTGACATTTTGTATTACTGAAATTCTGAAAAATTGGTAAAAACAGAATGTGTCCATTTAAACCAGGTGTTTTTACATTAACACTATTGACTCAATGCTGGGATGGCCACATGATTTTTAGGTCTGTCTTTCTGATGAATCTGAAGAAGAAAACAAAGTATTTGCACAGCCTTTATTCCCAGCTGCTAATTAATGAAAACAGATTTGAAAATAACATACTCAAAATATAAATACTATCTTCAGTCAAATACTGGAATTTAAATGCTTGCAGTGTTTCTAATAATGAACTAAATTTTAATTTCACAGTGTTTGTGGATGAGACTAATAGATAATCATATATCCGTGGAAGTGAGGAAACAAATGTCATAATACATGGATATTGGAACATGCATTTTTCAGTCCCTCAGAGATTCTAGATGCAACTAAATGTTGTCTCCTAACCGTAGTTCTTAGTTTTTTACCTCTTTCAGTACTGTTCTTCAAATTGTTAATCTCATAATCACTTAGTTTTTTCTAGCTATGTAGTGACAGCATTTCCATTCATGATTTGCTGTGTATTTTGAGATAAATTGAAATATTGCAATTCCTTTCCTGTAATGCTGAAACAGTTGTATTGATGCACTAAGAACTCCCGCACAGGAGAGGACTGACATTTGTAAATCCATAAATCAGTTTCCATGGAGATCTGAAGAGCTGCAGGTAAATCTGACATCTGAAAATTGAATATTTTGGTAAAAACTGTTCTCTGAGGAATAACGGGCCCATGCATGAATATTATATACTGGGGAAGATTGTGACAGTATTGTCAAGAAAGTAATATCTCCCAATATTATGCCTGTGTTCTCAGCAGAAAGACAAACCTGAGCAACAGTGACTGGGTTAGTACAGTCAAAAAAACCACACAGACTTGGCATGGAATAAGAGGAAGGGTTTTATGGATGTGTAACTGGTTAGAAGATGGAAAATAGAGAATGTATTGTTCAATATATTTGCAATTGTTCTGAAAGAAGAGAAGGGAGATTTGAATACTGGAATTTGAATTCTATTATTGTGTGTGAAACCACACATGGATGGTTGAATGCTGGTCATGAAAAATTGCAGAAGCATCCAGGGAGTAGACAAGAACATGGTGGATGTAGTATCATTTTGGCAAAGGTGATGTGCTTTTGGAGAGAGACTGCTTTAACTGAATACACAAACTAATGAGTTCTGAGCTAGCTCTTACATTTGGGACAATGTTTCTGATTTTGCAATAGACCTCTGGACACAGTGGCTTACGTGCAAGGTACATAAGCAGGTCTCAGAAGGCTTCCAGCAATTTTCCCTGTCTCTGCCTCTCCCCAGTATTTTCATCCTAGTCCTACTGCTTAGCTCATGGGGGCTCTGGGAGATTTGTTCACTCAAGGAGCAGAAGACTCTTCCTTGCAAAACTGAGTATTTCTCTGCTATTTCATGAATATTTTAAGTTTACCAAAGGATCTGGCAAGCTGAGGAGGAAAGTGAGAGGATTTTGCAGCTGGGAGTGGTTGAGGTATGAAGGAAGAAGAGGAAGAATGAGAACATGAGTGGGCTGAGACCTTGCTTTTCAGTGATGGCTGTGGAGCTGCAGGAGTGGTCTCTGTGGTGCAGCAAGAGGTGGTGGGATCTCTGTGCTGTGTGTGCTGGTGGTGAGCCCTCTGCTTCTTCCAACACCAAACGAAACAACCAAAAATGATTTTGTAGAAATAGCAAAGAGCACAGAGCAAATGCGAACACTGACTCCAGGTACAGATTAGTGTCCTCCACCAGCAAGGTCTAAATGGACCAGGATCTCAGCCTTGAAAAGACGTTGTAAGAAGCAAACCACAGATGGCTGTAGAATGAGAGATGCTGCTGAGAAGTGGTTCTTTGTTTTTTTTTCAATGCAATATAACTGTCATAATAGTAGCTGTCTGCAAAAGGTTGTCCAGCTTTCCTTGACCTTAATTTTCATCAGAATGCCTGTGATGTTTATGAAATGTCATAGATACTTCAAGAAGTTTTGGAGGTTATGTGTTTTTCTGAGATGTCATTTGCAAGCACATAATACTGAATTCTCTGCTTATTTTTACTCTTCAAAAAGGTGATGCTTGTAAATCATGGAAACTGGTAATTTAAGTAGGATTTCAGTTTGTGACAAAAAGTTTCTTCAGTCTAAACCTTGGTGAAAACCACAGAGTGTGTTGAAATGGTGGTGGTCTCAGTGTCAGATATTAGTAACACTGAAGGTCAGTATGTGGCTATGGATAAGGACTACTACAGTATTGTAAACACATCACAATTAAGAGAGACTGTACTAAAAATATTTAATAATGGATTTTTTCTATATCTTGTAATAAGTACAGATTCACTGGTTAGATATAGTTGTAGATAGTATAAAGCTATGCTTTCTAATCCTTCACAGTATAGATGTCTACAAAAATGTTCAGTGACTCTAGAATTAGGCCATTATGGCTAATAAATACTTAACATTCTGATAGATTTTGGTTAATTTTAGCAACATCACTGTGTCCTAGAGGTATATTATTCATCCTACAACAAAGGAAGAAGTTGTAGAAAGGGTTGGTTATGGGGATTCATTAACAGTACTCTCTTACTCCTTGATATCAGCAGGTCTTGAAAGAAATGCTGTTCCAACTTCACAGATATTTCCTAATAGAGGTAGGAAATACACCAGAGGACTGACCCATATTAGAGCTTAATTATAGTAATGGATAATCTTGCAACATTCATATTTGTTTTGTACTCAAAGTAGCATCATGAATAAAATAAGGAAAAGTTTCTGGAAAAGACCCTGGTCAATGCCCAAGTTTGTCAAAAGGTAGTTTTCCTCCTTGTCTTTCAACATGGATTAAATGATTTGTAGAGCTTGGCCCTTTGGACGTGTTTTGTTTAATGGAAATGAGTAGCAATAACTCTTGGGGCTCTACACCCTTGTAGAGTTCCTTGACTAATACCTTATGCAAGAGAAACATTCCTACCTAAACACAGTCCTGGTACAAAAGTTGCAATCTCAGCTGTCTGATATGATTCCCACACTGTCACTAGGGTGAGACTTCATTACCCTTGTATCCATTGATACCAAGAGGTCTTAAGAGACTGTTGTAACTCCATGGTTATTTCCAAGGAAGGTTCAGAGTCAGGTACTTCATTTTTCAGTTGACTGAGAAGTTGAAGTATCTCCTAGGTTTGTGATGTGAATAGTCTTACTGACAAGGAGAGAGCAGGGAATATTTAAATTAGATTAAAATAGGGCCCCTAATGCATTTAATGGGGAAGTTACTTCATGCTGAAGGTTTCTTCAGAAAGGGCCTTGGATCCAAAGAGAGGAAAATAAAGCTGTCTTTTTTTGGGGAGCTTTCACCAGTCTGACTTTTCAGTTGACTTCCCAGCAGTAGCTCAGAGAGGAAGGAGTTAAGAAGATGCTTTGAACCCAAAGTCTTCTGCTTCATCCCCACACCCTGCTGGTGTACTTCCACACCCTGTTGGTGTGCAGGGAGCTACCTCCAGTTCACCTTTAGCGTGCTCAGCAGGATAGTCACTACGTTTTCAGATTAGCATCACCGCTGAAGCCTGTCTGAGTTTAAACAGCAAGAAGGAGTTCTGCCTGCTCCTCAGTGACATTCAGCATTGCAGGACCATCGGCTTCTTTCATTTTTACAACCTGTTGGAAGAACTGAAACTGTTCTTCTGTGGGCTCCATTCCTTGCAGGGTGCTAGATTTGCTGTGGGATTGAGGACTGTTTAATACAAGCTTGGTGGAAGCTTGATGGTACTGAGTTTTTACTTTCTTGGGATGCTGTTTACTTGAAGGTAACCATACTTTGGATGAAATGGCAGACACACCTAAGAGGAAAATTACAAAGAAGTCGTCGTCTTTCTCATATGATCGCCGGAGAGATTCAGTGAAAGTTAGGAGACAGTCCAAGTCTCTTAGCTTTAAGTCTGCTACATTGGGTGCTCAGAAAAGACAGGCACAGAAAAAGCAGGTTTGTATTTGGATATTCCTCAAAAAAATTTCTTGCCTTCTAAATTTTTGTGGAGTTTGTAAATCTTGCTGTGTTAGTATGAAGCGGAAAGCAATCTCTGCTGACTTGCAATCTGTGTTTCTGTAGGTATGTGTACACATACAAACTTGTGTGCAAGTAAAGCGGGATTTTTTTCTGTAATATTTCTTAAGGGCTAGATAGGTTTATGGTGTTAATTTTATGCTGAGAAAAGTTTGCATATTTTCTGCTTTTAAGACATGATTTATAAGTTCTGTTTCATCTCAAGGAATTGCTCCTTTAGTGCAATATGTGTCCTGTGAGCTTTGGTAGTGTTGTTTGTTGTACTGAAAAACATGATGGGTGCTGAAACTTTTGAAATTATTATTCAGATTGCAGCTGTTCCACTGCTCTTCATTGTTATTATTATTTTTTTTAATGTTGAAGTGTACCAGACTGAGAACTTTAGGGAGTGAAATATCTTACTTATTCCAGAACAGGTAATGCAAGTCAACAGAAGCACCTGTTCTGGTGAGACCAGTTCTTGGGTTAGAGGGCAGTTTAATGCCTTGGCAGTGCTGCTCTGCCTCTGCCATAGTAAAAGACTTTCATGCACATACACTTTCATATTTCTTTATATTTTGTTGCTGGGATCTAATTAATGAAATTTCTCCAGAGAGAAGATGCAGTGTGAACTGTTGTAAATGGAATAAAAAGTGAGTCAGTTCATGAAATATCTTTGTATACTGATCCCTAAAATTTAATCTGATATGGAAGGAGTATGGGATCACTGACTCTGATCCATCTCTTGCTCTGCACTTGTGTGCACCTTCTTGAAAGGTTTAAATGAACTTTACAGGGAATTTTTAATTAGCTGTGTACAACATAAAATGCTTAGCACTTCGCAAATAGTGTTTCTTCAAATGTTTTGAAATAGGCTAGATTTTCAATAACACTTAAGTGAATTTCTTACAAGCAAGTAGTTTTCAGACCCTGACCATTCCAACTGCATCTAAATTTTGAGGGCATAGATCCATTCAGATTTAAGAGAATGTAAGATTTTGTGTCTCAAACTTTTGTATGAGATTAAAGTGTAAACTTTGTAATGTGTGTGGGATCATACTTGGTGTTATTACTATTTCTCTTGTTCTTGGAATGTTAAAATGTCTATTTACATAGCAAGAAATTCACTAGTAAAATATTAGAATATTCCAGCTTATTGAGATTCTTTACTGTTAATTATAGGCATAGCTAAAGTTGTTTTTTCAATTTTTAAATTATAGTTCCAAAAGTTCAAATGAGGAAATATTTGAAGAAATCAGGAAAATCTTCAAAAGTGCTGCAGGCTCTGACAATCCTGCTGCACCCCCCACCCATTATTTGATGTGTTTTTTAGAAGTCAAAATAATAAATCTCAGTTTCATGAAAATGTAAAATACTAAATGACATCTGTTAGCATTCAAGTTCATTGAATCTTTTGGGGAACTAGGCTACTCACATTAATCTCAGAATTTTGTTTATGGGAGCAAATAATTGAGTACCCCTATATTTTGATTTCAACAGACCATAAGGTTCTTGAGTCCACGCATCTTTTGGATGTCTGCCATGGTTACTGTGTGACCTCTAGTGGTTAATGAAAAATATGTTCAATTACTGAATTCAGGCTGCTGCTTGAATAAGTGCTTGAACATGTGTATTTTTGTTGGTTTAATTATTTGATCTTCTAAATTCTATTTTTAATGAAAAGAAAAAAACATCATCTGCTTTAGCTAAATCTTTTATGGTGTCACTTCCAGAAAAAAGTGCTTTGCTAAAAATTCTTATTGATAGGGATGTGTGTCTGAACTCTGTTACTCATAGATGCAGAATTTGGGAGTAGTTTTAAGAGACTTTTACTGCTTTGGGGTTACAATATGTTATTGGGTGATACATCTGAAAGGAAGCACTCTTGACCAAGGTCCATTTTGGTAACGTTTGTGTGTTGGAAAGATCTAAATAAGGGCTTTTCTGACTCAAGAACATATTTTTTCCCTTTCTAAATGCTCCAGTTAACTGTAAGAAAAGTTAATTTTTCCTACGAGCTTGGTCTTGTTTCAATCTTCAGATCATTATAATTAAGTGAGACAGAACAATTCTTACCTCCTCCCTGCCCTCCCCCTCTTCCCACAAGGGCAGCCACTTCTGTGTGTATTGGAAATGATGCTGAGCACAAAGCACAAATGCATTTGTTACTGTTGAACTTTAAAAATTATGGGTTTGAAGTTACCAGAATCTGATCAGTTTTCAAGCAGCCAGACCTAGCTGTGCTCAGCACAGTGTCACTGGTGGTCACACAGACTCCTTCCAGGCTGGGTTACTGACTGAGCAGAGTTCAGTTACAGCACCAGGAGAAATGTTACTTAAAAATGCTTTTCTTTGTTGATTGAGTTTCTTTCTAATTTTTTTTTTAAAAACATTTTTCTAATAGATGTTTGACATCTGAGAATATTTAAAACTATGCTTTGGTCTTTGCTGTTTTAGGAGACAATAGTAGACTTTACTGCTCACAGTATATGTGGTTTTACTTGGGTGGTTTCCTGGAGGAACAATACTCTGCTTCTGCTTATACAGGCAGGCAAGCCAAAATTATTTTTAAATGTTTTGGTAGATTGATATCAATCAAAGTCTCTCAAAATCACAGTATGTTGCAAAATCTTTTTCTGCCTCCTTGGCATTAGTATCACTGACCGCCTTTTTTTGCAGTTTAATTTCTTATTTTTTCTTTTTTGTGGTAAAATTTCATTTTGACCTTCCTGCTAATGAAAACTATTAAATTACTGGTAAAATAGTAATAATAATCTGAGAACATTTTTAACAAAACATTTTTTACATTTTCTGAATTACAGTGATGTAAGAAAATGTTAAGGCAAATTGCTGCATATCTCTTGCTGTTCTGTGGGGTTTTTTGTTAGCTTAGCCAACCTACTAGAAATGGAAAATCATGAAGTATTCAAACCCAACAATATTAAATGTCCTATCTGATGCAGCAATGAACTTCGTTCAAGATAATCTTCCCATCAAATTATTTATTAGTACAGATCACTTTATTATTCTGTTGTTTTCCCATGGCTTATCTGTTCTGAGGTAGAAAATCTGATGGTAATTACATTCACTGGCTGCTGATATTGTCATATTGGTTGATATGGATAGAAATCAAATTCCAGAAATATGTAGGCTGGTCTTCTTAGATGTACAAGTATTATGCGACATAATGTGTGAAATATTTGATATTTTTAAGAGAAGTGGTTGTCTCTTGTTGTGTTTTGAATGAAGAACAAAGTCAGTTGCATGAAGTATAAACTATAAATAAGTAAAAATTTGAGAGCAAAATCCTTATGTGCAGGGGGCCATAAAAAATAGATTCAGTTTTATTTTTAGCTGTTTTGCGAGTGCCTCTCCATTCTTATTTCTCTTTGTCATTGCCAGCTGACTGATTACTGGAACATGGGCTGGAGCCTCAGTGGATTAATTAAGATCTGAAACTGTTTTCCTGATAACTACTTATGTGTTGCATACAGCATTTTGGAGCCTGGCAAAGTTCCATGCTTATACAGGGCTTGCATAGACTACTGATTTGTGGTTTATTCACTAATATTCCTATTTTTCTTCCGTGGAATGCTACAGAATTGAGACAACAAACTTTTTTTCCCTTTTATTTTAATCGCTATAATTCCTGAACCATGTGGGGTTCACTGCCCACTATGTCAGATGCAAGGCAATACATACAAAGAGGTTGTTGTTAGAAAATCTTCCAGTCCCTGTGTTTAAATATGACTCAGTTAATAGAAGTGTTCCAGATCCCTTGTTATGAGCATGTGAAGCAGGCAAAGGCCCACGAGTTACACTTGCTGCTGTCTTATTAGAAAGAAACACTGAGTGGAAAAATGGCACTGGGAAGGTTGGTGATGTGAGGGAATGGGATTATGGTTTTTCACATCAATGTGTAGTAGATGTGCCAGGACCAGGACTATTGGTGTGTGACAAGTCTGGTGAGCAAAAAGCCATAGCACCAGCTACCAGCAAATGGTTTGTAATCACTAAAGATAACTAAGCAGTAAAGAAAAATAATTAATCTAATTTAATCTTCAGATGTTATTTTTGAAAGCCATGATCTATGATTACTTTTCATGTAGTGATTTTCTTCCTGTCTTTTGCAAGAGTTTGGTTTGAATTCTCTGGGGAATCTTGAATACCTTCTTTGGGGAGAGGGAAATCAGCTTTAAGTGTGAGCCTGAGGATTTGTTGTGAAAAATCTGATCCTATTTTTTTAAAATGAAACCAGACAAGCGTGTAAAGAGGAAAAGCATGTGATATGTGTAACAGAGCACTGGGAGATGAGAGTGTCTAGGTTCCTCTGGCAGCTGGGTTGTTAGTAGAAAGTTGGCCTAGCAAAACTCATTCCCTGTAGAGCCTGGCAAGCTGTTAACCATGGTGGTTAGCTGTTACTATTAAAGCTGTGGTCACAGCAGGGTGAGGTGGGTTGTAGCTGGTGAAGGAGGCTCACCTTCAGCTAAACAGAGTAAAATCGAAGCAGAGTGGAATGTAGTGAGAGGTTTGGCCATGGTGAGTCTCGAGGTAGATGTGTGTGTTGGAGTGCTCCCTACAGCATTTTAAATCATTATGCCTTGATGGCATTTACTGTGGTGGTGTTAGTTTGTGCTCTCCTTGCTACTGATTTCCAGTGCTCTGAGAGAGGAGTTGTCTTCTTCCAGAGTCGTGGGTTCCTTCTCTTGGTGCCTTGTCCTGGAAGTTATTATGGTATTATGCACCATCTCAAGAAATATTTTGTTGTAGTGTTAAATTAACACCATGTTGCCAGTAAGTTTTCAAATTTAGTTGGTGATTTCTTTAATGCAAGCAAAATACTAGGCTTTATTTTGACAATGTAGGGGTTCATTTGATCTAAATTGAGCTGTTGCTTTTAATTCTGTTTGAGTAATTGTTGTTATAGCTCATGTAAAAGCTGACATGATTTTTGGTTCCTGATAGTGTGGCTTTGTGGCAGATTTTAGCTGATCTAAGACTGTGGTGGTGCTGCAGATGAGTGTGACCTCCCACCTTCCCTGGCCATGGCTGTGCTTCCCATCTCTCCCTGGCTTCAGCCCTGGCAATTGTTGGTTGCGACAAATGGGGTCAATGTGCTGATTATTCTGCCAGAAAAAAGGGGCAGAGTAGAAGGGGTAATACAATGGCCTCTGCTGCAAGGAGCAGTCTGGTGCTGTCAGCAGAGCTCTGGATATTGCTGGAGAGAAAGAGTCTTCCTTAGCAAAGCTGGGTGAAAAAGGCATTCAGGGGCCTGGCCCTGCTAGCCAAGGGAGCACAATGGCCAACTGGCCATTCCATTTGGCAGTGCATGATGTTACCTGTGCCTGGAGAGGAGGTGCAAGAGAAGGCAGGTCCTTGTTCTTGCTTGTGCCCACAAAGGGCTGGTGGTGTCCCACAGAATACTGGGTTACGTTTGGCCACATGCAGTGTGCTGAGCTGGTGGGTTCTGAGTGTACTCACCAAACTTCTCCCAGCTGGGAATACTCACCCCGCCTCGACTGAATGCTTTTGATCTGCTGTTGCCATGTAGGCACTGAGGAGAGTAAGAAGCAGAACAGAGTCACAGCTGCAGTGGTTGAGGCTGGAAGGGACCTCTGGAGGCATCAAGTCCAACTCCATGCTGCAGACGGGTCTGGATGTGAGCATCTCCAGGGCTGCAGATTGCACAGCCTCTCTGTGCACCTGTTTCAGTATTTGCTGACAAGATGAAAAATTGTTTCCAAAGCCTCATCTGACTTCCTGGTGTTGCAATTAGTGTGACTGTTGTATCTCCTCCCAGTTCTGGGTTGCCTCTCGGAAGATCCCAGCTCTGTTTTCTTTCTTCCCACCCATTAGGTCACAGTTGACAGCAGCAATCTTCTCTTGTAGCCTCCTCTTTAAACTGATTAAGCCCAGCTTGCACTTCCTGTGGTCCAGCCTCCACTGTGCTGGTGACAGTGACAGGACATTCCAGCTACCCTCCTGCTGTCACAGCCTGCTCTGCAGGAGCTGCCTTCACCACGAGGGCACACTCCTGCCTTCCAAGTGCTGCCCAGTAGGCATCTGCCCACTGTACAAACTCAGCATCCTGCTGGCACCCACCCAGTACTGCTGCATACTGATTATTCATTGAAAATTCTTGGTGGCATATCCTTAATGGTAAGGAAGTGGCATGTATTTTCTTTTTTTGCTGCTT
Source organism: Chloebia gouldiae (assembly GCA_003676055.1). Lineage (NCBI taxonomy): Eukaryota > Metazoa > Chordata > Aves > Passeriformes > Passeridae > Chloebia > Chloebia gouldiae. The sequence continues at coordinate 11,718,266 of QUSF01000003.1, forward strand.
ATGGTGCAGGGCTATATCCTCAAAATAGGTATGATGCATTTCAAAAGACATTGTCAGCTGCAATAATACCTTTCTGGGTTTAGCCATTTTGTTCTAGTTAAGGGGGGAAAAGCCTGCCAAATACAAACTGAACTAGACGGTAAAAAACAAAACAAAACAAAACAACCCCCCCCCCAAAAAAAAAAAAAAAAAGAAGAATGATTTCTGGATATACATATCAAAACACTCCATTTTAAAATGCTCATAGTCTCAGCACTTTAGCAGAAACAGTTAACTAACAGAAAATGAGTGTTTTAGTATCCTTCAGGACTTAAAAGTACATTTTAAGTGCTATGCAACTGTTTTTGTGGAATGATGATCCTTGCACGGTATAAAACTTGTGGGAGTTTTTTGTGCTGTATAAGCAATATTTTGACATGTATTTTGAACAATCACTGAAGTTCTGAGTGAATGGTCTTTGTTTTAATTTTAATACTATAAGAAGTTGTATTGTTTTAATGTTACAGAATTTCCTAATGGGAAAGGATTTTATGTCATTTCCAACTATTGATGTTGTCACTTTTGTGATAGCAACAGAGTTTTGCCCCCTGTTGTCCTCTACAAGAGTGAGTGAGAATTTTGCTTTACAGCAGCTTTATTTTAAAATTTCTTGATGAAAAGGCAAGAAAATTATTTTTAATTATCTAAAAATATGTTCCCTGGCTCAAAGTATACTTCTCAGATAGAAAGCAAGTAATGTTTTGCTTTCTCAGCAATTTCTTTCACTTGAAGTGTGAATTGATCATGGAGGTAATAGCACATGGGGAAAATCCAGTGGGAACTGTCTGATTTCGTATGTGTTTCAGTTCAAACACTTAATGTTCTTTTGATTTGTAGACTGTAATTTTCACTGACAGTATTAGTGGCTTTTAGAAGACGACAGATGACATCCATCTAACCAGCTGCTGCCTAATCTGACTTCAGGCTGAATACTGTGTTACCTGACTAATTTGAAATACAGTAAATATTAATGACTGTTCATCTGTTATTTAAAATAAACAGAAAGTAGTGAGAGAGTGATGCTCACATTTCACGCTTCTGCTGTAACTGGTTTCTTGTCATCTGTGACTGACAGCTTTTCTGCTAGGGTACTTCCTTTGTGAAAAATCATTGTTGTTTTAATTTTCTCTTTTCTCCCACAGGCTTTATTACTCTAGTTTTCAGTAGGGTCAGAAATAGTGAGATGTCTCATGAGGTCTAAGTTTAAAATGGAAAAATCAAGATCTTAGTTTCCCTGTCAATCTTAGGAAAATTACCTTTCAGATGAATTAGATGTAGTCAAGAAATGAAAAATAAAAAAAAAATAGCAAAAATAGTGCATTATAGATATAGAATCATAGAATCAAAGAAGAGGTTGAAAAAAGCCTGTAAGATCATCAGTCCGACTGTAACCCCAGCACTGCCAAAGCCACTACAAAACCGTGTGCCACATACACACTTCTTTTAAATTCCTCCAGGGATGGTGACTCAATCACTCCTCTGGGCAGCCTGTTCTCATGCTTGATAACCCTTTCTGTAAAGAAATCTTTCCTAAGATCCAATCTAAAGCTCCTCTTGCCTTACTTGAGGCCATTTCCTTCTGTTTTAGAGCTTGTTAGTGGGGTAAGAGATGGACCCCCACTTTGCTACGACCGCCTTTCAGGTGGTTGCAGTGGGTGATGAGGTCTGCCCTGAGCCTCCTTCTCTCCAGGCTAGACACCATGCCCAGTTCCCTCAGCCTCTCTTCCAAGACTTGTGCTCCAGACCCTTCACCAGCTCTGTTCCTTTTTTCTGGACACACTCCAGCACTCAGTGTCCTTCTTGTGGTGAGGGGCCCAGAACTGGAAACAAGACTCAAGGTTCACCAATGCTGAGTACAGGAAAAAATCTGGTCCTGCTGGCCACATTATTGCTGATCCAAGCCAGGATGTCACTGGCCTTCTTGGGCGCAGGCTGGGTCATATTCAGCACCCCCAGGTCCCTTTCCTCCAGGCAGCTCTCCAGCCACTCTTCCACCAGCCTGGAGTGTTCCAGGGGTTGCTGTGACCCAAGTGCAGCGTCCTGCACTTTGCCTTGTTGAACCTCAGACCACTGGCCTCAGTTCACTGATCCTGCCTGTCCAGATCCCTCTGCTGAGCCCTCCTGCCCTCCAGCACATCAACACTCTTGCCCAGCTTTGTGTTTCCTGCAAACTGACTGAAGGTGCCCTCAATCTCCTCATCCAGATCAGTGATAACAATATTAAACAGATAATAGAGATAATATTATGGGGGCACCACTGGTGACTGGCTGCCAGCTGGATGTACCTCCATTTACCACCCCTGGGTCAGGGCCTTGCTGCTCAGCCAGACTTTTATCCAGCAAAGAGCACACCTATCCAAGCCATGGACAGCCATTTTCTCCAGGAGAATGCTGTGGGAAATGGCGTCAAAGGCTTTTGTAAAGTCTAGGCAGACACATCCACAGCCTTTCCCTCATCCAGTAAGCGGTCACCTTGTCTTGGAATGAAATCAGGTTGGTCAAGCAGGACCTGATTTTTATAAACCAGTGCTGGCTGGGCCTGATTCTCTGGTTGTCCTGGATGTGCTGGGTAGTGGCACTCAAGATCCCACGTAGCAGCTCTGAGGTCAAGCTGACAGTCCTGTAGTTTCCTGCATCTTCCAGGACCTCCCTGGCTGCTAATGAATGATGGAAAAGGGCTCGGTGAGCACTTCCTTCAGCTCCCTCTGTACCCTTGGGTGGATCCCATCTGGCTCCATAGACTTGAGTGTGTCTAAGTGGTGTAGCAGGTTGCTTCCTTTGGATTATGGTGGTTTCATTCTCCTCCTCATCCCTGTCTTCCAGCTCAGCGACTAGGTACCTGTAGAACTGCTCTTTAATATAAGATTGTGGCAAAGAAGACATTAAGTTCATTGGCCTTTTCCTCATTCTTTGTCATTGTGCTTCCCTCTGCATGTAGTAAGGGAATGGAGATACTCCTTAGCCTTCACTTTGTTGCTAATGCATTTACAGAAACATTTTTATTGTCTTTTATGGCAATGATTTAAGTTCCAGAGCCAGTTTGGCTTTGGTCCTTCACATTTTCTCGATGCATAACCTCATGACATTCTTGTAGTGCTCCTGTGTGACCTGTCTCTTCTTCCAAAGGTCATAAGCTCTTCTTCTCTCCCCCTGAGCTCCAGCCAAAGCTATCTGTTCAGACAGGCCCATCTTTCTCCCCAGTGACTTGTCTTTCAGCATGTGAGGCTATGCTGCTCCTGTGCCTTTACAGTTTCTTTCTTAAAGAATGTCCAGCCTTCCTGGACTCCTTTGTCCTTCAGCACTGCTTACCAAGGGACACTTGTCACCTGGCTTCCTAAACATGCCAAAGTCTGCCCTCTGGCAGTCCAAGGTCACAGTTCTGCTGCCTGTGGCAGTTCTGCCTCTTTCATACTTCAAGAATCAAAAACTATCATTTTGTGAACTCAGTGCCCAAGACTGCCTCCAACCATCACATCAGCCATCAGTCCTTCTCTGTTTACAGATAACAGGACCAACAGGCACCTTTCCTAGGTGACTTCCTCGCTTGCTGTGTTAGGAAGGTCACCTTCTATAATCTGCAGGTGGCTCCTGGACTATTTCTCTGCTGTATTTCCAGAAGACATCTGGTAAGTTGAAGTTTTCCATGAGAACAAAGGGCCATCAACTGTGAGTCTTCTGTCAGCTGCTTATAAAATATTTCCTCTGCAGCTTGATTCTGGTTAGGTGGTCTGTGGCAGATTCCCACCAGGATATCCACCCTGTTGGCCTTCTCCTGATTTTTCCCCATAAACTCTCAGCTCTGCCATCACCATCATTTAGCTCTAAGCAATAAAAACTGTTCCTAACATACAGGGCTGCCTGACTTCTTCCTTGCTTGTCCCTTTTGAAGAGTTTATGGTCAACCCTTGCAGTTGTGTGACTTATGCTTCCATGATGGCAGATATGGCAGCTTTCCTCCTGCACCAATGGCTTTTATCTCCTCTTGTTTTTGTATTCAAATAGAGCCATAACTTTTGTAGGAATGGAAAAGGTTTCAAAAGTCTTCCCTTGAGTGGTTTCCAAAGTATAGGATATAGAATTCATGACCAAAAGTTGGAAAGAGGTAGTGTAGAATAGGATGATGGTTATGGTTATTCCTACTGGTCAGAAAAAAAAAAATCTACATAGCCTCTTGAACTTAGAACTGCTGTATGCTGTACATGTTAAAGAGATGGTTGGAAAGGTTACTATAAACTTAAAATTTTTTTAGTTGCTCCTGATGAGCTGATCATGTTTAAAATGAGTTATGGAAAGTTTTCATAATGTTGTTTTCTACTTCATTTGCTAATTCCTTGGGGAAAAAAAACCAAAACAACAAACCAAAACAAAAAAAAAACCCCGAAGAGAAATATCACAAAACCAAAGAAATTCCACAGAATTGTTTCCTGAAAACAAAACCCAAGAAAATGGATAACTCTACCATTTGTCTTTCATTGCTTTAATTCTTGTTTTGTTGAGAGCAAGATCAAACATGAAGTGTTTGTGCTTGAGAAAACCACAGTGTTCCACAGTCTGTCAGACTTGATGTCAATTTGTTCATTAAGGGCTGGTTCAATTTTTAAAATATTATGAACTTTAAGCATTGCTGTTAAACTGCCTTAGGTTTTCCTCTACAGACCTCACTTTACTGAGTTACTTTCTCTTCCTCTATTAGTACTTTGGCATGTTCAGGCAGACTACATTGATTTCTTTGTTTTGAATATTGTTAATCTTGTTGCTCATTTGTCATCAAAAATAGCTTTCATAAATCTGTCAGCTGTCAGAAATAGAAGTCAGCTTTGAAAACTTTTAAAATATTGCAATGAATTTTCATTAAGACAAGTTGACAGCAGAGAACATATTTCTTTTCTTGACACCATCCCAATGCTTTGATGAATGACACTGGGCAGTGTTTTTTTTCACTTTATGACATTGTTGAGGCACAATACGAGTGTTGCAGATGCAAACTGAGACTCCCAACTCTTCCCTATCAGCTCCTGCACCTGTTTGCTCCACAGACAAGTGATGGAGCATTGGCATTGGTGCTTGCTCACAGACATGGGCAGATTTGCATTGGGGGAAACAGAAGCAGACAGTGGTGTAATAGTTTGTCTTCTTAGAATGACAGTGATTTCCTGAATTATTACAAATGTTGATGCTTGCTGTTACAAAACAATTTAATGAACTTCAGTTCTGTACATGTAAAAATATGTTCAATTACTGAAGTATAATGAATTCATTTTTCTTCCTCCTTCCATGCTCTATCAGAAGTTAGATGGAGTGAATACAGACACTTAACTCAGATACAAATGAACTAAATAACTTGAGCATTGCCTTTGGCCTAATGTCTTTGAGTTGGTATTTAGGCATCTGAACAACTACATGTGGATTACAGAACAGGGAAATAAACTTTTTTCCCCCCTGTTATACATCTTAAAAGAATAATAGCTGACATCTACTAATTAGTAAAAACGTAAGACTTTAGGCCTTCCAAGTGATAAAGTGGTTGTTTAATAAGCAAATAAACTCTGTAATAAACTATTTAAATCTTTGAATATGGAGCCTTCCTTGCTCAACTAGCTTTCAAGTTAAAGGTTTGTGACTGCAGGCAGCAGGGTCCAACCTGAACAGGGTAGGTCTTCAGGGCATTTCTGTCTAGCCCTCTGCATCTTGGCACTGTTCTCGTATTTCCCATTCTCAGTCTTCTGAGTGGCCATCAAATGCAAAAGAGGAAGGGTATTTGCTAATAATGTGAAAGTTTGTTCTGTAAAGGTGTTACAGAGCTGGTGTGTGATGCTTGCTGGTGCAAAGATCAGGATAACCATCTTGATGTACCCGTTCATTCCTTCCCCACCCCCTTCCTTTTTATGGCTTCCAAAAAGCAACTGCGAAAAAAAAATTGTTATGTGTACACTCATTTTATTTTATTGGTAAGCAAAGTGCTTGTTTAGCCCCTGTGAATGTATTGCATCCATCCTATGGAAAGGGCAGTGTTTCCTTCAGATTTCCATAGGACCTCGTAGTTACTGTATGCATATTGAATCCAGGCTAAACAAATACTTGACTGCGCTTACCTGTTCTTAATCATTTCCAAATGTCACAGCTTGGTGATATGGAGCTCAGATAGGCTCCTTTTAAATCACTCCAAAAGTTGATAGGTACTTATTGATGCATTCAGTGAATTTATGTTTTGGTAACTTACAGAGATTAACACATTAATCTTCTAATGCATTTCAGTAAACACTTCATGAGTCTCATACCCTGGAATTGAAAACCTGTTGCAAATTTGAACCTAGCTTGTCTTTGCTCATACTGTTTAGATCAGCATTTGGGTTGGACTCATAAAATGGAGCAGCTGTATCTCCTGCTTTGATCAAACATAAAATACCTTTAGGCTTACTGATTTTGATTCAAATTTCTCTGTAATAATCCTAAAATTGTACCATAGAAATCATAATCGGAGGAAAATTGCCCCTTAAAAAATTATAGTTATATTAGTTTCTAAAATGCAGCCTGAATTTTTAAGTAACTTCTCCTTTTTGTTTGTTTTCAAGTTTCTTTTCATCACTACTTATTTTCTTAATTCTGCTGCTAGAAAGCTGGTTTTACAGAGACTGAAGTGGAAAAGCATATGTTTTTTTGTTGCTGTTGAGGGAATTATTCTTGGAGCCATGAAAAAATTAATAAGAGAAAAAAAGCAAAATTTTTTTTGTTCATTTTACTTGCTAATTCGTTGTGTGTTTAGCTCAGTAGATAAATCAATAGCAACATCTGTAAGACAGTGAATTAATTTAATAGAAAAATTTTGGAAGGAGTAAATTAGTGACATGGCGACGAGCTTCAGTGTAGATGGAATTAAGACAGGACCTATGTAATTTTTTTTTAACGGAAACTTTTTAGATGATAGATGGTGAAAAAAAGTAGGAAGTCTCCAGATTTTAAAGAAGAGCATTCCAGTACAGCATATAAGCAGAATACACAGAAATCCCAGGATCTAACTGTTGAAGGAGAGAGGATGGACGTATTTCTCTTCTGGGTGTCAGCAGAACGACTGGAGGACCTCTGGGGAAGAACTGATTTTTCCACTCCTCCTGTAGCTGGCTGTGTTTTGACTCTGTCACAAACATCCTGTATGACTTTGGGCAAATCTGTTTTGGAGAAATTGTTGTTATGGTACACCTTGCTAATGAGGAGAAGGAATGTGGCACAGCCAGCTCGGATTTTGTTATACAATACAACTGCTTGCAAGCAGGAGTGGAGTCTGATTTGACAAAGGAACAAACACAAAGGAAGACTTTGCAATTGGTTGCTTTGCTTACATCTTGATGTTTTTATGAATCTGACTTTGTGGGGAGGGTCGATGTGTTTTCTGTCTCATATGTTTGTTAATATAAGTCACATTTCATAAATCTCTTTGGGTTACTCTGGTGGAATTTGGATGATCCATATGGTATTTCACTTGGATTTCTGAAAGATGCTTGACAAGTTCTATACCCAAAAGCTCTAAAGACTTAACAGCTATGGAATGAGGGAGCAGTTTGTCTATAACTAACAACAACAACAAAAAAGTAGGAAATAAAGTTGAAGGGTGAATATTAAGGTTTTATTGTCAACAATATCAACAATAGAAGGTCACCAGGACTTTTTTTTGAGATGACTGAGACTTGTGTTCTTAGAGAGAACTATAAATGAGCTGTAGAGGGAAGCAAGAGATGGCAACATTGAGGGATGATCCTAAACTGTTTGGAGTAGTAGGGAAGGTGTCTGTCACAGTCTTTCATGGCTGGTGATCAGAAGACTGTGTGATGGGCATTACAATCATAGATGAAATCAGTTCAGTTAAATGTTGTGGGGTTTTAGGGGGTTATTTCTCCCCTTTTCAAGTTTCTATCCAACTTAATGAGCTTTGAGATAGCTGTTGGAACTAAGGACAGATATCTTTAGCTTACAATTTATAACTTAACAAAAATATCTCTGCGATCCATAGCAAAGGGTTGAATAATTTTTTTTCTTTTTACATCACAGAATTTAATGCTTTGTAATGGTAACTTCTTTGAACAGGTTATCTGTAGAAAAAAAAATTTGTTAATCATACTTTAGATATATTTACCTATTCTGTATTGGCATCAGTAGATGAATCTGTAAATTATAAGTTTATTTTTTAAAAACATAAATCTTACTTTCTACTTTTCTAAGATTGTAGTGCTGATCTGGCTATAGCTATGTATTTTGCATCCTCAAGTAAAGATGCTATTTGTCTGTGGATTTATAGCATAGAATTATATTCATCATGCTTTCATTAAGTGACTAGTTTATATAATACTTTATATAATACTTTAAAATTTATATTGATGTTACAGTGGTGTGGATTTTTTTATAGCTATTTTAATGTTTTTTTTCCCCTACTTGTACTACATTGCAATTGTTATTGATAAGGTGGAGAGATGTTTCTACCATCTAGTAATGTAGCAACATGGAAATGGATTCACTGAATGTAAGTATGAGCATTTGTTTGTGTTCTGTCCATAATGTGATATAATACTTCTTCATCTAGAATATTTATAATGTGGTCTAAGTGAATAACAAAAGAGGACTACAGTAATTCAGTTTCCCTTTTCTAAAACTTAGAAAGATCTAAAATAGTCTGGGCAATTAAATTGGAGTAAGTGGATTCATGACCCAATAAGAAGTACCTCCCTGTCCTCACTGTCCATTTAAAATCCAGTATATTTGCTCTAACCCTGGCAGTTTTTAAAGCCAGACTGGGTAATGCCTTGAACAGTCTGACCTAGGGAGAAGTCTCTGCACATGTGTTGGGTCTACATGATATTTAAGATCCATTCAGACCCCTTAACATTCTGTGATTTTATGATTTGCAATATGCCTAATTTGTAGTATTCAAAACAATTCTTAATGTTAGTAATTAAATTATATTAAATGCTTTTCAGATATGTTTGCCTTGATGAGATACTGACAAATGTGAGGGTAACACATCAGTGTATGATGTCCCTCCCTAAAACTTGACTGTGACTAGTGTGAGGCTCCTGTCCTTGGTTTTGGGTGCCAGGTTTTGTCTCTGGATCCTGGTGCTGGAGAAGCAGCCGTATTTTGGCCCCCCTGAGCTGTGCTTTGGTGGAGCCACTCTGGGTATCAGCCACCAAGGGAGCATAAAGCAGATTAACGAGGGGAGCTCAAGTCAGCTTCTGCAAAAGCTCTGTGTCCCAATGCTGTCAGAGCTCCAATTTAAAGAAATGTCTTGGGTGCCTAAATCCCTCGACTTTGACAGACTCCAGACATTTTACGCCGTGCTGAGAAGTTGTTTCTCAGAAATGATTAAATTGCAGGAGCATGCTTGTTGTCTGGCTCTGGTTCTCTCTCTCACTCCTCTCTGGTAATGAGCCTGGCCTCGGCCATCTCGGTGGCTCCTCTTGCTCCCCTGTTGGCAAAGGAGCCCAAGGAGTCTGTTTAAAACTGGGGATGCAATAAAGCAGTTTTCATTAACAGCCTACAATTAAGTGGGGTTGATGCAGGTCCTGCCTAAGGGCTCCTGTTGCTCTGGACCATCTCTATTGGCTTTCCAGTCAGGTTACCTGTGTTCTGTTTTACTTGAGCTCAGGCCAAAATGAAATGACATCCAGCTGACCTAGTTGATATTTAATCTGCTTTGGTGCTTCAGCCTCTGTGTGTTCCAGGATTGGATTCCTCTAGTTTGTCTTGTCAAATAAACATCAGCATTTAAGGATGTTAGGTGGGTAAGAACATTAGGTGAATTACCTGCTTCTCCCTGTTAGCAGTCTGGCAGTTCACACAGATAGTGCCAACACTGTCACAGGTACTGTACACTCAATTAAACTGGGAAAATTGCATTTTTCATTGAGTGGCTACAGCTATGTTGAAACTGAAATGTGTTGAGCTGCTTAGGTTAAATATTTCACTAAGTCTACTTAAGTTATTTAAAGAAAAGTTTTTTGGAACGAATCATTACTTCAGATGTTTTCAACAGCACCTGAAATGGGTACATGAAAAAAGAAATACAGACTATAATAGATTTACAAATTATGAAGTGGATATTAGTTCATAATATTATTTCCCCTTTAAAATTTTAATAAGGGCATATTTTTATGTGATGTTAATGAGCTGTGAAAGTAAATCAGGATTGAAACTAAGGTGATAGTATCCTTGTTTTTGTTTCAGTAAACATTGGGAACTAGTACAGGTTTTAGCTGCATTTCTGTGTTTCTCAAGAACATGGTGCAAAGTTAAGGGGTATGGAGATTTTATCTCAAATATACACTTACAGTGTATAGTGTATTTTTTTTTCCTTTAGTGTTTTAGTATTTTCCCATTTAAGGGAATATACAGCTGTATATTCCGCATCTATATATCTGTGGTTTCTTATGCTTTGGTGAATTTTATACTCTGGAGATCATATGTGCAGTTCATTGCATACCATGCATTAAATGTTTTTGTATAGATAACTTTTCAGCATGAAACATTTGAGACCTTTGAGCTTTGAGATCTGTTACTTAAAGATTCTGAGTGAGAACTGGGTACTGAGATGACAGTAAGATGTGATTTGTTATGGCACTGAGTATTGCACATTACTGTAGCAATTGGCAAAATTTCCCTTACTCCATTTATTCCATAGGAAACCTCTTGTTGATAAGAGCAGCTTTTATTCAAAGTAAAGAGTTCTGCATGGTTCTTTGCATTGTTTTTGTGACAAAGGTTATCTGGTAGGTCCTAATTTGATCTTTCATATTGAGTGCATTCATATATTTGAAGAATATTGGCCAAAACTGAGATCTTTCCATTGCAGGGGCCTATCTGTCCTAAGAATGCTACCCTGAAGAAGAGATCCTAATCTGAAATTTATTTAGGTTTGCTTGTCTCTGTACACACACAGGAGACTGCTGCATCTAATGACTAGACAGCTTCAATCCTACTAGTGTTTGTGAGTTTACTTGTTTAAAATTCACCTGCAACCGTATCTTGGTTGAGTAAGGAACTGTAAATCTGACTTTAGGAAGGTCCTGGGCATTATTTTCTGATCCTTTGGGGTTTAAATAATAGGTAACAAATTGTATGAAAATTAAGATGATCTAGATTTTTAGGCAAGCCTAAAAGATCTTTATAAAAGCCTCTTTCTCACAGCATATTTACTACAGGCAGGTGAGGATAAGGTGAGCATCAGAACTGCTCTGCAGCACCTGGTTTGACACCTGAGTGTGCTTCTGCTGGGGAGGCAGGTGGGGAGCTGCTCTGCCCACTTCAGACTTCTGCATCCTGGAGTTGTCCATAATGAATATTCTCTTTTGGTTCTCTGCATGTTTTTAATTAATGGGAGAAACTATTTGAGAGTGAGCCACAGACAGGTACACATTGTGGCCAGCTGCCTAATTATTGTCATTTGGAATTATTTGGAAGTTGCTGGTGTGCACCTTAGAAACCTAACAGTGAGGGAATCTCTGTAGATTTTTATGGATTTCTCCATTGTATTAAAAGATTATTAAAGTGATTAGATGTGCAGTGTTGAAGCATTAATTTTCTAAACATATTTATCAAGAAGAGGTAATAATTGTAGTCTACTTGATAGTATTATACACATCACACTTCTTTTAGCCAATTTTTTTTCCCTGCAACTGTGCCATATTTTAACTAACATATTTGAAAACAGGTATGAAAACTTCATTTATAATTGCATCTTCAATATCAATAATAGGTGTTTTCAAAAAGGTGTCTTTACCATACAAAAAGGGTATTAGGGTAATACCCTGATCCTCAGGAAAATACTGGGGTTATACATGAATCAGATGACATTCTTTTTCAGTGGGGAAAAAAAGAAGCAGCCTGGGTGAAAATGAACTCTCCTCTGTGGACTCAGGGCTTTGCAGTGAAATGACTCAGAGGGAGCAGGCTGCTTTCCACAGAGGTACAGCCAGAATAACCCACTCATCGCTCCCCACCAGTTCTTTGAGCCCAGAAAAATCCCTTTGTCCATCTTGCTTTTAAAAACACATCTTTCATTGTGACAGCTGTATTTGCTATTCCATTTACTTTTCTGTTTCTTAGTCGAATGAAGAATATGGAGACACGAGCTACCTCTTGTGTTCAATCTGCTTAATTACACTCAGGGGCTTTTTTTTGGTTTTGTTTTGTGTTGTTTTATTTGTTTGTTTGTTTTTCCTCTCTTTCCCTTCCCCACAAAAGGCTGGGCAATTATTAGTTTTTATTAATATTTCAAATAATTTTCTGAAAAATTAAAAATAGTCATATAGTTTTTTGCTCTTATGCAGAGAGGTAGATGAGGCAATATTTCTACGTGTATGTCTTTTAGTGAGATACATATTTTTTTGAAGACTTGTTATGGAAGAGCTGGTCTTCATTTTGAGTGGATGAAAATTAGTATATATTAAAGGTATCAAAGATACGAATTCACAAAGCTGTATTTTTGAATTTTCTATTAAAATGTTGCAAAATCTGTAACTTCTTCTGAGACATGTAGGTCACTATAAATGAAGATGGATGCAGTTTTATAGCATACATTTTTTTAGAGCTTGTTCAATAGACAACAGAAAGTATATTGCAAATGCCAACAGATGACTGTGACTATTGGATATTTTTTTTTACCTAGGTGCTTGGGAAATCTTTGTTATATTTAAAAACTGTTTATGGAGAATGTTGCCAGGTAATTTGTAATACTAATGTAATACTAATGTCTTAAAGGTTTCATATATGGTTATCTTCTGTAAAAGGAACAGATAATGCTAAAGCTTTTATATCATATTGTAGTATGATCTAAGCTATCAAAATCATGTCATTGCTTGAAAGTTCAGAGTACTCTTTTCTCTTTGGGAAGATGTTGTTACAGCCTACAGCTCTTCTTGATTCATGGACTCCTAGGCATTTTCCTTTATTAATTTCTGAATTGCTTTTTTCTATTTCTTATTCCAACTATTCCAACTTATTCCAGCTATTGGAGGCATATCAGATATATGAAACTATTTTGAATCTGAAATTAAGAAAAAAAACCCAGACTTTTAATAATTTTTGGATATATAAAATACTGCTTTATTTCTAAATTAGTTGACAGCAGAACAGCAAGGTACCAGGAGCATGACTGTGGTCAGGTGGAAGTTTATTACTTGAATTCCAACACTGTACTTGATCCAAACCAGTAGAGCTGCAGACTTTTAAAACTGTCTAAATAAATATCTGAGAGCATGGTGGTGTGACAAAGAACTTCCTGCAACTGCAGAGTAGCACATAAGAGAAAGAGTGAAATATTCTGCTGTTTGTATAAATGTTGGATTTGGGGTCTTCTGTCCATCTTCTGTACATTCCTATGTGTGTAAATGTGAAGATAGGCTCTCTGGAACTCTGGAACTTAGTTTTTTTTCAGTGGATATCTAGTGCCAGCTGTAAATAAGCTTGGAAAATACTAACAATGTATGGAAAATATCACAAGTATAGGAACTTTAGAGTGCTTGACTGCAGTCTCCTCTGTGATGATTTAATATGGTTTAAACCCAACAGTTTATGTTTGAGGTTAACTTCTTAGATGTTTAAAAGCTGTCCCTGTCAATAATTTGACCCCCCTTTTATCCTTAAATTTTTGCTCTTGGATGCTTTTGCTTTCTTGTTACTGACAGGTAGCTGGAGAAGATTTTCATTCTCCTTCCACTTTATTTGAGCCCTGAAATGATATTGTTACCTATGGTGTAGCAGGAATGTGGTACAAAATGTTTCTGCTGGATCTTTCTGTGCATTTTATAACACTAGAGTTGCTTGTAGAGAGGCATAACCATTAGTTTGTTTCCCATTTCAGTAAACTGTTCCATTAAGCACAGTACTTCTTGATCATGGGATCTGCTTTCTAGTTCTTTATTTCTTACGGCGTTTCATATGGGACACAGATATATATCACCATGCAGGCTTGTCTGAATTGCACATGGCCTTGCAATATGCTTTGTTATTATTTTTCTAAATATAAACATGCTTTTTTTCCTTATGTTGTCACAACAGATAGTGAACCCTGGTGCCATTCTTGAGGAGTTTTGATTTTCTGGTAGGGTGTATGCCTGGCCCATCTGCTCAGGGTGCTGTGAGGATGAGCTGGCTCCCTCTTTGGCTTTGTCTGGATACAGTTTGCTTATGGGTTTCTCACAATTTGCCTGGTGTGCACAAGTTTTACAGTTTATTTGTGCACAAAATCCAGTGGAGATCCCTTCCAAGATTTGTGTGTGAGGGTTTATTTAGATGAGGAGATAATGGCTCAAGGCTTGTTTCAGCTGAGATGTGGAAGCTGTGAGCTTTTCTTCCGTGCTCTTGTCCAAGCTCTGGCAGGGCAGGATGGAGATGCCTCATGGGCAGAGCAGATCACACAACTGCTGCTCTTAATACTGATAACACCAGTTTTGCAACATAGCCATTTTCAGACATACACATTTTCAAAATTTCTTCACAGTGAACAGTTTACAGTTGGGTGTGGTTAGGTGGGTATTTAAATATACTGCATTGCAGCCTTGGGCTTTCCTTAATTTAAGCCCTTCACTCAGGTTTTTTTTTTTTGCTGTATTAGGTATCTGAGTCTGAATTGAAGGCAATGGAATGTGTGGCTGCTGTGTGCATGTGGCTCTGGTAGGGGGGCTTCTGGCCAAGCCTTGGAGATAGAATTTATATTCCTATGAACGTGACTGTCTCCAGTAAATGCTGCTCATCTGAAAAGCAATATTTTTTCCCTGGAAGACAGTACATTTAGTGCTGGACAAGTCGGTAAAGTCACTTCAAGGAGGAAGAAGTATTTTACTCTTGTTTTATGTATTTAGGAAGCTGCTGCTGCTTTTTTCATTTCCCTCACTTTAAACTGTTTTATCCAATTCAGGATGTTTCAAGTTATTATTCTAGACAGTCACTTAAATAAAAATAAACAATTTAAAATACATCATTAAAAAGTATGTTGTTCCCAAAATGGAGTCAATGATGTGTCCCACAGGACCAGAAAATGAACCTCAGAATATTATGGACAATTTAAATGGGCAGATTTAATTATAGCAGGAGTGTGCAATTACTGAATGAGGTATGAGAGACATGGGAAGTGTTCCCATCTAAATAATGACCAGAATGTGCTTGTTCTAATAATATTCCATAACACATTTAGGGCCCTAGGATTACAACACTTTCACGTTATTAGAAGACAATGATAATAGTGTGTTTTATTGCCAAATTACTACCATACTCTCTGAGGTATGAAGTGATATTAATGACCATTTTCAATAAGGAATAACATTGTGCAACATCAGTAGCATTTAACCATATTAAAATATGTTGTGTTGTAAAGCCCTGGGGTACAGAGATGAAAACTAAAGGGTTTAATTTTGAGATGCAATTGGGAAATTATTTGGACATTCAAAAAAGCTTTAGGGTAAAAATATATTAATGAAGTAAGTTTTTTTAACTATTTGCAATAAATAAAAGATGCATGTGTATTACCTGATTATAACTTTGGTTTATAAAAATGTTAAAAACAGTGCATGGCTTATATTCTGTTTAGTGTACTATATAAAATTTCAATTATCTACATGTCTGTTAAATCTAGAAATGAACCAATAAAAGAGAGAATTAGTACATATACATAAATGAATGCTGCTTGGAATGCATATTAAAAATATTTTTCACAGCAGAGGAGGCTTCACAGAATAGGTGACAAGATAACATTCAGTTTCTCTGGTAGCATATTCTCTTAATGAGGAGAGCTCTATGTTCATCTGTGTGCATACAATTACCAACAGCCATTCTTTACAGATTTGTCTGCCTCTTTAACTGTAAATATTGCAATATTTGTTTTGCCAAGGTCAGATGCTCAGACTTGGTGACATTATTGTCATTGATCTAATCAACTGTAACTCTCGTACCATCTGGTTAAGTTATTATGTTAATTCAGAGTAAATAAGTTAATTCCAGTCACTCAGAACTGCCAAAGATGGGAATTTTTATGATGTCAAAATATGTCTCTGAAGCTAAATAAACCCTCTGTACATCTTGTGTTTTATGGAATGTTGTAAAAACTAAAGATGTATTTTCCTATGGGAGCATCACTTTCATTTGCTTAAAACAAATCTGAGTTTTATTTAGAGTCATAAAAATAAGGAAATCATATTGTGGTTTTATAGTTACTGTAAAATACTATAAAATATTTCTAAGTTACCCTCTTCTATTGAGTCAGCAGCTGAAGAGTTGCATATAATACACATTCTCATTGTATATGATATCATTTTATACTATACAAATACTGTTAAATGGGCTCCATAGGATACATTAAGGATTGGTTTACAGCCATGATCTTGCATTTAATATCCGATCTGGAAGTGTCAGAATCATAAAGCTTGACATGGATCTGTACAGAAATAATGTGCACAACTTGCTGTCTGTTAACTTAGAGCTTTAGTTCTGCTTAGAGATAGGAAAGTTCAATCTGTCCTTAATTCTGTGCTAGATCATTGAAGCTTCAGTTCTGTTCTCCCTTAATGTACACAGATATTTTTTTGTGTGAAAATTCAAGAGGATATGTTTTAGAAGTCATTGGAATTTGTTGGAAGTTCATAATGAAACTACCATTCTCATGATGACAATGTTTCTTCATAAAATGAAGAAGCTTTCAGGGCTTAAGCTAAAATCTATGTTTTGAAACTCTGGATTAGAATCACAAGAGTCTGATGATTAAGGACTGAAAATCCTGAAATTTTAGTTAGGACTCGAATGAATCCTTGTTCAGCTTGGATTTGATGTGTATCTTTTCTTTCTATACTGTGTTAAAATGGTCAGTCTGTGGCTCTTAGCTTTGGGATACTCCAACTATTGCTGCATTTCTTATCTCACAATTATTTTGGTATTTAAGATTAAAATAAAAAGTCACATCCTCCTCATAAACAGAAACTTGGTTAGGCTTTGTCAGGATAATAAAATCTGGAATCCCACAAGTCTTCATGGTGTAGAGCTGTAGGGCACTGCAGAGTTGCTGTCTGGTAGCTTTGATACAGCAGCATGGCCTTGGGAGCTGTTGTGTATAAATGAACAGAGTAATTTGAAAGGCTCTCAGGGAAGTGTTAGTGTTTGGTGGCATAAATATGCAAATTATGTACTTGGCAACATAGTGTGTAATGCAATTTGAGATGCAGTTTTAACTAGTCCAGTTTTCTGCATAATAACTCAAAAGCAATATAGAGACTTAAATATTAAGCTATTTATGTTGGTCTCACAGTTTAATATGGTTTATTGGACTGGATATTGTTTAAATAAAAACAAGTTTACATATGGAGGTGCACAAGTGGATTAAATGGCTCTTGTAAGTAGTGGTAATAACTTGGTTTTGGTAAACACTAGTAAATCTGAAATGTACATGGTTTTCTGATGGTGGAAACAAGTAAATGAGCTCTTTTCTCCTATTCTGTATTCAGAAGTGCAGTCACCTGTTATGAAGTAAAAAAGTGGGAAGTAGGGAGGTGTGGGACTTCCTCTCCTAGCAAAATTTTTTATGCTATAAGAATATTTTTAATGCATTTAGTTTAGCTGGCTTTGAATAAAATGTACCATGTCTCTGTGTACAAGTTTTTTTCCTCTGTATTTCATAAAAAACCAGATGTAGCAAAGCAACCATTTATTCATCCAAAAGATTTTTGGTAATCCCTCTCAGTAGGAAGATACCTAAGTATATTCACAGGAGATACATATACTGTGTGTGTGTCTGTGTATATATATTTATATATTTCTAATGCACACCAAGAGGAACCACTTCTTCTGTACCCCTGTGTGTCATGGGTGCTCTGAGACCCCTCTTATTATTTCTAGGTCCTGGAGTAAATGCTCTGGAATATTGTTGATTTGGCCCGAGAGACTCAACTATTTACTTTCTAACAAGAAAAAAAAGAAAAAAAAAAAAAAGATTACTTAAATCTGAATAGAAAAACGGAGTCCACCAGCAGAACATGGTTACAGGGCCTCAAGACAGGAAGAAAATGGGAGCTATGGAGGGAAATTGAGCTAAAGTGATATTACTCCTACCAACCTTGGAAACAGAGTCCCAAAGTTCTTAATTTTTGTTGAACTTGGTTTTTTTTTTTTTTTTTTTTGTTATCCCTTGCTCCTGGATAGACACAGCTGTGGCTTGGAGTAGCACTTGGGCTTCACCCACAGACCAGGCAGTGTGAGAGGGAGGAGGAGGAGAGGAAATCCCATCCCATTGTCCCTGCAGTGCACTCTGAGCCCAGGCTGATGTCAGATGCCTGGGGCATCTCTGTGCTTATGCTGCTCTGCTGGGGTCACAGCTGCAGAAAAAACAGCTGTCCAGTGTTGGCAAGGTTGGTTTGGACAACTGCACCTAGCCTAAGAAGAGGCTTTTGAGAAATAGAAATATTTGCAATAGTCTTGAAACCATGTCAGACAGAGATTTCTGAATTTTCTCATGTATAAGAGGAAAGTATTCTTAGTGTATGGCAGCCAGTGCTGCTCTTACCACAGTCATTATTTAGGCCCTGGAAGCACAAGCAGCCTGCTGTTGTTTAATTTACTGCAATAAATGTAATCCCTTAGTGAATAATTGAAATTACTAGATGTAGCCAATAGTATTACTTAGCTCACAAAGTGACATAGAGAGCTTTGGTGAAACCTAATCTTTTAGTTTTGGCTTATCAGAAGATTCCTCTTGATATTCTGCATAAAATTTTATCTGTTCCATATCAAACAGAGCTGTGGGTTTTGTAGCTTAAGCAGTGACAGTCCTTTCAAAATGCTGCTTGTGACAGATTTGCGTGTGCTGGGATTGGCAGTGTAGCTGCTCCATTTTCTGCATGGAAGATGCACTAACTGTTCAGCAGAGGTCACTGTGACTTTGTGCTTGAGACATTTTAATGCAACTTATCAAAATGTAGTACTGAAAATATTAATATTATGACTAGGAAATTCTTGTGCCTGCATTAGCTTTGAAATGAAAGTGTATGAATTTTAAGAAAGATCTTTTTTGTGAAAGTAGAAAGTGGAGGTGATTGTAAGATTTCAAAGAAACCTGAATAGCCTTAAGAAATGAGTCCAGAATTTAATCATTTTTAGTTTTACTTATCAAGATTTATCCAAATGATCACTTCTCTAGAAGTTCCTCTTCCTCTGCCTTCTTCTAAAATGTATTGCTCCTCCAATTACCCAAGAGCCAGGTGTGTCTGTCCCTTGCACAAATGTTTTACACCTTCCTGAAGCTCAATTCCCCTGCACTTAAAAGCCCCAAAATGAAGACAGAAAGAAGCATGGTTTTCCCGTTGCAGCATTGAAATCAGCTGTGAGTTCTGTCTGTTTATGTTTGGTCTTGTTTCCTTCATTATCGCAGTAAGCTTTTCAAGTTTATGGCAACAAAATAACCTTTTGCTGCTGTTTTCCCCATCAGCTGGGTACCTCTACTCTGCCATTGTAATGGCGGGAATAGTAGTAGTTCTCATCTGCTGTTGGAGAATGTTTTCAAGTTACAAAAAAATTAAACTGCTCTTAGAGCTTCTGAAAAATGCTGGCTTAAAGCTTTTTGTTTTTCTGCTACCAATTGCTAATTACAGCTGTGAAAACAGTCCTTGGAGAAATATCAAGAGTCCTGTTCTTCTAAAGACAACTTCCGATTCTGATTAACCAGAAGCTAATGAGGCTTTCAAGTCTTCTGGATTTTTCACTTGATCTTAGTTCTTCAAGGGCTTGTATAATCTTATTATGGAAATAGTGCCAACAGATGTTTGTAATTCTGCATCCGCTGCAGCTCTATCACTGTAAAGGCATGGGAGACTCCAGAAGGTGATTAGCAGAGAAAGCAGGTGGAGTTAGATTGTTGCTACATGTTTGGATGGAACAAGGAACTCCGATTCCATTCAAGAATAGACATGAAGGAGGAGTTTATTTGAGCATGGACATTGCAGGGTGGAAATGATGTTTGTGAAATTTACACTGAGAGGCTTTTGTTAGATCAGCAAACAGAGCTTTGTCTGAACATACATATTATCATTTTACATTGGTGCTTTATCAGTTTTATTTTTATCATTGCACTGAGGTGAAATGCACCCGAAACCCAGCATGGTGAGCCTTTCAGTAAATCATGCCTGTAATTCTGACTTTGGAAACAGCCCGTTTTGGTTGCCAGAAATAGGAATTGTATCATTAGTTACAAGCCTCTGTAACTCTGTGGCTTTTCTGTTCTACTCCAGTTTACTCATGGTACCATATTTTGAATACCAAAAGACCTCAAAGAGTGTCCTGAGGGTGGAAGGACATGTAGTGGTCAGTGGCATTTGTGTGTTCCTCCTGCACTCTGTAGTGGAGTTTTCTGAGTGTGCCTCGTTCTCAAAGAGGCATCTGGGGTGAAGATGGGTGGCAAAGGGGTTGATCTGTCCCCCACAGGACAAAGAATTGAGGCTCCATCTTTGGCAGGGACTCAGAAACTCAGACACAGCCTGCAGTTATGAGCAACCTCCGTGGGGAGAGCTCCTGTGGTGGGAAGGAGTTTGTAGCCAGCAAGTTGGAGGTGGAGTATGAAGCTCCCATCCCTTTTGAGGGAAACAGGTACCACAAGGCAGGTGTGTACAGCTATGATCAGAAAACATCCTGGTGCTTCAAAATGGGTGGACTGAAAACAGCATTGTTGGCGTGATGTTCACTTTGTTCCTTTCTCTGCAGGGTAATGAGACAAAGTCAACTAACACCAAGTGCAGTAGGACTACTGGCTTAAATATGTATGTAAAATCTGTAGCCAGAATTTGAAAAATATACATACATCTGTCAGTTCCTTCCTTGCCCAGCAGTGTTTCTTCTTGGCAACTATATCTATGTATTGTTATGTCCCATCTGAACATTGCATGCTGCCTTCCAGCTGGGTCTTCTGAAGATGAACTGTAATAATTAAGATAACATTAAGGTAGTAAGTAGCTATAACACAGTAAGATCAGTAATTTACTGGTAGACCACACCTTATCACAAATTTTCTTTTGATTAAGATATCCTTTTTGATTTGTCATCTTGAAATATTCATAATGGTTTCTGTAAAGATGAGGGGAGAGAGGTAATGCATTTTTGGAAATGTCTGCCTGTATAGAGGAAGGCTTTATGCAAAGCATTGATTAAAGACGAGGTTTGTTGTCCACAATAGGTTAGTCCATCCACAGAGCATCATTCTGTGGCAAGCCTGTACTGAAGTGCTCCTCAGCTTGTAATGGTTCAGATGTTGCTGTGCAGGTTCAGCTGGAATTCCTGGCACAGCTATTTCTGAAGTAAATAACTGTGGCTGAGCAGGTGCAAATAGCTGATCTTCCTCATAGTGACCTGACAAAATTTAGAGTTCATGGCTTTTTTCCTGTTAAAGAACTTAATTCTGGAGTCTTGGTGACTTCAGAATGGAAAGATTTTGGTCTGACCAGCTTCCTGGCTTCTTTTTTTGTTTTGTTCTTTGTTGGTTTGGTTTAGGTTTGTTTGTTTGTTTGTTTGTTTTGGTTTTTTTTAAATTATTTTTAATATTTTTTTTTTTAAACTTTAAGTAAGAGGACATAAGGATTGGGAACAGGCAGCACCTCATCATATGATCTGAGCAGTGCTTGCCTGCATGGCATCAGGGTCTCCGAGAAGGTGATCCTTTTGGTCATTTCTGTTCAGTTTTTGCCAGTAATCAGAACATTTTGAAATATTAAAACAGAAATTACCAACTTATCTCTACTTCATGATAAACTGTGTATCAGTTTTCTGGTCTGATTCCCAAATTCAGTAAACAATGTAGAACCCCTTCACTTATGCTGTATTTATGGAAAATGGCCATGATGTTGGGCTTTTCTGAATAAGATGGATAAAAAATCATAGGAGTTTAGCTGATTCATGCTAAGGTATGGAGAAGAACATTGTGACAGGAATATAATTTTAACACTGTTGTTAAAAATATATAGAAAATGTTTTATACATTGCACTAGTGGTAAAGAGCGTTCTGCTTGTTAGAACTAGTTCCTTAAGTGTGTGTGTTAGACACATCCAAGATACTAATACCTTTTATAGAAAAACAGCTTGTAGCCATCTTACTGAAATGTATTTTTATAACTATTAGTGCTGTGGTGTGATTCTTTTCAGTGAATAGCCATAGTTCTAAGACAAATACGTAAGCAACAATGAAGAAAAAATTTCAAAATTCAGCAGTAGTTGTGTGCTTCAAAGCACAGTCATAATATGGTTGATTATCCAAATAGGTGAATCCTCTTCCCAACCTCAGCCATGTTGTTACAGTCTTTTAACAAAGGTAAGGCAGAGAGCATCTTCAGAGTCTGACATGACTGACAGCCTTTACAGAGACATGGCCTTGCAGCAACTCCCAGCTCCTACTGTTTGCACTGCAACATGAAATACTGTTTGTAATCCCATTCTCATCTCCACATCCATGTAGAGAGTAATTAATTATTATTGTTATTTATTTATTCTTATTTGTTTACAAATAAACTATGAAAGATAAAAATCAGAGCCTCACCATCCCATTATTTGGTGACCAGCTGCTGCCCAGGGTTCAGCTGATAGGCAGTAGAGAAAAGTGATGGAGCAACTTCCAAAAAAAGGAGGCTTAATCTGCATACTTGCTTCCTTGAATTTCCCCCTCTACAAAATTGTGTTTCTTTCAGAACAGGGTATTTAGTGGCCTTTGATATGCAAAATACTGAAATGGTGATGAACTGTGAAATAAATCTTTCATTTTATCTCTACTTTGATTAGTTATTGACATTTTGTCTCTTTGTGATCCTCCACATATTAAATTTAATATGTAAAAAACTAGGGAATTCAAAATCTATGCAAACCTTCCATATTTTTCCCAGCAATAACCTTGCATAAGAAGAAATATGGACCAGTTATAAGAATAAATAAAATGGCAGCTCCTCTGGGCTTGGGTTGGTTTTAATTCTTTGTAGGTGAAGTTCCACTTGATAGTGCTGAGTGCTTTCTACACCTTTTCAAATGTAGATACTGAACTAGGAGTGAAGTTAGCAATTACATATTCTCCTTTTGCAGCCAAGCATCACTTTAATTGCTGCTGTTTTGGATGTGTCTTCATTTATTTATCTGTATATATAAGGATTTTGTAGCAGTTCTCAAGTGATGTCTCAGCTTGGATTTTGTAGCTAATTATGATCTTTTCTGAAAGTGGATGTTGCAAGTAGTTAGCTAAATTGAATAGAATTTGGAAATGTTTTTTGGTCCAAATTTGGTAGGCATGTGAAAACTGCTTCCCATCTCAGAGTATCACTAATCCAATTTGTAGATTCAAAAGATAAGATTGCTTGACTGTAAATTTAATCTAGGCAAGGTCATTGGGAAAATTTGGAATCAGCTAAACTAGGAAAAGGAGGAATGTCTTTGTGTGAAGTACGGGCTTGATCTGCTAAAATTAATTTTCTCAGTGGAGAGGGTAAAAGCATTCTTTCTTTTCTCTCATTTTCTCTTTTGAGGTTTGTTGCCTTACTACATGCATTTTTAAGTTTTCAAAACAATCAGAAAACAGCAGTTTCTTCTGAAAACCTACAAAGCAAAACAAAAAAGCTCTAAGGAAAACTGGCTGATATTTGTGATTAATGTGCAAATTAAGATAGTAAACAGCTCAGCATTAAGTCTGGCCTGGGCTGTGGTAGTACACTATGGCAGCAATCTCTAAAAAGCCCCAAAAAATGCTCTTCAAAAATGAACCACTTTCTCTTAGAAAGCTAAACCATTCTGAAAGTGTCTGCCACTCTGCAATATGTACATACTCTTGGTCTGTTTGAAAGTACGAAATGTATTTGCTTTTATATGAGATAGAATATTTGCAGCCAAATTTATTTGTCCTCCTGCTGCCTCCTGCTATCAAGCATTGTAAGTATGACTGTTTAGCGTCATAAACTTTTTGACAGGAATGAGTTGACTGCTGCATTTCCTTTGGCTAACAGGGTCTTGAAGCTGTCAGTTACCTTAATGCAATAGAGTCTGCCCCAGCCTTGGTGGACACATCTGTGAGCCTTCACCAGGAGGTGGAGATTCATGTTCCTCCTCTGGTTCCTCTGAGCCACAGCAGTAACCACATGCCCAATGCCATTTCTTCCAGACTGGGAAGCACATACACCAGGAGTGCCACAATATTTTGGATAAAATTTTGGTTCCTTGTTTACAAAAATAACAAAGGAGCATAATTTGACATAAGGACTGAATTAGTGAAGATGAGAGCTGAGCAGATGGCTTAATACTAAGATTTATGAGTCACCTGAGATGCTGAACATTAAATACTTGCATACTTCTTCTTATTCTTAGGGATCTGTACACTTCTAATTCCTCTAGTACCCTTATTTAGGTATCTGACCTTTTGTGATGTGTACTTTTATAAAAACCAAATTAGGTAATGAAGTATTTTTGTTACAGGCCTGCAGCTGAAGCGCTAATGGAATGTCAGCTGATCACTGTAGAAAGTACTTTCATTTGTGTTATTGCTGCTCTTTAGGAAATGACAATCTCTGTTAATTCCCTGGCCAGCAGAAGAAATCTTGTAGGGATGTACCCACTTCAGTGCAAAGCCAGGTGGCCTCAGTGCTGAGCAAGGGTGTTTGAACTAACCTGGTGCAAGGATCAGGTCTGCAAATCACACCCCAAAACTCCTGACCTTAATGCTCTCTTAAATGTCAATTTAATTTCCTAAGTATTGGGTCACCTTCTTTTTCAGCTATAAGATTTATTAATGACTTTTTTCTTTATATTTATTGCTTCCATTTTTAGAAAACAGAGAACTGAGTTTAACAGAATTTTAATTTAATAGAAAAAAAATAGTAGTTTTCTGGATGTCTTTTTTTCCCCTTCTTCTGTTTAATCTATGTCATGGCTTTTTATTTTGAGCAGGGTGTGGATATATTTTAATTTCTCTTGGCTGTGTGCCTTTCCCACCCAGCCACATGAACAAGAGGGAACATCTTTCAATTCAGAAGTTGGCAAAAATAACGGAGCAGCAAAATTCTACCCTTGGGGAGAACGTTAGGTGTTCTTTTAAGAATGTGAGAAAAGCAGCAGGTTTTTCCTTAAGGTACCAGGGGTGAAAATTGTTATCTTTGCATGGGATCTTTCATTAATACAGAACAAAGGCAACACATGGGAAGATATACAGAAAAGTGCTACTACTTGTAGAGAATATCAGCTTTTCCTTATCAGGCATTTGGAACATTTTGGATATTCCTTATGTATATTAACTGGAGTTTTATAGCTGGTACTGAATGAT
Organism: Chloebia gouldiae; assembly: GCA_003676055.1. Classification (NCBI taxonomy): domain Eukaryota; kingdom Metazoa; phylum Chordata; class Aves; order Passeriformes; family Passeridae; genus Chloebia; species Chloebia gouldiae. The sequence goes on from QUSF01000003.1 coordinate 11,743,599, forward strand.
GTTTCTGCTTTTCTAAAATTCACTTTTCATCTTTACTACACTTTTTCAGGAGCCTTGACATCACTATGAAAAATTACTTCAATCCAGTAGTTTAAATGGAAAAATCATTCATTGCTGAGGAGGTATAATAACAACATGTATGGGAATAGCTTCCTGTTTTCATATTTTATGAATAAACCAAATACAATAGATAATTAAATTATGAAGGATCAGAGAGTTTTAGTCTTGATCAGAGGGCGCACTGATTTATGTCATTTAGCAATTCAAATACTTGCATTTGTCACAGATCTACTGTGGCAGATGGAGGATCCCAAGGGATAATTTGCTGAAACTCAGTAGGAGCTAAAATGTAGCTTGCAATGAAATGGGCAGCAGCAGGAGAGTGATGGGGAGAGCAGCGCAAGAGGAAGATGAGCAGCAGTCTTGCATGCTGTGTTCTGGAGCAGTTTGGCTTTTTGGGTCAAATTAATATTAGAGTTAGTGCTTCTGTTGCAGTTTCTGTTTGGCTGCACTGTTTTACAAAGCACGAAAGACAAGTCTTGTCTGCGAGTGTTTGCACATTTTGAATTCAAGGTTTACATGAAGAAAACTTGTTTCAAAACATCTGTTGTGCTGATGGCTGTGGTGAGAGTAGTAGTAGGTGCCTGAGTGTGTGTTTCTGTGTATTTCTGTGTGTTTCTGTGTACTTAGACATAGTAGGGTGAACTCTGTCATACTGTCTCTGACAATAACACATACTTAACTGTAATTTTTACATTGATTTCCAGCTTATTGATTGGAGATGGTGTAGGCTGTTGCTAGAGGGAAATACTGGTATGTGCAGCAGAGGTTGAGAAATGGTGCTTGACTGCTAGGATAAAGAAACCTTCTGTATTATTGCAGAGGTCACTGAGGTTTGTAGAAATTGGCTGCTTTCTGGAGGGTGTATTTATTGCAATATTTAAGATGTTATATACTGTGATAGCTGTATTCCCAGAAGGGCACAATATTCTGATGTTCTAACGTCACTGTTTGTAGTCAAGCTTTGTCATTATCATTTATAGGGAACAGTCAATGAGATCAGCATTTTACAGAAATGAAGTTCCTGGTTAGAGGAGTTTTTGTTCTAATTATGTAATTTATATTAATTAATTTATTAACTTGAATTAATTTATTAATGAGGATTAGCAAAATAAATAGATAATAAGTGATAAAAAATAGATAATAATAGATAAAAAGTGAAAAAAACCTATTAAACTCGTATGTACTGTGCTTTATTTTTTTGTGTGCACAGACCTGGACTATACCATTACGTTACACAGTTGTTTCACTACAAAAATTTACACACTAAATTTCCCATATGGATAAAACTGCTGTCCCGGTAGGATGTCCTGGTAGGATGGAAGTAAAAAAAAGTTCTAAAAATAAAGCAAAGCTAAATGACATACTGTGATTGGATAGATTTAAAAAATGAAATTTCAGGGGATGTGTATAATGAATAATGCATATATTGGTAAAATATTTAACATCTGTTTTATATTACTTGCAGTGACACCACTACAGCATTTTCTCAAGGAACTTAAAATTGCTAACACAGTTACATAGCTTTAAGTTAGCAGGCTTCTTGGGACTCGAACATCTGTGGAGTAATTGCTTCTCTGTGATTTTTAATTCTTTCCCCTATTTCCTTAGATGGCCTTTTTTTTGGTTTGTTTGGTTGTTTTTTTGGTTTTGTGTTTTTGTTTTTTTGTTTCATAGTGACAGTTGTAGTTAGCTGCCTAATTGCAGAGTCACTGCAATTCTTCCTTCTTCAGAGGCTTGCTAATGGCAGTAATTGATTAACGAGAAGCACGTTAAGGTGTCATTATATAACCACTGAAACGTTTCTTTCCATTTCATGGTCAGTGGCTCTTGTTGACCCTGCTGATTAGATCATAAATGCAGACACGTCCTACTGGAAGTTTGGAGGTTCAGCTAAGGGCAGGAAAGAAGAAGCTTTTAATGCTGTTTTTATGTCAGGCCACGTTCAAAAATAATACAGAATTTTATTGATGCATTTCACATCAATGATATAAATTGTTCCTGGAAGAATATTACTCGCAAAGGTAATTTGGAATACAGGCACAAAAGAATATAGACATTCAATATTTATTCTCTAATTTAAAGAATGGGTATTTGTGTTTGTCTTTCATAATACACGACACATACATATAGATGTCTGTATCTACCTATAAACATCAGACTGTAGCAAAATAAGTCTTTCACTATTGACCTTTTTTGTTTGTTTGCCTTTTACACACAACTTTAAAAGTCTCTAGCTTTATGTGTAAATAATCCATAGGTACTAATAGGTAGAATGACAATACTTACAAAATATTACTAAAAATAATTATGTAACCAAATGAAGCACTTTCATGATGCAGTGCTAGAATTAAAGCATTTAATGTACATTTTAAGCTTTCACACAGTAGTTTTAAAGATTTTTCCTTTTTGAGTGTAATTTCTTGTGGCTGTGAAATGCAAACTGGAACCCACATTTGGCTTTAGCTGATTGTGGAGAGCTTAGTTCTGCTGCCCAAAGCTCTGCTAATGCTGAAGTTGAGTATTTCCTTCAATATCACTTTGCATGCAGGCAAGTAGGAAATAATCCTCATGTTTAACCAGTGCTGTACACAAGAGGAATATTTTCAGTTATTGACTGTGGAAGAGCTCAAGTGTTGAAGATTTTTCTGCTCCTTTCTACTGAATTAGATATATTCCACTTGCTCTCTTCCAGCCTCTTCCATCTTGCCTTGCTCTTGTCTTGGCTCCTTTATCTATGTAGTTCCAGTTCTTCATTCTTAATCAGGACTTTTTATTATCTGGTCCTAGTCTCTTCCTCACTTTCTTCCCTTAGAAAAGATTTCTTTCTTTTATCTGCTTTCCTGTTGTATCAATTTGATACCATCATTAGTAACAGTGCTGTACTTGGCATAAGAGGGAAATAAAATCAACATGCCCCAACAACAGATGATACTTATGGGAAATTACAATCTAAATTAAACAGTGTACTAAAACTTGCTGTTTTTCTAAAGAATCAGTTTCTATAAGTTCTGTCAGATTTCAAAAACGTAAACATTAGAAGCCCTGCATATTCAATCTGTTTGGTTTTATGGCTTTTCTGCAGCCCAAGTGAAATGTATTCAGGTTAGCTGGTTCCTGTGTTGCCATCCTGTCTAACCTTTCTTCCGGGCTAGAAAATTGATAAGTATCTGATAACCACTGCGGAGACAAAACAGAAACATAAAGATCATATGTTGTGTAATCATCCTGATTACTCTGAGCAGTACAATGCTGCAGGTTTCGCTAATCAAGATTAATTGTGATCTAGGCTACCTGAACTGTCATGTAGAGTGGATTGTAATTAAATAAAAATATAATCATTTTAACATTGTGCCACTAATATGTATTTACAATAGGTAGTACTTTTGAAAAGACTCTTTCTCCATACAGTGATTAGGAAGCTGAGTTATATTTTCTAACTGCACAGATGTTGTTAAAAGCTCATATTTCAGGCTATAAAGACTTATTATATTTGAGCTTGTACAACAAAAGAAAAATGGTTTGTACATCTGTCTGCTATGCGAGACATTAAAACTGAAAAATCTGGAACAGTAGAGATGTATAGAAAGCCTCACTTGCATGTGTGTATATATATTTGTTGTAAATATGAGGTAGGTAATTTATAGTGGGGTATTGCTAAGAAAAAAATGCTTTGACAGGTCTTGACAACTCAGATGAAGAAAATATTTAATACAGTATCTAGTAAGAGAATTGCCTCTGTTTCAGCTTTCTCACCATTAGCTGACAGGTCTTAACTTGATTTCTTTCACATGGTGTCTTTCCATTTTTATCCGAATGGATTGTACAAATGCTTCTCTTTGAGGCCTAATGAACCAAAATGGGTATGTATGCTTAGGTTGTTTTGTGTAGGGGCCTCAATCTGTGATTCTGAACATTCTGTTGTGTATTCTGACAACTAGAAATGTAATAAGCTTAAATATTTCTTCTTTCCATAAGGAAAAAGGAGTGCATCCTAGGCAACTGTATAAAAGAATAAAAAAAACCTTGTAGCATACAAGTGGATTTCTGCCCGTGTACATACAGAATGTTCTTTTGGGTGACTTTTCCCTCCGCTGCTACTGTTTCTGACTCTTGACCACTGCTTTTATTAAGTACTGCTTTGTTGGGTGCCTGTGCTTCCATCCTGGTGCCACAGTGTGCTAATGGAGTTCATACACCTCTAAAGACCTCTAAACACGCTGGCTGGGCGTGTTCTCTGCCATCCATGTGGCTTCCTGCTCAGGCAGGATATTACTTGGAGAAGGTTATTTACCGACCTTGCTTGGGTTTGTAGAGAGCCATGCTGGGGTTGGGAGGGTATCAGACTCTTGCAGGGAGATTGTGTTGATGCTTGCTGCGGGGAAGCCGCCGTGTCACGGGTAGAGCCGTCTTGTGCGCTTAGCTGAGATTTTATCTGTGAGCACCAGCTACAGTGGGCTTCTTCTAAGTGTGATTTTCTTTTAGAAGATGTTAGTGTTTAAACCAAAGGAAATTAAATTCAAATGTGCTCTCAGATATTATTGAGTCAAGCAAATAAGCTGATAAAAGCACTCAGGCTCTTGCAGTGTCAGGGATCTTTCTCTCTAGGTGTGCTGCCTTAGGTGTGCTCTCCAGGATCAGGCCCTGCTCTGTGGTGCCCAGGCATGTATTACTCACTGGGCAGGCTTTAATGGAGTGACCTGTACACAGACACTTGGGTGGGGCACTGTTCTGCTTGGAGGAAGCATTTTTGAGCCCCATTCCAAACAGTCCCTTGTGGTGTGGCCACCCCAGCAGGCAGCTCTCAGCTTTGGTGACTCCCAGGGCTTTCAGAGAACATCCTCTGTGTGCAGCCTCAGACAGACTACAGGACGCCCCTGTTACTCTGTCATTTCAGTCTAGGCAATGAAAATATATTCCTAAAGAAGTTATCTCAGAAAAAAATTACTGTTTTTTGAGAAAAACATAATCATAATTAAAAACCACAAAGCATGTGGATTTTTTTTTTAAGACTTGTATCAGGAAAGACAGTTTATTTTTTCTTTCTCAGAGCTGGAAATATAACAGAGACACTTCTAAAGTGGGTCGTCTTTATTTATTTGGTGTCTGTATGAAAATGTAAATACCATGCTGTGTGTCAGATACTACTGAACCTGCCACATGTCCCATCTCTTCTCCTTGGGAGTGAGTAGCTTTATGCGACCTCTGAAAATGATCAAAACTGTCTTATTTCATGGCTGACTTTGAAGATGAGTTGCTCTAAATTGCTTGTGCCTCAAACGCTGCAGTGTCAGGAGCAGGGCTTTAAAGAGGGGCAATTTCTCTCCCCCCATTCCTGAGCTGCTGAGTGTGTCAGAGGTGTGGGTCACACAGCTGAGAGAGGTTGCGCTACAAGATGTAACAAGAAAGCATCGCTGTGATTAAAACCACCATTTATTCAACCTATATAACTACATGCTATCAGAAATTTGTCTTTTCTAAGCAAATGTGCAATGAGTATTATTTATCTAATCGTAGTAAATGAGGCACTGTTAATTTCCCAACTGAATAGAATTAAAGCATGTTATTAAGCCTCAGCAGCCATAGTTCTGCTCACATTCATGAGACTGGACTTCATAACCATGGTTGAGTATTGACACACTATTGAGATCTAGGTCCTTTTATGCCTTCTATTTCATGTCATGGTGGATGCTTTTGAAGGGTACCCTAAAATGATGGGTGGTTGCTGTACTTGTGCCTGCTCCTGCTGTCACCTGTTTTTTTTAAAGAAGACTTCCATGTATTTCTGTATACATAAAATACGTGATTTCCTCCCTGTAGACACAGTTCAGTAAAGAACTTAAACAAGGAACAGTTATATTCATTTAATTGCGACTATTTAAACTGAAATTTAACCTTGAGTATTAAATGCTTTGTGGAGTCTGGGTTTGAATGGGATGAAATGATTGCAACAGGAAATGGATCCTTCTTGGCACTTTCCCAGGCTTCCAGGCTTGTAGAGGTGCTGCTAATGTTGTGTGTGGTTAGTCATTGAGTATTTTGAAAAAGGAGGGAGTAAAATCACTTTACAAGATAAAATGCTTCCTTTATCCCATTTTCTCCTCACTGAAGAACACCAGATAGTTAAGTCTCCAACTCTCTTCTTAGCTCTACCTTATGGAGACTTTGGATTGCCAGGAAGTTATGGCATTACCAGTCAAAATTATAATTTGACCAAGCATTCATTATATATTGTTGCTAAATTTTAATTATGGGGGTAAAGAAAAGAAAGATCTCATTATTTTCAACCTTTGTGTAACTGATGTTTTTCATACATCTGCTTGACTCTTTTGCTTTGCAAATTTCTCAAGTCTGCTTCCTTTTAATGAAACTGTATGGAAAAGAAATTATAATTTCCTTATTCCTAATTTTTAAATATGTTGTATGATTTTTAAAAAAATTTTTGCCTTGTATTTGAATGGTTTCCTTTCTTGATTTTTGTAATAACAAGGATTTCCTTACAGTTTCAAGAACAGCTTTAACTGAGCTAAACAAGTGTGTAACAGTGAAACCTCTTTTGTGTAATTGCGTTCCTACATATATTCTACAGTTTCCCCTTGATCTTTAAGTAAGTGATAATAGTGTCTATATGACATGTACATATATAATTTGTACAGATATATACTCACACCTGTGTGTATTCTAACTTAGGCTCTTGTCCCTTAAATTGGTACATGAACTGTTGACTGACTTGTTCCCTGGAAGCTGATTTTCTTTTAAAGTTGAAGCCTTTCTAGGAGATACAGTAAAATGAGATTATGGGTAGATTTCCACTAAGTAATCTATATGGATTGACTATTGCTGAAGGCACTTTTATTTCCTGAACAAAAGAAATGTGACTTTGTCTGCTTGGGTTTATTACTTTTAAATTAATGTGACTAGTGTAAGTCAGATAGGCTTAGTATGCCAAGTATAGTGCAGCTATTTAATACTTTGATGAAATGTGCTGGAGCAAGTGGCAACAAGGCATTTTACAAAAGTAACCATACTGCTGAAACTGCCAAAAGTCTGTGTTTTCTTTTGGTTAGGCTTTGATTTTTATGAACAGAAGAGATGTTCTGGTTTTCAGAGATGGTTAGCACTTACTTAGGAAAATTCATATATGATCTGACAGGGGGTCTCTATTTCAGTTGGGATTTGATTTTTTTTTTTTTCTGTCAGCCTCAGAGATTCTCTACAACTCGCCATCAGTCCTTCTGGTAATTTTGCAAGTTCATGGAGTTAAACTGCAATAAGCTCTTTAATCTTACGGGACTTAAAAAAAAAGGCAACATCCACATAATTACATATTAGGATAAAAAATTATGATTTTCACAATAAAAATGATTTTGGGAGTTGTTCTCATTAAATTAGGCATAAACATTTGGAGTTTGAATTTCTGTGTAACAGCCTACCAAAGGGGGTTGGAGGAGGTTCAGCTGCAGGCAACTGGCCAATTTTAGCAGTGCAGGACATGAGCTGGGGACAGTGGGCACTGGAAGGGCTGGTGGGGCTGATTTACACTGACTTACATCACTTTTTTCTACTGAGCTGCTTTACAACAACAGATACGCTGGAACAAGGGTGGGAAGGAAGGTGCTGCCTCTGTGGGTATATGTTTGACTAGTGGAGGAAACCAGGTAATGAAAGAAGAATTAAGACTTGAGGGAAGGGAGCAGTGGAAATAAACAGTAATAAAAAGTTAAAAGAAGGTTAATCTTGTCTTTCTCACAGAACTGTGAGAAAAAGCAGCAATGATTTCACAAAAACCTTTGTTAGTCAGAAGTGTTATTTTTTTCTCCTCTCTGTTCTCATTTAGGGTAGTAACCTTATTCAAAGTAGCAGGTCTTGATGGAATGATAATTTAATAATCTTTGGCTTACCTATTAAGTTTCCTATGTTGGAAAGCAAACTATCAGATTCCTGCTATTGCAGGGCTTTTAAGCCCTCTCCAACCAAAACAAAGGGTAAACTTTTTTACTGTCTAAACAATTTTTATGGGGGTGGCTCTTAGCCAAGGAGTAGATGAACGAAGCAGTGACTACTAAGAATTGGTTTTACTAGTAATCCTTACATAGGTACATTTTTGACAGTGGTTTGATTGAACAGAATTATGTAGTTGAATCAAAAGTATTTCAGACACAGACTCCTTGGTCTGGGAGGGCTTGGTATTCAGGAGGAATCCACACCTCCTCACTTTTGAACTGGGATTTGTTTGTGTTATGACTTTTTTTTTTTTTTTTTTTGACTTGTGACTTGTAATGTTGGCACTTGACAAGGCCAAAGACATGCTTCTTTCCATGGTTAGAAGAGGTCTAACTTTTTTGAAAAGTGTCTTGTAGCAAAATAGTAGCACTTATTTGATTAAAATGTAAGTCTCAACTGATTAAAGCATTTCACCCATATCTGTCTTCAGAAAAGGTAAGGAAATGAAAATCTAACTTTTCTCACCAGCTTGTGATAGCAATTAATCAAAATTTATGTAATGAACACAGTCAAACTTTATTGTTTCCGATAAGCTTTCTTTGGAAAAGGAATTTTAGAAGTAGCAAGATCAACTCAGCTGTAGTGTTGTTTTAAAGGGGAAGATGTTTTCCATGATTATACTTTCTTCTTATTGCTTTAGTTTTTTTCTAACAGGGTCTTTTGCATCATGTGTCAAGTCCTTTGGTTGAGAAAAATTTGCTTTTTGCTTTAGAGAAGTGACAAGATTTAATCTCCAGTTCCATTGAGAAAAGAAAGAATGATTAGAAATTTTACTGAAAACACAAAACAACTGAAAATATGACAGTTTTAGGCAAACACAAAACAAAACAAAGGCCATTCTGTACTTTCATGTAGAGAAGTTCTTCTGTTATGAGAGAAAATGAATGTTGAAATTTACCACTGATTTTCAAGAGATATTTATACATCAGTAATATAAACACAAGTTGCTTGTATGTGAGAAACTGATAAAGATCTTCTAGATGTTACTTTGTTTCTTTTTCTTTAGGAAAAATAGTGACATGATTTTGGGATAATACATAATCATTACAGAAAATTTTAGTTTTGATGCAGAAAAGGAAGAAAGCATTATTAATTTAAACAAAATACATTTTTTTTTATTCTTAACAATAATCTTATCCATCAATGGCTTTACCAGAACACCCATGTTTCTCTCCTTACATACACTATGTATATACATTTGTCTGTATTGGCCTTAAATGATCTAAGCAGACCACCAATGAGTTGTAAAGAATCCTTCACAGTGTATTCTAAAGGTTGCAAAAGAACCACAGCTTGAATCATTATTGGATGCTGTACTGAGGCTTGAAATAAATGTTTCTTAGCTCTTTGGAGATGTCTTGTTCCTCTTCAGGTGGCTTACTTCAGAGTTTATAGACTTCAATTTATTTTTAATGCTGTGATACAGGATCACATATCTTCTTATTTTCACCTGTTTAAATTTTGCATTTTCCTTCCAAGTACACTCACAGCTTGTGAAATCTGACTATTTTTCATTCTCTCTTTATGTTGGTCATGTTGCTGTCCACTGTGCAGCTTGGCTGCTCTATTTAAATACAACTTTTAGGAAAGGTCCATTGTAGATACTCCAGATCAGAAGATGTGGATACTGTCCTGATCTTTATTTTACTGCAGTTTTAAGTAATTTACAATAAATGTAGTTGTCCACAAGCCTGGGCTACTGATACCTCACTCCTTCTGTATTAAAATATGCTTCTTTACCTTCTTATAGCAGGTTCTTGGGCAGAAAAGACTTTTTTTTTTTTTTCTGTGCAACTGTCTTCTTGGGTAGGGAACTCTAACAGGAATAGTTGTTCAATGTGATTTAACAGTTTTTATTCTTTCTTTGGGTGTGTGAGGACATGAACATACAGCAAACAGCGAGCACTGCCAAGGTGGGCTCTGAGCTTCTGTTCCCTTAAGTTCATCTGACAGCAGAAGGAGCCTTGATTCACACACCTGAATTGCAGTCATACATTTCAATTATGCTGATACCAATTACAAGGGAATTTTTCTCTGGCACAAGGGTATTGGGATTGTTATGGAGTTGTGGCTGGCAGTACCTCGCGTCAGCCACCAAATATTGAGCTTTCTAGCTTGCAGACTTAATTACAAATCCATGGTTTACTTCTGCAATCTGTTGTGCTCAGCGGTGCTGGGACTGGTGATAAGTCTATCAGTTTTTACTAGGTCACCAACACGTCACCAGCATTAAATTCTAAATGGCAGCTTCTGTGTACACTGCCCGGGCTATCTCTGATAAAACATTAATCATTTCAAGGTTCCATTCAAACCCATTGATAGAAATTGCAAAATGTAATTTAGCTTTGAGAATAGAATTAATGTTTTCTAATAGCTCTAACCTATTCTATGATTTATTGGTTCCGCTGCTTGAGGGTTTTCATAATCTAAATTGGTGATTACAGATGATACACAACATTGTGTATCATAAATAGGGATTATGAGTCTGGTGAAAATGATAATGGGTTTTTATACCTTGTATGTATATTAGTACATTCAGTAGTGTATTAAAGCCTATTTTAGAATTGGACAATGACTTTACCCACATATAGATCTTCCCATCTCATTCAGTCAGTGAATCTGCTGCTGTTTACTCATCCTCCTCTAATTTCAGAAATATGTGTTGCATCAGAACATCATAAAATTAAAGATGTACCTGTGGGTTTTTGTTTTCTATGATATGGTCTTCTTGAAAACATTCTTATTTTTTGCTTGTTTTTGAGGAGACAATTAAGATTATATTACTGTTTATGATTCCTGAGGAAATTTTAGCCCAGTTGTTGGTTGGTGATGAATTTACTGGTTATGTCTGGGAGGATTGTTTTTGCAAAGCCAAGTTCACCTTCGGATGTATTGGGCCGCTCTTTCTCTCTCATTGTGGGATTGGTGGGCTCTACAGTCTTTGTCAACAACCAGTGGTTTTGAAAGGCTATTGCTGTCATAGAAATTGAAAATATCTTGTCATAAAAAATTATCATAGAATCATAGAATGCTTTGGGCTGGAAAGAAGTTTCAAAGGTCATCTAATCCAGCTTGCAGCCATGGACAGGGTCATCTTTCACTAGACCAGGTTGCTCAAAGCCCCATTAAACCTGACATAGAACACTTTCAGACGTGGAGCATCCACAACTTCTCTGATGCCCCAAAGATGAGGTATTCATAACTTGTCTGAAAGTAAGTGTGATACCTATAGGAAGTTACCTGGAACAACTGGCTTATAATAGTGACCTGTAAATTCTTCCCTTAACTATTTAATTTAAATCTTATGAAGAGTAGATGTTAGGATACCCCAAATATTGCTTGTTTTTCCTTCTTTTTATGAAGATATGCAATAGAAGTTAATGTCAAATTTAAGTAAAATTAAAATAAATGGTGTAGTGATTTTTTGATAGAAATAAACTATACTTTTGAACAAGGTATTTCTTATCAAACAGTGTAAAATTGTGTGTATTTCTTATTTATTGTCTGTACATCTAATTATAGAGAAACTTGCTTGAGACAAGACTTCCAATGAAACAAGGAAGTCATTTATTACATAGCTCTTAGAATTTGTAAAGCACTCAGCTTTCATGGTGATGACCATTTATTATTATTTTTATTATATAAATACTTAGATAAAGAGAAATGGGTGCCAGCAGTGAATGAAATAAAACCCTGAATTGATCAATAACTCAATTTAGTTGAGAATTTCTTTAGAAAATACAGTGGTATTAATCACTGTAGAGAGAACAGAGAACACTTCAAGTATAAAATTTGATTTTCTTAGTGGAAAATCAGTTTGCTTTATCAGAATCCTACGGTCTCTTTCCCCCTTTCTCTCCCCCTCAAACAATTCTTCTTCAGTAAAGGTAAATTAGATTTGTCTGAATCAGTAATTGGTGATTATCTCCTAACTGCAAGACATAGTTGAGCCTCTTTGGTAAATCCTATCTTGCTTGCCATCTCTAGTGACTCACAGCAGGGCAGGGAGAGAGAGAACTACCATGTGGTTTCATTTTTCCAAAGTGAGGTAATTATGCCCAAGAGCTCTGCAAATTGTGGAGAGAAGGGCAGTTGTACCTCACCAAAGAGATGTGAAATGGTTGGGGTGGAGGATGATTTCCTGCCTCAGTGTAGGGAGGGATCCCGGGTTGTGTTCACAGTCACAGAAGATGCCGAGTTGGGAAGGACCCTCAAGGATCATCGAGTCTAACTCCTGGCCCTGCAGAGCCCCATCCCCATGTGCCCAAGAGTATTTGTCCAAATGCTTCTTGAACTCGGTGTGGAAAAGTAAAAAACCCTTGTGAAAAAGTTTCTGTAGTTTTTAAAGCTTTCGTGTGTACTCTTGCATGGTCTGTTCATTATTTGGACTAATGAAGTATTGAGAAATTTAATTCACCTAATGGAAAAAATCCCTACTTTATTCTACACAGAAATTAAAAATGAGAAGTAAGGATTATTTATACTTAAGCAATTTTCTATATTCTATTAAAAGCTGGGTTTTGCTTCACACTTGAGGAAGGATTTATCTGCACTAAAGCATCATTATTATTATTGTTGTTATTATTAACAACGGGGTAGTCTAATAAAAGTTATCTATCACTTCAAATCCTGACTAGCTTGATTTAGCGATACATTTTAGCAGCACTTTGTCAAAGATAAGTTTCTGTAGAAGTAAGTCTCTTCTGAGAGATGTGGAGAACCTTTCGAGTGACCCCTGTTGGAACCAAAAGGGTGATTTATAATTTTATTAGCAAAGTTTTCTCTTCTAGACAGCTTCATTAGATGTTTTATGGGAAAAGAAGTGTTTCAGAAGTTAGCCACTAGTTTTTTCTTTCACATTTATATCCCAGAAAACCTGACTGCATCCTTAGTGCCAGGTTTGTGGCTCCTTGGCTAGAGTCTCTATTGCTATCAGTACAATTCTGTGTAGTATGGGGAAAGCAAAATGGTAATGAGATTGCAATTGCAAAGTTTATGAATTCATTGTACATCCCCTCTCTCTAGTCTGTGTTGCTTTCAATTTTGGAGAGCAGATCAATATGATAACTTACATATCAATCTCTAGGTAATGTTGCATAAAACTAATAACTGTAAAGGAACTTTTTCATAAATTGATGATGTTTATGCCTTGTGCTCTTTTAGAGCATTTTTGCAGTATTTTGATATGCGCTTTAGTGATACTGGGTGGAAGGAAGATTTTTTAATGTAAGTCTTTGATATGTAATTTTGTTAGTGCAAGTATATATATATAATATATATATACACACACACACACACACATATATTTGTTTCTTCCAGAGTTTCCCATTTTTAATTTACCATACATGTGAAATTATGTTGCATCAGCAGAATGCTTTGTTGTCTTACATATTGCTGTAGAAAATATACTGACAAAAATCTATTAGTTGTTCCAAAAGAGCATCTTGACAGTATTAGGACTATATCTTGTGTGTTTGTGTAATACAGTAGACTGAATTTTCAGGCCATGGGCAAATCTTGCGTATGCAAAATCCATTTTTGGCTACTTTGTGGCTGTCCTTAAATCCTGTCTCTTAAAATGTCAGTTGAGCAGAAGCAAAGCCTCTAAAAAAGTTGTAGCACAATATCAGTGGTTTCAACAAATTTCCTGCTTCTTGTGTTTGGTGCCATGCCTGAGAGTGCCTGAGATGCAGCCAGGCTCAAAGGCTCAGTCTGCAAGGTTAACATGGAGACCGTCACATCATCAAGGATATATTAAACAGAAAACACTTAAGGTTGTGGGGGGGAAAAAGTATTTAATTTGTTAATAATTGTTATTAGCATTTTATAACTAAGTAACTCCATGTAGATCTCCCCTTCTCCCCTCTTTTAGAAATCAGCCAGTATAAATAGTTAAATGCATGATATGCTCGACATTCCTTGTGAGTCCCAAGTCAGAATATTCTGTCAAAAACTTAAGAACTGTAAGGAGCTGTCCAGTCCTTGTAGGGGAAGGTCTAACACTGATTTACTGAGTAGTGCTTGCACCTTGTCAGCTCTGGTCAATCCTGTGGACACCTGTCAGAGAATTTAAGATCACAATTGCCTCCAACAGTGTAAAGGCCACAAGAAGGAGCTTGCTGTGAGATAAGCCACCACATCAGGAGTGTGAGATAAGCGCAAAAGAGAAGAATTTGCAACAGAAAGGAGCTAATTCCAAGCCTGATAGGAGGTGAGGTTTGGTTTGCACATCCTGGTTAATGCATCTGGACAAAAATTCCCCAATGTAGCAAACAGGGAAAGGAAGCAACTGCTTATACACCCATCGCCCTAAGACATGGGAGTGGCATCTATGCTCTGTGGATACCTGGAACTTGGACTGTATAAAGGTGGTGCCCCTGGAAGAGCAACTCTGGGACTGGCACCACCAAGAGGCCCAGGGTGAAAGAAGGAGCAGCTGGATGCTGCTGGATCCATGATGGGTGGTGGCATCTTTCTGCTTAATGTGTCTCTCTTGCTCTCCTTTCTTTCTCCCCTTCTCGTACTGTGGCAAGCACATTTCTCTCTGTGCACCTCTATGAAAAATCCTGAGAGGGAGAGAAATGTGCTTGCCACACTCGTACCCCCTTTGCCTCCTTCCCCTCACTTTGCTTTTCGTTTCTGTCTTTCTGCCTCATATTTACTGTTAAATAGAAGCTGTACTATTGTCTGTGGCTTTTGGTCTTGTTTGCACCATAACTCGGGCAGAGGCATCTCTCCATAATTGAATTGCAGCAGCACCATGATGTTCTGGCATAGGAATGAAAATTAAACTATGTGTATTTAATTATTATATTTAACTCTTGCTCTTCTTGCTTTCTGTATTTGGCAGTAAGATTTCAAGTTCCATTTCAGAAAGTGCTGGGACTGCTGATGGTGTGTAGTTTGTTTTCATTTTGTTCTGGACAAATGACAGTAGGAGAGTGGAGCCTATAACTTAGGTAAAGTCAAACACGGATATGTTGTCCTTTAAAGATAAAATATTAGTAATTGATACATCTTTTTTAGGCCGAGGGGGTGTGACAGTATTCAGATTTTTCTTCTGATTTCTAGTAAGCAAGAAACTGTCAAAGCTTGCTTTATTTTCTAGAAAAATGTTCATTTTCTTGTGAGACATTTTTAGTGCCTTAAGCAGTATAATTACTGCTCTTCTAAAGAATAGGGTTTTTTTTGTTGAATTGCTAATTGCGTACTTTTACTGAGAATTGGTATGTGCATTTTCCTCCCATCACCCCAGTGACTGCAAAAAGACACATGGGGTTTTCCTCCCCCCTTACATATTTCTTATGTATTAGACAAAATTCAGAGTGTGTGAACAAGGAACAGTAGGCAAATTTCTGACCTATTACTCAATCTTGTAGTTCCTGCAAATCTGTCAGAGTGCAGTTTCTGAAAATGGGTAACAATTATGTAACTTCAAGCTATGTTTTGGGGCACAATAACAGTATGCTACTTTCATTATTTGCATTTTCAATACTATTGTGTGATGGTGCATGATGAACCTGGCTGGTGAGGTCAGAGCATCTAATTTCCTGCTGATATGGGTGGGCTTTTCAGAACTGGTAACAGGATTAAAATAAATCCTGTGTCCAGAAAATGTTGCCATCACTAGTTGTGTGCTTGCAGATTTTGAGAATGTATATGTTCATGGATATTATGTGCTGCATATGAAAGAAATAATTACCTGATTTGGTTGTTTGAAATCTTAATTCTCATTTCTTAGATAATTACTGAAGACACAATTATATTTAATTGTTTGAATTTTCAGTTTAATAAGTATTTTTGTAATTGTGGCTTCTTTTTGTTCTTTTCAGAATTCAATGAGATTTTTCTTTTTTTGGTTAGTCATTAGTATTCACATCTCTATCAGACTGCAGTTCAAACTCTTCACTTGTTTTTGTCACAGAAGAAGATGGAGCAAGGTTGCTTAGAAACACTGAGCCACACTCGCAATGGGAGATATCAGTCTGTTCTGTGTATTCACCTGCACATGCAGGGCAGAAAATTGAGTTTTTCTGCAGATTATGTTAATTCATTGCAAGTTTGTTTCATCTGTAGTATGCTTAAATATAGATAAACAGACATTTTGTTTTATTAGATATAGTGAGAAAATGTGCACTATCGACTTTTCTTAAAACAGTAATTTCAAAGTATGACAGTTCTAATTTGCTTGCATGACTTCCCAAAAGAAAGTGTTACTATTCGTGGCCAAGTTAATCAACTTGTCTTTTATTGACAAATTGCATAAATTGGAGATTATTTCATGATCTATTTATAACATTTTTTTGTAAATTCCCAGCTTTAGTCAAGAAATATGTCTGCTTGACTACCAACAGCAATTACATTTTCCCTAATCTAGTGGAACTCTTGATCTTTTAAAGACTGGCCTAAAAATAAACCAAGTCACTCAAGTTATACAATTTTTGATCTTTTCATCTATGAGTAACTTTGTCTATTTTTAGACCAGCTGTAATTGTACACTAATGTGGTGGAAAAGATAAATGTAGCTTTTAATCACTCTAACTTCTAAGCATTTCAATTACTACACTTATTAAATATGCCGAAAATGCATATATTTCCTCCTGTGAGTCTGGAATAGACTTTAGTGTATTTTCAAAGGACTTAAAATTTTTGTCTCACTGAGCTCCTACCTGTCTTTTTAACACAAAAGTTGTATGGGGAGGTTGTTGACATGGGACGCTGCTTTATTTTCCTTACTTTGTGCTGAACTGATCCTCTTTACATCTCAAGAGCAAGAAATCAGGTTAAAAGTTGCACAGCAGCGCTTTTGTAAAGCTATAAAATTCCTGTGGGTAGTTCATACAGTAACACAACAGAAAATTAGTAGTATAACTATAGTGGTGCCAATGTAGTAACAAACCAATAAAATGGCAAGTGTGAATAAGCAGGAAATAATTTAATTCTCAGTTCAGTTTTCACTAAGATTTTAATAAAAATCAGAATGAAGTTATGTTATTTATTAAAGTATGTTACGTGTTGCTAATAATTGAATTATTCAGATGCCCATAGACTTAGATGTTTTTAAGGTGCATCCTTTTCTGAAATTTTTATATGCTTAGAGGTAATTAAGTCTGACTTTTCATATAAAAGATAGACTCTAATAATAAACCAAATACAACCCCTAAAACAAAACATCAATTTATTATGAGTTTTTGGAGTTACAAGAAAATATTTGTCAAACTTTCTTCTCTTTAATTTATTGTGAACATTGTGTAGTGTAAAGGAGGAAATATCTCTAGTACCTTATGGTGCCACCATTGTCTCCTGTAGCTTCTCTTTAGATCAGGTGTGGGTCACAAGAAAACAAGAACCCAGAACTATGGTCTTTGTCTTTTTACACTTCTGTTTTTTCCTCACATTGTACTGTCACAATCCCTTTTATATATTTTTGTTGAACACTACTTTGTATTGTAGTTTGACATAGCAGCTACTTTGTTATATTATTTCTAATGTGACTCTGCATTGATTTCCTAGTCTGTGCAGTTGGTTTCCTGCCTTTCTGTTGATGCAGCAAGTGGCTGTATGTTTGAACACAGCTACAGATGAGGTATCTGGGCAATTTTCACTCCTCTAGTTCCTTATTAGGAAATAATATTTTGAAAATACATGCTTATAATGCTGCAAAGTCAGACTGGTAACTTGGCAATGGTAAGAAGCCAAATCTTTCCAAAGTAACACCATGGAGATGTGCTCATATGTTAGAATGGATGAATCTATTACTGTGGCAAAGTAAAATGTGCATTCTTCATTGCATTCTTCAGGTTGTTCAGACTGTGTATAAAAACAATCCAGAATTAAAACCATCCATGTCGGTAGTTGCTAATGCAACTTCACTACAAAGCTGTGCCCTGAATGAGATCCCAGCAGAAAATACAAAAACTCCTACATTTATTTATAAGAGGAATTCTCAGGGGACAGTCTGTAGCTCATGTAAGGCAAAGGCGTGAGGAAGCAGAGCCAAAAATATTCTCAAGAGTAAAATTGAGAGGGAAGCAAGTTGAATATGCTCTCATTTTCTTCTGAGTTTGTCTCTGTTTCTTTCTCCTGGCTCTGTGATGAGTGCTGCCATTTCCCCACTGTCGGAGTCACCAGCATTTTGTAAGAGCAAGTGTGCCCAAGCCTCTGCCTGCTGCCTTCAGGCTGCAGTGCCATGTGTGTCTTTTTGCAGTGTTTGCTGTGGGCTGGTGGCATCATTTTAGAGCATTTGACACCAGATTATTGAGGCCCAGTATTGCAGGTTGATTGTTTGGGTGACAGGGGAAGGATGGGATTGACATGCTGTATTGATGAAAATGGAGTTGGCTGTTGCTACAGACTCTTGTTTATTTGTTAGTGAAGATGCAAATAAAGCTGCAGAGGGAATGATGACTGCTGTTCTCACCTCCCTTTACTCACCCTAATGATTATTTGAATTAATATTTCATAGCTCTCGGGTAGGTATTTTTTTCACGTCTTTTGAGCTCCCAAAAACCTGACTCTCAAAAACCCTAGAAACACTCCAACAAAAAAGCAACAACAACAACAACAAAAAAAACCAAAAAACAAAACCTCAAGTAAAACCAAGTAAACAACCAATCCCCCTAAGATGCTGAATACCAGGCACACAATTCCGTTTTTGGTATGACAGTGGGTGATAATGAAGTGGCAGGAGTATTTTTAATATACCTGAACAAGATTTTATTATCCATTTGGTTCTTCTTGGTCTGAGTTTCTAGTTCTGGATGTATGTTTGTAGCTTCTTAGGACTAGAATGCTCACATATAGCAAAGGCAACATTTAGTTCCAATGCTGCCTTCTCAATGTGTTTAGTGAAGATAATTAGGGGGCTTTTCCTTGTACTAAAATCAAAGGGTAGGAATTTTTAGAGTCATCATTTGTGTGAATTCCTCTGGAAGGTGGGCAGTAGATGGTACATGGGGGGAGTTCTGTGTCTGTGTTTCAGAAATGAGAAGGATCAATTGGTGAGAGCTCAAACACTGCAGAAGGAAACAGGTTTACAGAAACTCTCTCTTGCTAAAGGGTAGAAGTCAAGAGAATCCATATGTAAAGTGATTTTAAGAATTTTAAAAGTCTTAAATAAATTTTAAAACTGGAAGGCAGTATTATAATGTTTAAATCGAAGTGGCTGTACTTTGTTAGGCATTGCCTTTAGCCCCCAAGTCTTGTATTTGTGCTAGAGAACCTCCCATTATCAAATGCACAGTAAGACTATCTTTTTTTTCATTCTCTCTAATGCACAAGTTAGTTCACAAATTGAGCTTGTTTAACTGAGCTAATTTGGTGTCATTATCAGTCAATATATCAATTGAAAGTGGCTTGTGTTTTGCTGATATTTGGGAGCTTTTATTAAAATAAAGGCCTCTGCCTCTATATGAAACACATACATCCTTTATTGACAAAGAGTTATTTAATTCACTTTGTTTTTTGTGACATTTTACTTTTTTTTTTGAGGAAAATTAATTATTTTTCTTAAGCAATGCATTGTTGCTATTTTTCTCAAAGTTAGTGATTTTCTTTTTATCCTCCTTGTTTAGGACAGGGCTAAAATTTGCTGAAAATTTCCTTGACATACAGAAAGGAATAGTAACTTGCCCACTTTTCCCCTCTATGCATTTTTTGTTATAAGAAAGATTTATGGTTGTAATATGACCCTGTGAATTAAGCCACTTTCTGCAGAGCATTGTTTCAGCACCTAAAGCACCAGGAATTATTGGAATGCATGTTTTGCATTTTGATTTCCATCCTATAACGCTGACCTTTAGTTTATCTTCATTTTTGTCATGTTGCCTTTCTTTGTGCTTAATGGGTATCAGTGTTGCTTTTTCTTCCTATTGATAATAGCTTTCAGTAACTTCTGTCTTTGTTCACTGGGAGAGATAAATAGTTTAAATCTTGATTAAATGCCATGTTAGTTGTTGAATTATTATCAATAAACCCCCTGCTCTAAAATCATGCGTAAATCTGAGTGTGTTCTTTATGGTCCTATGGAACTGCTGACTGTGTTCAGTATGCATTTCTGGTGCAGCTTTGATTTCAGAGTGAAATGGAAAGCATTGTGAGAAAAGGGAATATTGATTTTTCTTCTAGTTAAGCAATGGTTTTCCAAGTGACAGAGCTCAATTATATTATACTGGTTATTGGACTGTCCAACATATGCCTTTTTAGTGAAGTGATTCTGAACAGTAATGTCCTATATCTTAATTAAAGCAATATTTTGAGGGCAGTTGGATAGAACATACATTTGAAAATGTAAATGTCAAGTATATTGTACCAAGGCTTATCTGTTAAATACTGTGAGGTTACTGCCCAGATGAGGCTGCTGGGAATAATAACAATTTCAGCCTTTTTCTGTTGCTGTGTAATTGGATCATGGTGTTTGTCCATATGATAATGACTGAAAGTGTAAATTAGAGTAAGTTGTAAGTGGATGTAAAAACATGTTATTTAAATTTTTAATTACTGAGCTGGAGTAGGTGCTCCATGGGAGGTCAGCCTGCAGGCCTCTCCCAGAAGCCTTGTCAGAAAATTCCATTTAATGGTAGAGAAAAATGCTGAAAGAGAAGAAGCGTCTCAAATGGCAAAGACAGCTTAGTCACTTAAAGGAATTAAATGCACTCTTTAAAGTAGGTGAGAAGCAGGCAGTGTGTAATGCAGGCATGGTTTGTGTTCTGTATATACTCTTCATATTCTGAGGTATCCTGACTCCGCTGTGTGGGCATGTGAGTGTGTGTGTGTAGGGAATCAGTTTCAGTGAGTAGGGATACATTCATGGCCTGTTTGGGAAGCACTGTATAGATTTAGTTAGGTGGGTTGCAGTTTCTATATTGATCTAAAGCCATTGCAAATAAAATGAAATGAATGGCAATAGGATCTCATTAACTTCGTTGATTTATACATGTTAAAAGCTCTGAGTTGCTGTCTGCAAGATCTTTAGCTTCCAGCTTTTTCTCCCTTCCCTCATCCCCAAGTAGGCACCAGTGCCATGTACAGAGAAGTTAACTGTATTATTACAATGCAGACATGTTTCTCTAGAGCTGGAAATATTTTAATAATTCAGGAAGAATAATATATTTTTAGGTTGCATGTTTCTGCTTATGTTAAATAACAAGGACAGTTCTGAGTTTTAAAAACTGATCAGGACAGTGATTCATGCTAAAAGTGCTATAGGGACAATTTACAACTAGTTTCAGAAATGTTTTCAGATTGGATAAGAATATGATGATACATATATATATATATACTGGTGCTATCCCAGTGTAGTGTGCCAGTATGACCGAAATAAAAGTCTGCATCTTACACACTAGCAGTTTTGTATTCCACTTGCTCTTTCCTACCTTAGTGTAGGTTCTCTGAACTATTCTTAAATGAAAAATATGAAAAATTTAAATCTCTTTGAAGTTAGCAGAAGAAAGCAACTTCTGTGTAGATGAGCAATCAAGAGAAGAATATGCCACTCTTTGTTTGAGGGATAAGATCTCTGGGATCTCAGAGCTTCTGTGTTGTCTTGCTGAATGTGACCTTCCAGTTCAGTGAGCACACAGTGAGGGTATTTATAGCCCTGTTTCTTTATTAAAATAATGCAGAGAGACTAGGGAGAAGAACAAAAACCAAAGGCTTCTTGTAAAGTTGGGTGGTATTTACCTTCATTCTAGCAGTGCTTGATTGATACCATACGTGTGCATGCCATGGCTGCCAAATGCTGATGCATTTCTCTTTGGGCTTTGGTGCAGATCTGACACAGTTTGGACTTGGAAGGGTTTTGTTCATCTGGATTAGTGAAAACTGCTGGCTGAGGGAAGCTTGTTGAGTGATCAGGCAGTCTGACTGTAAACCTTTTGTTTTGGAAAAAGATTAAAAAACCAAATTAAAGCCACCACGCCTTACTTCATGAAGTTGAGATCTTTCAAGGAGTTATGTTCTATTCTATGTGGAAACAAATTAGCATTTTCAAGTAGGTTAAAAAGAGGAACCAGCAGGACTATAACCTCAAAAAGAAAACTAAGGCCTTGAAATTTTTTAACATTTTGTGATATTTCTTCAGTTTTCATTTTTTTTCCTAACTTAAGGGTCCCAAAAATGAATGCATAAAACAGTCTAGTTCCACATGGTTGCTATTGTATGATCAGTCTTCTAAAAAATGCACCTAAATTTTTGCCCCTTGCTTAACCTATGCTTTGAAGATATGCCCTTTATGTCTTAAAAATGAGATTAAGATTTAAGTATTTTGCATAACAAATGTAACCTACTGTCCTTTAAGCACATACAGTTCCCATATTCATTAAAAACAAGGAGAAATAAGCCAATTTCATTTATAATTAAGAATTTTTTTTTCTTTTAACCATCAGTATCTTTTGACCAGTACCACCAGTATTGCCAATATGAGAGCCTGTGCTTTCCATACAGCTACATGAGCCACTGTGAATGGAATAGGTTTGCTTATACTCTGACAACTTTGTGATTTGTAATCTGCTTTTCTGTCTTCTGGTTAACAGAATATCCCCTCCTAAGCAAGATTCTCATTGATGTCTTGCTCCTCCATATGCACTTTGCACTGATAATGTAGCTCTTGGAGGAAATACTTCCACACAGATGTTACATGACAGACATGTAGGAAAAATAACCTTTTAATCTGATTGATGTGTTGCTGTCCCATATGAAGCACAGGCCCCAGCTCTGCTGACCTTTTTGCATGCCAGGAACTACCTCTGCCAGGTGTCCTATTGAACTTAGGTGAATTTTCTGGGCATGTAAAATTCTATTTGCTGACATAGATTGGAAGATTGTGCTTACTGTCTTGTGTGAGTCACAGTTTGTATGGGTGAGTCTTCTCAAGAGGGAATTACTACAGATTTTGAGCTGAACCTTGGGTTCTGAAAAGCTAATATTCCCATCAGAATGGAAATATGAAAGACATGTCTTATGTAGCTTGCTGCTGCTTGCAGCAGTGATGGGCTTTGTTATCTAGAAGCTCTTTTAACACTTAGCCTTGATAACTGAAGGCAAGAAATAATATTGCTGCTTTTCCCCAGCAAAAACTTTCTGGTATGTCAGAGTTACCTTTGCAGACCCTTCTTGCCCATATCTCTGAGAAGATAATGCCATGAAGAGTCCAGCTGTTGCCACCTCTGGGCTAGAAGGGTGATGCCTGGCCTGCAAGGTTACAGGGAGCAAGGCAAGGGCAGCCTGTGGAGGCTGTGGGTTCATATTTGTCTCTGCCAGTGTAACAGGGAGAGGTTTTGAGTTACCATGGAGAGCTCGAAGGAATAGGGAGAAACAGCAGGGAATTTTGCTTGGTATGTTTTGCTTGGATTTGTTTTTTCTCACCTGCAGCTTTTATTTCTCCTAAACATCACTGAGAATACTGGACTTGTATTTCTTGAAATATTAAAAAGTTTTTTGCCTCTTTAAATTATAGTAGTTTACTTTTAATCTTAATGACATTTTCTCTCTAGGGAGATTCTGAGAGTAAAGAACTAGTAATGCTGAAACCCACACATCTGTTGGTATATGGGGGTTCATGTCCTGTCTCAAAATATATACACACGATTCATAATTATCTAGTGAAGAAAATTCAGACTTCAGGTGGAAAGAGTGTTCAGCCAGCCCTTCTGTGTTCTCTGTGGACCGTGGCAATGTAAGGGCTGAGTCCTGCACTGGGTCACAGCAGCCCTCCCCAGGCAGCCCTGCAGGCTTGGGGAAGAGTGGCTGCAAAGCTGCCTGGTGGAAAAGGGCCTGGGGGTGCTCACCAGCACTTGGCTGAACACGAGCCAGCAGTGTTCTGTGAAAAATGGTGTGATCAGCAGGAGCAGGCTGCTGATCCTTCTGTACTCAGCTTTGGCGAGGCCACACCTCGAGTCCTGTGTCCAGTTTTGGGCCCTGCACCACAAGAAGGACATTGAAGTGCTGGAGCACATCTGGAGAAGGGCAGCGCAGCTGGTGAAGGTCTGGAGAATAAGTCATATAGAAACAGCTGAGGGAGCTGGAGCTGTTCATCCTGGAGAAAAGGAAGCTCAGTGGTGACCCTTCCACTCTACAATTCCCTGAAAGGAGCTTGTGGCCAGGTGGGGGTTGGGCTCTTCTCCCAGGCAAGCAGCAACAGAACAAGAGGAAAAGGCTTCAAGCTGTGATAGAAAATGTTCAGGTTGGACCTAAGGGTGAATTTTTTCACTGAAAGAATTGGAATGGGCTACCCAGGGGGGTGATGGAGTCACCCTCTCTGGAAATGTTCAGGAAATGACTGGATGTGACATTTAGAGCTAGTTTAGTTGACAAGATGGTGTTCAGTCAAAGTCTGGACTCATTGATCTTGGAAGTCTTTTCCAATCTTTATGATTCAATGAAGTAAAATAAAAAACTGGCTCAATCCATGCGCTGTTGGGCTATATGCCCTGATGTTGGCATTAGCTCCTATCTATAAATATTCTTGTCTCAGCTTTATGTGGGATTTAATTGGGAGATGTTTGGTCATTGTTTTCTTGGCATTCAAATGTGGAAACCAGCCAGCTCAAGTAAAACATGTGATGCTCGTTAGGGCAAGCTAGAAATGAGCCAAGTCTTGTGTCTGACGGCAACAGGAAGGCAGTTGTTTTAGCTGCCATTCACCGGTGATTTTGCTGAAAAATAATGTATAGTGTTTCCAAATCAGTTATGGTCTTTGAGAGATGCCAGTCTTTAGCTAACTTGTCCCCTTGCTTTTTGTGTGGTATTCATTTTGTAGTTATGTAAGGGCATATTACTATAAAAAGTGGATTTTAATTTCAGGCAAAGTGCTACAATTTGGGATAACTCTGACCTTCACTCAGTCTTCATTTCTGTGGTACAGTTCTTGTTGAGACAAATGCCTCACTTACTTGTGTCTTACTGCTCTGAAGAGAAACCAGAGCAATACATTCCAACTCACAAAAACGACCACAATTCTGAATCAGTCTGTTTCCAAAGTACTGTTCAGACTTGTACTGAGAGTGTCCCAGGAGTGCCATGTGTGCAGACTGGGGCTGGTCCTGATGGCTCTTTGTTATCTAGAGCACATATTAACTGTATTTTATGTATAAAAAACATCTTTGCGTACATATGGCCAACAGAACAGTATTTCTGAAAAAAGAGCTTAGCTGTTACTGCTGCTTGCTGATTCTGACCTAGGAGGTCTTCTAGGAGGCCCAAATTAGAGTTTCTTTGGGCTTTTTGTGCCTATGACATCATTTATGCAGACTGTGGGCTTCACTGTAATGCCAAGTATGAAACAGCATCTTGTGAAGATTTATTTTTGAACAGCTAATGATAGCATTATAACTAAAAAAAAAAAAAATCTATATTCATTTTCAGCAGACTCTTCTTTAAAGTTTCTCATCACTTAAATTTATTTTATGCTCACATCAGCTCTGATGGTAAATACTTTCTTCAACTATATTACTGCAATTTCTGAAAAAAATATTTTTTTTTTTTTCCCCTTGTTCATATGACGTTCGTATTGTAATGATAACATTAAGAAATTTTTCATCTCTCCACACAATCCCTCTTCTGGATGTGGACTCTGAAGAACTGTCTTGGAGATAGATACGTTTTGCTTTCTTCTAGTTACTATGTCCTAAATTTTCCTCACAGATCTTAATAGAGGCCTTATAATTTTTTTATCAAATACCTTTTAGTTAAGCTTCTTAAAGGGTTCATTGCTTGAAAACAGCAGGGAATAAAATATATTGATTTGGATATAATGATTCAAATTCTTTTGTACTTTTTTCAGGATGCATTTTGTATGCATCTTATAAAATTTGAATTCTGCAAGCATTGCAAGCAGCTTGAAGATAGGAATGGTTGCACAGGATAGGAAATACAGGGACCAAATTTCTGACATCCTGGAGCAGGTAGCACTTTTCAAATTGTGATTTTAGGAATGTGAAAGGTGATGTCCCCACTGAATAAAATGTAGGACTGCAATTAAAAATGTAGGTTTCTGTTCTATGTTTTACAGATTTATGAAGTCACTTGCCTGGGCATTTATTCTCTTAACCTGTTACAGACACTATGAAGCATTGGCTTGTCTTGGAATGCTAATTATTTGGACATTTATGTGGAGATGCAATCATACTATGAAATGATTTTGTATTAAAGCTTACCTGTCCAAGAGAGTACATGAAACAGATATCTTGGTAGTTTCAGTCTCTCTTCTAGGGTTCTGTCCACAGCAATCCATGTCTGTGTGCCATTAGTACTGAGGTGAGGTTGTGGAATTACCCTGGTGTGACGGCAGTTCCAGTTATTGAGGAGCAAATGGAACTGTGTTTGTGGTGCCTTCGTTTCTAAGCTGAGCTGCAATGGGTTCTGCCAGGATTTGCCAGGTTAGGTTATTCATTGGACAGTAGAAAACTAGACAGTCTTTTTTTTAAACATGGTGATGTCAACACAAAGTTGCAAGGCCTTTCGAAACAAGCATTTTGTCATAGCCTTTTAGAACAACATTTTTTCACTTCCTTTGATTTGCAGAGACCTTTGTAGTGTGCTGGTGAAAATACAGTCTTCCTGGCAGTGAACACTTCCTGGCACATTAACACTTTTTGATTTTCGTAATTTGTTTTTCTGGGCTAAGGAGTGGTTCACAGACCACCAGGTGTTCCAGACCTGGAGGTGAAATCCCGTTGTTTTAACATTTTTTCTTGAGTACTTCAGTGTTTCTGTAGTTTTGCTAAAGCCAGAAATGTCTGTAATATTGCTGTTGGGAGACTGGAGTATATGAAAGGAAAAAAATAAGGTTCCATCTTAGTATGTTTTCATCAGGTGATCAGCATACACATATGTGTCAAGTCCAAGGATTTTAAAAAGTGTTTGATAACTGTAGTATTGAAAGGGTGCAAGATGCAGCTAATCATGTTCTCGTGCCAAAATGTATTGCTGCAGATTTTCAATTACTAGATTTATTATTAGAGAAGGTGGACTTAAAATGAACTCTGAAAGATGCCTTATGGGAGGAAGCCAAATATATGAGGACTTTCAGAAGTACAGGAGGAAGCTAGTCTTATGCCACACACACAAAGTCCTGTTCTCAAACATCTTGTATTCGACTTTCATTTTGTACATTATTGACAGAGAACATAAAATGGAATTTATTGATGGAAAAACTAAAACCAAGAATTCACTATTACATTTTTCATTAATGTATGCCAATCTTTGATGTTTGTTTTCCTTCAATTTTTGTCTAAAAGAGAGTAAGTCTGCCATTAGGATTGAATTTACCTAGTAAAATGTTGGAAGTATGTAATATAAGTCCTATTTTTTCTTCTTGTCACCTTAAAAAGGTGCATGTTTTACATTAAAGTGATATCAGAAATGGAGTAACTAAAGGTTTTTTATTTAAACATTTATTCCAGGAAAATGATCAGGGTCTAATAAGTAGCCAGTAGGGGGAATGATAATGGAAGAGCAAGTCAAGGTATATATAATGCTTTACATGTAGCATATTCTGAACTATTTATTTTCTTGAATGCCCCTCAAGTCAATGTTTGCCAGCTTTAACTGGCTAGCAGGCAAACCCTCTGAGTGGTTAGCAAGCTCTGTGGACATCATCATGTTTGGTTCTCCTTGTTGGTTTCAGTTTTAACCTAAGCTCTGAAGATCTTTTGAAGGTCTCTTGAATGGGTTGGTATAGACTGTGTCTGGGGAATGTGAATTACATTCTACCATCTTGCATAGGCTAAGGATAATTGCTTGCTGCTTTTCTGTGGATGTGAAGGTTCTGGATGCTTTTCATCACCCCTTGTACCTGCTGGTATAATTGTTATTTAGTAACTGTAGATTTCAGCCTTTGTTTTACACCCTCAGCAATTTTTTTTCTCTGTAGAGGAGCAAAAAACCCCATTGGTTTAATAAAAACATTTTCAATAATTATACACAGCAATGCATGTCCTTTTATTGTGACATTAATGATTCATAACCCCCCCTGAATTTGTCAGCGCCAGTCAACCGTAAAGATAAACTGAGGAGCTGTGATTTTTAGCAGAGCATTTTGAAATATGAGCAAACTGAAAAAAAATTACTGCTATTACAAACCATACTTCTCTGCAGAATTGATATAAAACTGTACTTTAATATAGAAAATCACATTGTGGCTCTTACGGAACATTTCTAAATGGTATCTGCATCTGTTGTGTTTTTCTGCTAGCAACACTTACTTCAGAAGTGCTTTTTTGTTGTTCATGTGTGTACTTTTAGTTACAGTAAGTGAGGAAGGTCAAATCTTACTGCTGTTCTGGGAGCAATTTTTTTTTTAAATTGTTTATCTGCATATTTTGGTGGATAGGTAAGAAAGTCTATAAAAGTATAGAATAATAATTTAAATTATAGTACAGTCCTTCTGTTGGGTGCTGTAGGAAGCACATCCTTATGATAAAAGGTACCCTTTAAGTATTTTGGGAGACTGTATCATTCCTTTGTTGAGTCCTTTTCTTTCATAGGAATGCTGTGTTGGTACTATACAATGGTTGGTACCATATAATGAGCAGCAATCCTGAACTTCTCCCCCCTCATGCTAACCCGAAATAAAACATTAACCTGTGGGGTTTTTATTGCTGCATTATTCCTGTTACTGCTCACTCCATTAGAAGTGTCAAGGAATAACCAGGCAATAACCAGGTACATACAGAGACAGTTGGCTTCTACCAAGGATTTGAACACTAAAAATCTTGCTTTAAAATTGCCATAGTTACATATTTTCCATAAATGTAGACCAACAGACTTAAAAACTTGAGAGAAACACTTTTTGTGTGGGTGGCTGAAGCTATGTAAGACCTCCAGGCATTATTGAGTTCTGGAGACCAGGATTCTACACCACCATTGGAAGGTGTCTGGACCATTTTCCCACCTGCCCTTGTATTGCAGCCTGTCCCTGCTGAAGGGGTGGGTTTGAAGACAACTGCACTTCTCTGCCTTGTCTCTCCCCACTGTTCTTCACAGCATGAACAGGACTTGTTTGTGATCGTGGCAGTTTTGTGGCTGTGCAGCCTGTTTGCTGCTTCAGGTGTCATCCCTGTGGGACCCTGAGGTGAGGGAGCACTGGCTAATCCAGTAGCTGCAGGAGACATCGTAGTTGTTTTGTTGAGCAGAGTGAATAGATAGATAAGACCCTGTGCTAATGCATCACCTCCAGAGGGCTACTATTTATGCAACTCATTAAAATACACATTTATGTTAGTGGAAGACTGATGAAGAAAGAATTGATGTGTCCAGAAGTCTGTCTTTTCTAAGAGTATTTGTATTAGCTTATAAAGTAGTTGACTTTTCTCTGTAAATGTTGTTTCTATAAATTTACCTGAATTGAATACTTTCATGCTATGGAGTGGCTTTTCCTGGTTTCTGTGGTTTGGTTTTTCAGCAAGCCTTTGTATCAACTCTTACGTTTGTCAGTGCAAAATTGATTTACTTTTAGGGGAAATTGGCTGGGCCAGAGGTAAGCAAGTGGGAGAAAAGTTTAATCTGCTGAGCTCTGATGAATATTGTATTGCTGTTTATGGCCTGAAGCAAACATCATTCAACTTAATAAGACTCATTCAAGTGTATTGAGTGAGATGTGGTTGTTTTCTGTTTTGTTCTTTTAGAGACACACAGAGTTCAAATGTGTCAAATTATATCTAAATTAAGGCAACAGTTCTTGAAAAAAAGATATTTTTTTTATTTGGACTGTCCGACATTTTATGGTTATCTTGAATTCATTTGCCTTTTGTATAAAATACTGCTTTCACCCTGGATTTCTTGGTCATTTTCTGTTTTTAAATCTACACTGAGATTAAAATCTATTCTTTAACTGAAAGATATATTTAGGTGAAACTTGTTATGTATTTTAACACAGCCCATATTTTAAGAGAAAAAGTACTTTCTGTTTACTGTATTAAAAATGCCTGGTAATACCAGAGTCAGTGATGGGTAGGGGTGTTAGTAATTGGCAAACAGCATTTCAGCAGATACAGGAGTATCTGTGAATTGTGAAATTAAGTACTTTCTTTTTAGCAAAATGACTGAGCTTATTATTTCTGGGAGCAAGGAGCAATAAAAAGGAGAGGCAAAGTGTATTAGTAATTTACGAAAGTTGTCTCTCATAAAAACATTGCTATCTTTGATTGTGTATCGCAATCAATATATCAGATTTCTGTTTACAGACTTTTTATTCATGCCATTTTATCTCACAGTTGAAATAATTCAGTTAGGAAGGATGGGTATATACAGATGGACTATTTGACTACTCTCCATCAATGGGATTTCCATTTGGCTTGCTTGAAATATTTTTCAACAATTTTTTGAGATTCCTGACTCTAGTTATCTGTGTCAACAGGATAGTATATGTAGAACAATAGGAGATTTGGAAAAGTTCCTTGTTTTTTAGTAATCTTACCCTTTTAAAAGACCAAAAAACCCAAACAGAAAACCTGTGAAAAGAAGTGGATTGTGTTAAAATGGCCAATTCAGTGAAAGATGGTGTAACAACTGAAGAAAACTCATATTCCTTTAGAAATAGCTGAATTTTTTTTTTTTTTACATTTCCCTTCTAAATATGCAGGGGGCTTCTCCATGCATGCAGATATTCCTGGTTATTTCCTACCTTTAAACATGTTTGTTCTGGAACAGGATGGCTGCTTAGATTCTTGCTAACTTCATCCCTGAAGTGGAAACAGTAGAATAAAACCAAAACCAAATGATTTTTCTAGAGCTAGCATGTCACACAAAGAGCCATTCACAAACTCCCGTTGAGCTTTAAGTAGACTCCTGTGTCAAATCTGAGCACTAAAGAGCTTGACTATAGATGAAGGCTCATCAGTTTTCTCCAAGTAAATTAAGCTGTTTGTATGTATTATTACTTTAGGACTGAAATATCAAGTTGTTCTGTTGGGGAGAGGGAGGGCAGAAATTGAATGCTCCAAATCAAGAGATTCTGTGGTATGAAATACACAGTGTGTTTTTCTCGGGATATTTTTTTGCTTCTCTGAAGAAATATTTGCTATAAATTGAGCAGACTTTGTTGTAATTTATAACCATATTTTTATGTTTTTGTCTTTCTATTTTGCCCTTCTCTATCCTTTCTCTCTCATTTGAAAGTGTTTCCTGTAATAAAAAAGCAACCTCACACACTGACTTATGCATATGATGGAAACTAATGATATAATAATATATGCAGGAAGTTTTCTTCAGTGTCATAGAAATGTGGAAAAAAAATATAATTACTTTTTTTTTTTCTTTGATTGTCACCCCTGCTTGGTGTCACAGCTTCTAATAGCATTGGCAAAATCTGCAGCATGGTACATGTTGCTACTTGCAGTGTTGGAAATAAATGGATTGTAGGGACTTAGACTACTTGTATCTCAACTTGGAGAAAAAAATAGCAAGGAAGTTTTGGGGGATGGTGAAGTTGAACACCTGTGCTCATTCCCCATACCTGGAAGATAAGCAGTGACAAGGAAAGTATTGAAATCCTTTAAGCTCCCTGTTTACCACATCTGTGTCTCCTGTGCCAGTAGAGAGGGACAGGAACCAAAGAATGAGAACACAATGGTTTTTCCAGGCTAATACCTTAATGAAATTATTTTGGGGAGTTGCAGGGTAGAAACAGATTACTGTTAAGATTTACCTTCACCTGTGTTGAAAATCCCATCCTGTAAATGTGAGAAATTTATTTAGGCCTTTCTGTTTAGACAGTAGTAATGTTTGCCCTAAACAGACTTAGATTTCCACTTGCTACATGGCTTTCAGTGTGACTATTGTTTTTATGGAGACCGTTTTGCAGCAAAGCTAGCAGGATTATTTTACTACTGAATCTTCATTTTTGAAGATTTCAACAGTTTTTTTTTCAGTTCAAGGTTTCAAACCTGCTTAATTTGTGGACTTTCATAGTCTGGTTTTCCATCTACACAAGTTAGGTATTTCCTGAAAGGATAAGTACATAGTATTTAGCTCTCTGGCTTTTATTTCACTGTCTGTTTGAGGAATACTTTCCTTAGTGTTTCAGAAAGGAAAGACTATGTAAGAAGCATGTTATTCAGAAAATCCAACTTTCAGCTCAGGCAGCTCACAGGTGAATTGTACATGTTTGTGTCCTGCAGGTGGCTGGTGAAGAAGAGCTGCAGAAGGGAGCTGGTGCTGCAGGGAGCGTACAGTGCTGGCAGTTCCTCCCCTGCAAGTCTTGTTTGTGTTGTCAGTGCAATGCTGATCTTGCTCTGAAGTAGCTCCCGGGCTCTCGTGGGGTTCTCTGCTGGGTGACCCCAGCTCTCAGGGCTCCTGCAGCCTCCCTGCACCCATGGCAGCAGTGTTGGCTGCCTCGCCGTGTGCTCCACGTCGATGCAGACCCTCTCCAGGCAGGGTCCTGCAAACACAGCTGGAAGGACATGTAGGGTGCTCTTCTTGCTGGCCTGCCAAAGGGCCAGGGGCTTGTGAGAGATGCTGTTGGCATCCTTCCTTGCAGAGCTTTCTGAAGCCTGGACACCTCTTTAAACCAAACTTTCTGGTGTTTCAGATGAAGAGCTCAGTGGTGCTGATTCATTTACTTTGCCATTAGGCAGAGTCCATTAATCACCTCCCTGTCCTGAGGGCATGAGTGGGAAGCTGCCAGGCATGGGGACCTCTCAGCTGTAGGTGCAGTGTGGTGTTGTGTGGCGATCACCATCTGCAGAGGCAAGTCTTTGATACAAACCTCATCCCCTGCTATTTTTAATTAGATCTAGTTTAAAGTATAATATTCTTCTAGTAGGAGAGACAAAAGGGGATATTTTATTAGGTTACAGCATAAAAGTGCCATCTATCATGCTGCTCTGCTAAAATAGAATTATCAAATTTTTAATGTTATGTTCTTGTGTCTGGCCTGTCTTCTGAAACATGGTATAGTTATATAGACCCTGTTCTTGGTTTTGTGGAGACTCTGTTTGGGTGGAATGAGCATTCTTTATGAGATAGATTTAAAACAATTCCATTTATTAATTGTACATTTGTGTATGTGAGGTCACCCTGATTATGCATGGGACCAGTGATGCCTTACTCATCTTGCTTTTTTATTTATCATGTGTAAGGTTTGGGGAAAAAACCAGCAATTGTAGATAATTGTGAAAACTGATTGTGGTATCTTTGCACTCAGTTCTACCTTTTACTCCACTTTCCTTCAATTTGCTTTCATGCAGAGGCACTGTTTGTCATGGCAAGTGTTTTTTGGGCTGGGTGTTACTTTGCTAAGTTCTTAAGCTGCCCCTTTTTCCTGTTCCCAGAAGCCTGCAGTGGAGGAGGCTGCTGTAGCCATGAGCAGGCTGGCCCCATGCAAGAAGTTTTTGACTTCATCTGGGGAGTGGAGCCCTGAAATACGTGTCCTCATTTCCCCCTCTGGAACTTTAGTACCCAGCACTGTTGTGTGCTCGTTCCTGAACAGTAGGACAGGTAGCTGCATAATGTAGAAGCAAAACCATCATGTCTAATTGGCCTAGAATCCTGACTTGAACTAAATATTTCAAAAATATTTCCAGGTCTTCTTGAGTAACATCTCTGTTTCTTAGAGAACTAACTGCATTTTAAACGTAATTATTAATATGCTGTTTTTAGGTAGTGTTGGGGAAATATTTTTAACATCATTACTTATAAGCTTCTGAGGTCTAGTGTACATTTCTTTAATTTAATTTGGATAATTTAATTTGAATTTTCCTGACTTGGCTCATTAAAGCCCCTGAGAGAGATTTACATCAAAATTAATTATATCAATAGTGGAATTGCTGAAGTAACTCGGAGAACTCAGTTTTGGATAGGTTTGTAAGATGCTGGTTAAATACTATGCTTGGGTTTTGTAAAATGAGATGATACAAACCCTATGGATGCTCATCCAAGATGGCTTTAATAGAAGTAATGACCTCTGACAAGGACCACAGAAAAAACTGCTGCATGTATATTTTATCGTTTGGTTTTTTTCCCCTTAAAATTTAGTTGCAGAGTATTGGAAATTGTAAAAAAAAAATTAATGAATGCAGGTAATTAATGAAAAATATATATTCAAGTAGGCTTATGTGGAAGGTAATGGAACAAGTAGTGGTATTTTGCCTCACTATGAAAAAACTTCCTAAAAGCTAGTTCTATACCTGATTTTTTTTTTCTTTTGTTGCTCCTGTGGTCCCTTCAGTTACTTTTTGAGCAGGGTACTTGTACATTTTTCACTTAAAATAACCATAAATTTGGCGCTTGCAATTCTTATTTGATTCCTATCCCTCCCCCCTCCTTTTTTGTGGCAATGTAGACATACAAAAATATGAATTCTAATATGTAAGATGAAGTACCTGGTTTGAAAGGCATGATACAATTACAGTTCCAGAACTTCTGGCTTTTATAGGAAGATTCCTAATTGTGTCATAGAAAGTGAATGTATAAACCTTATTTGCAAAGTACTTTGATATATTTAAATTGTTTTGAAATCTTATTTAGTTATCTTTTTTTTTCCTAGAAAGGAGCATAAAGTACAATATAATATGATTTAGAATAATGCAAAACAGAATTACTTAGAAAACAGAACATAATAGTGTTGTGGTCCTTTTGTTTTATTTTACTCTGAACAGTTAAAGGCTAAAAAACTATGTATATTTTTTGCAGATGTATATATTTGTAGATTATGAGAAAATACTTGATCATCCTACCATTTTATGAGTGCAAAACTTATTTTCACAGAAGGAACTGTGTCCCTTCTGCTGAATGTGCCTTGAAGTGCAGAGAAACCCACCAAAGTTTAGAGCTTTTTTTTATTACTTTTGTCAGTATTTGCATTACACACTGGGACTTTGCAGAAAGGCCAAGAGAGTTTAACAGGAGGAGAGAGATGAGCACATTGCAGAGATCTGTGGGCTGGGGGTAACCACAGCTCTGAAGGAAACCTCTGTGCCTGGTCTGCAGTGTGAGAAAATGAGGGTGAATATTGAGTCTGGCACTCCTACAGAACCAGAACTGACTTGAAAATGTGAATATTGG
The DNA here is from genome assembly GCA_003676055.1 of Chloebia gouldiae. NCBI lineage: Eukaryota > Metazoa > Chordata > Aves > Passeriformes > Passeridae > Chloebia > Chloebia gouldiae. The sequence goes on from QUSF01000003.1 coordinate 11,778,663, forward strand.
GGCTTTGAAGCTGATCCTTCGGGTGACAGTTGCACCTGGTGATGGATGACACACACTGTGAGATGCTGTTATCCAGGGCTCTTTCAGAATTTCTGGAACTCAGAAAAGAAAGCAGTGCAAAAAATTACTTTGTTGTTGTAAGTAAATAGTCTTTAAATTTGAAAATGCCGTAAGTCTTTAGAGCTAAATAGGGATCTTAGAGTTATTCCCAAGGTTGTCACACATGCTGGATATTCAGGCTCATTGGAAACATATTTTTAAGTTTGTGTGGATCAACTTGATACAAATTGTAGCAGGAAAAAAATTATGAGAAACCTCTTAGTTTTATAATTTGGAAGTTTTGAGTTGAAATTCACTGCTTGAAAAGAACAGATCTGATCAAGTCTGAACAAATGGTATAAATAGCACTAAATCCCTGGGCCTGGATTTAGATAATTTTCAAAATATTTGTATAAAATATTTGTATTATAAATGTATATTTAATTTTGGCTTAAATAGCCTAAGCAGAAAGACCGTATGTGTGATTTAGGATGTCCTTGAGCTCCATGTCATGTCAGCAGAGACAGGAAATATTTTTGCCCTGTTCTTATGGCATCTGCTGTTGGAGGTTGTTAGAAGCAGAATACTGGGATGGGTGGATCCAGGACATCTGTGTGTTTGGTGGGTGTTTGGTTTTTTTTGTTTATATGTGTTGTGAGGTTTTAAAAACTTACTTAGTCAATGCCTGATTACGTTGGAGAATTGCTTTTCCACATGGACCTGTCTTTAATATACATAGAAGGTATCAGTGGACTTGAGTGCTTGAGTGTCAAAATGGCCCACTGATGAATGCTAGTGCACAGTTAATTTGCTTTAATGTCATTTTTATGTGCAAGCTATCAAGGGATGTGATTTCATGATCAAACAGTATGGATCCCTCTGGGTGGCTCCAGGAAGCGAGGATGCTCAGAGGAGCCCGCTGGAGACAAGGGTCCCTTTGGCAGCTGCTGGCTGCAGCACGAGTGCTGGGGGCTGCTGGCTCCCCCCTGGGAGCCAGCTGAGCTGAGATAAGCCTCAAACCAGGCTGGATGTGTCTATAAAATTGTAATAAGTACAATTTTCAGCTCAATTCTTCTCTCACTAGTGTACTGGGAGAGATGACATCTCACTGATTTTCACTTTGCGGTTTCTACCATCACTTGAGTGTGCAGGAAAAATAATCTCCCTTTTCTTCACTGCTGTTCCATTGTTCTATATTTCTGAATTGTTATGCAGCATAGATTGTGCTGTCTAATTATAGGTGAGCCTAGTTAAAGTAGGCAATCTCTGTATAGGGAACATTTCAGCCATGGTGTTTGTTGTCAGCTTGTTTTTCAAGTGCAGCAGGAAAGAGGTTTGAAAGGTGAATGCTCTTTATTTAGTGCTTCTGGGTTTCTCTATCATACTACAAATCTTTCTTGCTGTGAATTTACTGTGCACTGAAATGACATTACCTGGTTGATTTAGTGTGTATAATTTAAGATATTAAAGTAATATTAATATTTTTCAATAATTGCTCTTATTTATCAGTATTTTGATTAATAAAAATTAATATCCTGCATCTTCCTAATGGAATAATTAGGATATTTCAACACAGCAAAAACAAAATCCAACTCAAACCTATTTCAACAAGAAGATAACCTAATTTTCCCACAAAAGCCTATAAAAATAGGGGAAATATTTTCCCTTCCCATTTCCATTTCTAGCTTGTCTTCTGAACATCAGGCTAATAACTTCTTGCCATGTTCAGAATATTTCATTTGAGTTCTGACAGTAATAACCATGTTTTATTTGGCTGTCAGGGGCCCTGTAAGATGGAAAGATAATGTGTTCATTCTCTGTCCAGTGGGAGGAAAATACATTGACTGTCTAAAATAATATGAGAAGAATGAGAGCTAGTTAAGTTGATTTTAGGGAAAATAAAAGCAATACATATATTTTCAGTGGTACATTGCAAGCTCTTGGTTAGATGGACATGGGTAATTTCTTGGGTTTCTATAAAACAAACCAAAACAAACACAGCCACCTTTCTTTGCAAACACAGACACCCACTTTGCTCTGGAGGTGCCATCACTTTGAGATGCTGCCCTGTTTCCTGTACTTTGAGGTTTGAACCTTTTCTTATCCATGGCATAGGAGATTCAAACTATTGGAAAGTCTGCAGTGAAATATAGCCTTTAATAGGGAAATACACTTCCTGAGACATACAGTGTAACAAAACTGACTGGAGGAGTTCTGTGTCAAGGGATGTAGCTGCATCTCCATCATGGTCACAGCACTCCAGCAGTAAGGCAGGTGTGTCCTTCTCAGCACTTGCTGGATTTTGGCACATGGAGAATACAGTCTGTGTTTGCTTACTCTAATTTTAATTTTGTTTGCTTGTTGTCCAGTTGCTAAAAGTCAGAATGTGTTCCTGATTTCTCGCCTGGTGCCAGTGGTGTGGGGAAAGGAACTGCTGCCCATATATATATATATTTTTTCTTCTTTGTCACTCACAGCTGCCTGAATCCGTTCTCCACCTCAGTCACGTAATTAGTCTAATACTGTAGACTGTAAGTCTTTAATGTAAAATTACCTGTGCATGTGATTTTAAAGTGCTTGAAAAGGTGGATCATTAATAATGGACAGACAAATCTGGAATCCTAAATCTAAAGAGACACCTGCTTTTGCAGTCCCATATGTCTCCCAAAGCTGCTGTGGTGGCAGCTCTGTCCTAGTTAAGATAAGAAATTCTTTCCTGGTTGATTGTCAGAGTGTGAGTGAGGTATTCCACTAAGGAAGGCAGAGTTATACTTGGTTGCATTACTGGGTCATATCTACAGTGACCTGCAAACAAAAGTGTTCCTTGTCAGTGCCTGTGAGGGGCAGTTTCAGCCAAGAGTTGCGCAGGGCTCAGTGGCTAAAAATCAAATAATCACTTTTTGCTTGCTGACAATTTCAGGGAAACTGGGGCAGACAGCCCTTTATTATTTTCAGCTCTTGTCTAGGCTGTCATTCCTGAGGGTTAGCCCTGCTGGGGGCCATACTAGGACCTGCAGGCACTCAGTGATCATGGTTACATATGTCATGTAGATGGTTTTGGGGATTGGAAGTACCTTTAACAGGAATTTTTTCTAACTTGCTTTCAGTATTTTAAATAAATGATGTTGTAGCTTTCCATGGTCCTCTATGTGACACCAGTAAACACTTGACTGATTGCCTGACTAATTCAGCTGGACACTTGTCACAATATCTTTCCATATATACAAGAGTAAAGATGTCCGACCATCCAAATTTTTGTCTCTAACTGATGCGTTTTTTTCACTCGAGCACAGTCAACTCTTAGTAGTTTGCTGAGTCAAAGATGTGAAAATGACCTATCATGTCATTTTGATGCAGTTTGAATTACTCCTTCAAAATAAAAATGAGATCATGGAATGGATGGTATTATGAGCACTTTGAAACCTTTTGCTTCTTACTTTCAAATTAGGCTTAAAACATCAGCCTTGGTCTGGAAAGCAACTGGTGAGCACTGTGTTAACAGCCATGCCAGTCTCATAAACTACGTTTTTGTAGCCCTTTAGTCAATTGTTCCTTGATTTAAGCCATGTGATTAAGATGATGCACAGCATCCAATACTACTAAAATTATTCCTCTTTGAACATAGATTCTGTAGATTTATCCATAAATGTTATAAATTATATTTGGTGGTAGTTCTTTTATTTGTTAATAGCTCATAATTTGATAATTAGAAGTACAACTCTTAAGTGGAATTATACAATGTTCTTTTTTTAAATTATTGTATTCTCTCCACTCTCATATAACTTTGCAATTGAGTAACACAGATGGCTACTTATGTTTCTCAATTTTAGGCATCGGAATTGTGCTTAAGTTAAACTGGTATCCTAATGTCTATACTGCTAGTGGAAGATAGCTGCACCCTCCAGAGGGCCAGTCAGCATCAGGCACACGGAATTCCTGCTGGTATGAGGCAACTGGTTTGTCAAAACAAGAATCTAAGGTTGTTGTCTGAAATGATGCAATTCTTCTCCAGGAAAAAAAATGTTACTGAAGTAAATTTTTTTATGGTTTAATGTTAAGGTCAATTTGCAAAATTAAATCTGCTGCATGACAGGATCTAAATAGAATGAACTGGGTGTGTAGGAGACTGTTTGGTGCCCAGGAAATGTGTCTGGCTGCTGACTAGGTGCCAAGCAATGTAATACTTGGTGCTCCTTGCTGGTAAGTGTTCTGCTAACAGCTGTGCAAAATCCCAGACTTTGGGGTATCAGAAAAACATCTTCCAGAATCTATGTGCAAAGTCAGTACTGGAGGTTTAGGGGGCTTTGGTGACTGAGGTACCTCAGAAAAGCAGTGTAGCCTGAATATAGTTACAACTTGTATCTTTAAAGCATCTTTTAGTTTGTAACCACCAGTATTGGTGCCTGCTGCACGTAAATTACTAAATGCAGAATGTCACATTTATGCATAGTATCCCTTTTCTTATTTGATGAATTAGACCTTGACAAAGAGGTGTGAGGAGGAGCATACAAAGGATCTCTATAACCAACAGTAGCCTGTGGTTGTGGCAGGTAGCCTTCCTCTTTCTCCAGCTGTGGTGCCTCTGCAGGTGCTGATGTTGGCCAGCTGTCCTTACACTGGTTTGGAAGGGTGCACTTGCACAAATCACTGCACAGTGGAATTGTGTGTCCATCCTGCCCTTCCCTGGGCAGTCAGGAGGCTCCTGTCTGGCTAAGGTTGCCAAGCCAACAGCTGTGGTATATTTGCATGCATATTTTCTCAGACCAGAAGTTAACTAGTAGGGTCTGTACTGTCCACTGGCTCCATGCTGCATGGCCCTTCTCCAGGAGAGTTGCCCTGTCCTCAGCTTCAGAAGTAGTTGCAGTTCTGGATTTTTAAGCAACCAATTGCCACATTCTGGGGAGCAGAGCAGCGAGATGTTATGTTGATCTGAAATTTTTTATTCCAAATTTGGTCACTGGTCTTAAATTATTTTTCCTACCAAAGGTGTCAGAAAATGACAGATGTACCAAGCTTTCCAAAGAGTTATTTAGGGATTAGAGAAAGGAGGAAGTAGAAGCTTCCCTTCAGGTTTCACCACCAAATGCCTTTTGCCAACACTGAAACCTGTACTGTTTCCTTGTCTGACTGCTTTGCAGAGAAACCTTGCAGGAGGAATTTAGGAAGCTGGTCTCTGTCAGCTCAGTTTGAACTGTTTCTACCTGACAGACTTGCATGCAAGATGTACTGGACTTTGAGTGAACCTCTTAGAAAAACAAACCCCATTCATAGTTTGATGTTATAAAGTGAAAAAAATTGGGTCAAATGTGTGTTTCTGATGAGAATTAATCACAGCTTGAGTGCCTTATTTGAGTGATTTTTTAAAGGTATGTAGGTACAGGGCTTTTTGTTGGTTTTGGATTTTTTAAAATTCTTCTGTATTACTAGATTTCTAGGATCAAAGTGGACACGGAGAAAAGGCAGGCATGCTGTTAAATCAGTATAGTTTTATTTTACAGGATTTAGAAACTGTTACAACAGTTCAAATTCAGGGCTTTCTCATAGGAAGTGTTTGCTGGAAGGTGAATTGAAAAGTACATTGGATCAGCGAAGTGTAAATTAGATTCCAATGTACTTCCAATGCAATATTCAGAGTAGCCTGTATTGAACTGTTCTTTGCTTTTGCTCACAACTCTGAAAAGTTTTTTGGGTTTTTTGGAGGGGCTTGGTGAGTGATCCAAGCTGTTCTGTGCTTTTAAAAGCTGAGTGTGCTTTGCATTTCTTCACCCACCTTTCCCTGTGGTTTTCCCCTTCTGTGCAGTCAGCTGAGGGGGAGCAACCTCTTCTTTATACAAATCTTACACATGCCCTTCTGGACTGGGCATGTACCATGGTCCCTGCTTTGGGAAGCATGGAGTGTCAAGGTGCACTGTGTGAGCCCAGAATGCAGGACGTGCATCCACAAGACAACAACGTGCACAGAATTCCTGCTTGAAAGAGCAATGCAAAATACTGAAATGAGTCCTTAGAAACACTTGTCCTCTTGAGCACCTGGTCCTTCAGCTCTGCAGTGATTCACACCACTGCCACAGTTTCTTCTCCAAGTTATGAGTAGGTTCACTTGCTGGTCCGTGACTGTAGCTATTAAGATATTTAAGAAAGTTCCTTTACTCGTGAGTTTTAGGGATGGGAGTGGAGTGAAATGAGCATGTAAATAGCTCCTAGTGGAGCTGAAGTTTACTTGAGGGAAGGATTGTTGGAAAACCAAAATGATGAAGCTCAGTTGTTATCTCAAAGGATATTTCATATACCAAAGCCTTGATTGGATCCTTCTGGCATCTTCAGGATACAATTTGCTAAATTGGAACTGAAGGAATATAGCTGGTAACAGGCCCAAAATAAACTCATAAACAAAACTTTATTCAAGCAAGGCAAGAGATAAAGAATGAACAGAAATATATATAAAGATTGCAGCTTTCTGGCAGAGGTGGGAGAGTGAGGGGAGATTAGGCACAGTTGTGCTGCTGGGGGTAGCATTAAGTGGCCTCAGAAGAAGCAACTGTCGTGTCTGCTCCTCAGACAATTTACTTCCTGAATTTCTGCTGTAAATCGATGCCTGCTGGATCCCACCATGAAGGGGGGGCGGAGGCTGCTTTCTATGTGCTGGCTCTGAGATACATCACTGTTATGTGTTCTCTGCTGGTAGCATATGTGAATCATGTGTTTTAATTCCAGCACTGCATCCACTGTGCATTCCTTGTGAGCTGATCCTGAAATGTCCACTCCTGCAGTGGAGTCTTCCCTTTGCCTTGGCTTCACTGCCTGTGCTGCTGCCTCCTGCTCCCACCCTGAAGGCCCTTGTTACCTTTTAATGCTGCCAAGGTACATACTTCCAGAGAAAAAAGTGCATACCTGTCCACTGGCTGGTGCAGGGAGCCATGATACAGCTGTATTTTTTACAAAAGCTTACATGATTCTTCCCTATAAATGCACATATGTTTGTTCTCCACTCACCTTTGAGAAGTGTCAAGGCATCTGAGATTGTAAAATATCTGTATTGGACAATGCTAAACTGCCAGTGTGAAAATAGAAACGACATGTTCCAGTACAGTGTAACTTCTCTTTCCTTTCTAGTTTGTTGTTTGCTATTTTTCCTTCTCTTTTCCTCCTGTCTCTCCATGATGTCTGAATGTGAAAGGATGGTGGAGACAGTCCAGGTGGTGTTTGTCTTTCCCATCTCAGAAATATCTCTACCAGAACATCCAAAGTAGATGCTCAGTGGGCATAAGAAGTGAGTCCATCTTTGGAGCTCAATGAAATAATGGCATCTTAAGATTTTTGTTGTTGTTGTCATTGAGATTAATTTTGAAATACAATTATGGTTGGCAGTGCATGTGGGTAGACTGGGCTGGGGGATCTGCAGCCCCTCTGCTCTTTGCCTTTTGATTTTCCTTTGCTCACTGCCAGGCTGAGGGAGCATTTCTGGGAATTGGCATGTAGTGGGAACTGCATTTTCTTTCTGTGTGATTTCTAAGGGAATTTAAAATTTCAGCTTGGATTGAGCTTCTTACAGGGTAGCTGGGGCTAATGCCTCTGCATGTCCTGGTACCAGCACAGTGGTCTGACAGATTTACATTTATTTGCTTTCTTAGGCAGCTGCACTAGTCCACCTCTGAGGACTAATCTCCTTTTCTTCTGCATTAGTTATTTTGGAATTAAATGTAACATGGAAATATTACACATTTGAAACTTGAGGATTTATCATTTGGAGTTTTAAGGGACTTAGCAAAGCTCAAGTACTCTTGGTAAACTAACAAAATTTAAATTTTTAATTTAGATCAGCTTAAGGACAAAATGCTTTATCAGTGATCTGTAAATTGTATTGGCTACAACTCAAAATCCTAAAAAAAATATTTTCCAGTAATTTGCCACTTCTCATAAGGAATTTGATAATGATAGTGATTATGGATATGATAAGGAGATGCATTTCCTCTGTTCATTGTACAGTCTCAAGCCAGTGCTTTCAAATATGTGTGCTTAAAATTAGACGTAGCCAAAGTGTATTTCAGTACCCCGTGGTGGTTTCTGAGGAAGATGTTACAGCCATTCTTTGTGTCAGAAAGTTGGATCACTTTTAAGGGTCTTGCCTGATCTTCACACCTGTTAGGTCAAGAGTGGTTTGCATTATAGAAAATAATAAAATATAAGGAAATAACAGTTCCTTTCATCAAATTATTTTAATATGTTGAACTTACATGTACACACATGGGTACAAAGAGCAGGATACCTACAGTAGTTAGCTCCTTTTCCAGAGGCTGCTCCATGAGCTGCTGGTTTGTACATTGGTAGTGTTGGAGCTTCACAGCAAGGAGGCTTCCCTCCTCTTCCCCAGCTTCTGGCAGCTGACTATTCTGCTATTTTTCTTGCTCATCTGCTCCATCAGATGTGCATGGCCTGCATGCTGCCTGTCTCACACTCTGCATTTTTGCATTATATCCCATTTTGCTCCGCATTCTCCCCAAAACGTTTGAGGTTCCCATCTCAGGAATTCCTGCCAAGTTCTGCAGCATCTGTTCCTGACATTATCCAGATGCTCTAATTTTGGGGCCTTTAAAAACATGACTGTTCTGGTTCTGTTTTTCTGTGAAACCCAGGTAACCTGAAGCACAGATAAGATCATGAAAGTGTTAATCTAATTGCTAAACAATACAGTTGTTTTGGAAAGGACACTTTTGACCACAGGAGTTTGTGCAATTGCTGGTGTGTGCTGAATGTAAATTCATTCATTGTGCCTGGGACAAGGTTACTTTTGTGTAGCTGTGGCTAGATGGAGCTGTCAGAATGCGTAATGCAGTTTGATTTATGTGCAAAGGCTACACGTGTTAGACTTTCCTGGTATGTGCTATTCATTTCACCTACTATGGGGTTCATTGGTGATACCCTTTTACTGTTTTAGCATAGGTGATATAATGCTTGGTAATTATTTTGGAAAGTAGAGGAATCATCTGGGATACAACAATTAGGCACAGAGACTTAAATACAGTTTGCTTTCAGTGAGGGGCAACATTATCCTAAAGCAAGGACATTTCCAACAGTAATGAATGCATAAATGTTTCTGATTAAATGTGTATTTTTTGTTTTAGTGTGGGCAAAGTTCTCTTAATAAGTGGTCTCCAGTGAGGTGGATAATGTAAAAGCAGTCTTGCACATGAGAAAAGGTGACCCCTAATGAAAAGTATAAAAACTGTTCTCTTTAGAAACTATGCTGTCTCTCATTTTCAGTCTTTGCCTTTTAATAATAATTGCTAAGATGTTTTAATTAAAAGCAGATCTGGGAGGTATTATCTGGCTTCCTCTGTTTAGTCCTTTTAAATGTTAATCACTTTTGACAGCATAATTTAACCAGCTACCTGTGTTACCCTTATGCAATGTATCTGCTTTGTGAGGCACCAAAATACAAACTGCACCCCAAAAAGGCTTTCTAAAAATTCATACAATTGCAAAGATTAAAGGTGGCAGGAGAAATACAAAGAAAAAAGAATTAAATGAAGGTTTAATGGGACATTCAGAAAAGCTATTTCAAGATGGCTGGAGCTTCCCAAGAAATTATTCTTTTGCAAGAGGTAAGCAGATTGAATTCACTTCTGTTTCTGCTGAAGGACATTTAGGGAGCAGTGGAAGGTAGAATTGGAGGTAGTCTTGGAGCTTATGGACAGTTTCTATCAAGCAGGATTGTTAGCTGCACACAGAAGAAAAAGGAAAAAAATAGAGAGAAAAGGAGAAAAGAAAAACGATCTTGCCTCCCCTGCAAAAAAAAAAAGTCAACCTTTTACTTATAATTGTAAAAATTAAAGGACACTATAAATTATCAGAAAAAAAATTATTTGTCTGTAGGTAATAAATAAATAATCTTTTGCTATGAGTCAATCAGCTTGCTTTGTGTGATGTTTTTGAATGGAGATTTCTGCAATCAGATTCCACACACTCTTTAACCTTGTGCAAAATTTAATGAAAAACAGAGTTACTACTGAATATACTGTTTTGCCAGCTCAACAAAAGATGTTAAATTCTGCATATTTTTGCATAATAAAGAAGAGTGTTGACAGTGTAATGATCCATTTGGCACAGATAAAATCGTGAATGATTTTAATAACCTTACAACAATATTTGAAGTCACTATGAAATATAGATACTTCAACCAGGGACAGGCCTGCTGGCCTGGTATGAGGCGTCAGCTACTTTTATAACCTTAATTTTTCCAGGAGAGAAAAGAGGAGAAATATAGGCTAGATGAGCCCTGAGGAGATGGGGAAGCATTAGGGGACCTACAGAATGGAAGCGATCTGTTTTGAGATTTTCAGAGCAGTCCTTGTCCACAAGTTGAAGCTGATGGGTTTTGGCAATGCTTTGTCTCCTTCCCTAGGCTGCACTACACTTTTATTATGTGTTGAAAAATGCATTTTATGAGTATGGGGTGAGTCAAGGTAAAACGTAAGAATGATAGTCTGGTCCCAAGTTTGGTAGCTTGAATTGATTGTGCATACAACTGTAATTTCTCTTTTGGATATTTCTTTTGTTTTTTTACAAGTTTTTTGTATTTATCCAGGCGATGTAGTTGCATTATTCCCAGTTGCACAGTGATTTAGGGAATTAATTTTCAAAATTGTCCTGAAGATAAGTATAGAGTCTTTCAAGCTTTCACACAAAATGATTTAGGAGTATAATTCTGTCAAAAGTCTCTTTTTATGTTCTTGTTTCTTTGGTTATAACTCACTACGTCCCTATGTAAAGAGGGAGCAGTGCAAGGTGGAGGCTTCTGCAACAAGTAGTCAAGAATCACAGACTGATGCAAAATTATTGTTAGAGTAGTATCAGAGATGTCCTTTACTGGTCATTCCTGCATTTCAAAGAGAGAAGAGCACTTGACTACCAGCAAATGTTTTCAAAATGGATGTGATGACATTAACCTGCTAGTTTCCTTCTGAGGTTCTCCCTTCTTACTCTTATTTCTTCCTGTGGGTTTTTTTTCCTGTTTGTGTTCATAAAGACTTAGGAGAGATTTGAAAAGTTACCAGGTGGCTTTTAAAAGCAGAGTTTCAGAAATACCTGGCCATCTGATTTCTAGCATTTTTATGGGGAGAAAATACATGGCATGCCCTTCCACAACCTTATCTGCCAAAATATGGCTGAAAAAGTGGCTTGAGATAATTTTGAAAGTGGTTTTGGCATTGGAAGCCCAGGTTTTAGTGAGTGTCCCTGGGGCTCTACTACTAAGTCACTAAACCTGGTATTTTGTGGTAAATAAGCTAATGTGTGGTAAATGGAAATCCACCTGGATATGGATGAACCAGGCTTTTTGAAATCCATACAGAGATCACTGTAATCTTCTTAGCACCTAAAGGTGTTTAGGAAGATTCTCTCCTTTTCTGGACTACCAAATGTTATCTAAGGAGTGTGTTTTGGTTAAGAGCAGAGCTCTGTATTTGGCATAGGTTCACATAATAACTGTGGTGAGTCAAGATCCAATGTCTGGGGATTGACACAGGATGGGACAACCTCCATGGATTTCCTGGCATGTGTCATTTACAAACAGCCCAGTGCTGTTGGACTTCTATACTTGATTTTATAAGGATAGCCCTAATGTAAGTTAAGTTGCAGTGTTTTCACTATTGTTACATGTTAGAATAAGAAAAACTGTTAGTCATGAGGGAACAAGCAGTCGTTTGCATTTAGGATATTTTAGAACCTTATTTAAAGAAGGGAGGCAAGAATTATTGTCTAATGTGCTGGTTATTTTTGTCATTATACACAAAATGAAGAATACAGTTATTGTTGTCCTAAATGTCAGAGTTAAATGATTCTCTCTGATTTTTTTTTAATCTAGATAATGAAGCTAGATAAAAAAAGCACCATATCACATTGTTTTTCAGACCTCTGAAAAGTTTGGGGGGTGGGGAGGAGATGTGTTACACAAAAGGCAAAAGGCACACAGTTTTACCTTTTGAACAGACCTTGACGTTTATTTAAAATAAGCCTAATTTAATCAGTATTGTATTGCACACTGAAGATAATTTAGGCTAGTGTCAAGGACAAGTGTTATCTATTCCTTTGTTGTAGTGAGGTATTGAAATAATGAGTGGAACAGAAGGGAATCAGAAAATGTTTGAAGTTTTTCATCTGTGTCTCTAGATGGGTATTTTTAATCACATTCTCCTGGCTTTTGCATGCAAATTACACTGAACAGCACACACTATATAAAATGAAGAGCTGTATTTTGCAAAATCTATTTTCTTGAAGTTTAATAAGCTTGCAAAGATTGTCCTATGCTTTAGCTAACTAGTTACCTTTTTGTACCTCAGCTTAAATTAAAATCTTAGAATTTAACGCTGCTGTTTTGATCCTGTAGCAGAGGAATGGAAAGCTTGGTCTTTTTTTGGAGGTTTTTGAAACCATTTCTTTCTTAGTACTCAATGACTGCAGCTCTCAATGACAGATGAGACAACTGTTAAGATTTAATACATTTTTATTTCAGCAATATATCTTTCTATGTGACACCAGCCCCTCTAATAACCCAGTGTCTGGATTACTTACTGCATAGCATCACTGCTTAACTGCTGACCTCTGTGGCAGAAATAAAATACTGAACTCCTGTATGGTCTGAGCTTTTGACTTGGAAATCTGCAGCCCTGCAGAGTCATCCCATACCACAAGCTCAGATGCATGAAATACAGTCAGGGTATCCTTTGGAGCCTTGTTCTGTAAAAAGGCTGACTTTCATAGTGTGCTCTAAAAGTGTAAAATTGTTTTGAAAGTAACACTAACGTCATTGTCCTCACTGTGGTTCGCATGTACTCATTTGTGCTGAGGAGTCAAAAATGGAGGAGATGAAATTGGCTTATTCACATGCTCGGATGTGCCCCAACTACTTCCCAAGCACAGCACTCTCTCTTCTGAAACCATGTTTTCTTCATGCACCACTTTAAAGCCAGGATAGATGTAATTTTTTTCGGTTTCTTTTCAAAATGAGCTGAGGAGATACCGTGGTAAATCACATATTGTGATAATTTTGTAGAGTATGTCCTTAGCCGTGAACAAGAAGACTGTTGGTACAAAAGGATTTTGGAAGAAATCTTTTCTGTATAAATTGAGGATTTAAGAAAATTACAGGGCAGCATATACAGAAAAGTATTATATATGCTTTCAAATGAAGAGTTTGTGAAGAAACAACCTATTTTTAAAATACCATGATAAAAAACTTATGATTGAAAAACTGTCTTATTTAGGACAGAGATATTTTCTCCAGCTGTTCTCATAGCCCAAACAAGCATGGATTTAAGCATTTTTGTACCTATCATATGGAGGGCTTGTAACAATTGTGGGAAGCAAACTTTCCTCTAAGCATAGTATCTTAATTTTTGCTAGAAGCATAAAAGAAAAACAAAATTATTTAGAAGAAATAGGGATGATGTTCTTTCTTCTTGCACTTTTAACCATAATTCTGTTTTCAGTTGGAAGCTGGGAAGTGTCCTTACCCTATAATCTTAACCAGACCAGTTCTGCAGTGAGATGTGTCTGCAGCATTTCTCATGTTTGGGCTCCCAGGGCTGACTCTATCCTTGGCTGGATCAGGGTGTGGTGATGGCACTGCCCACCTTTCCAGGGATGGCACTGCCCACCCTTTGAGCAGGATTTGGCTTAGCAGCTGTGGGTACCTGTGCTGATGAGTGCATACACTGACAAGGCTGGGACCAGCAGCTGATTGCGAGAGTTTGTGCAGTGTTCCTTGGCATGGTTACAGATAACAGCAGGAATGCAGCATTCAGAGGAATGGTTTAAAGTAACAAACTGTGGCTTCTAGAGCTGCTCCTGGCCAGGTGAGCCTGCCCTGCTGACGAGAAACTCTCCTCCTGGCTCCATTGGCCTTCTGCCTGTTCTGTCAGCTTCATGAAATGTGGGGTGTTTCTGCCTTTCTGGGTTGTCTGTCTGTAAGAGCTGATCAGTGTGGATGTCTTTGGACATTAGCTGCACATGAAGGCCAAGATGCAGCCCTGGTGTTGGACTTGCTGTAGGTTTAGCTAGATAAGCACGTCAGAGGGGGTTTGCAGGATAATCCGTGTGTGCTCTGCCTGTCCTTGTGTCTGTCTGTCAGTGTGTACATATGGGCTGCAGTTGAGCTCTCAGACAGTGCACTGTATGTAGAAGTGGTGTCTGGAACAGTCATGAAGTCATGGAGAACCAAATCCAGCCAACCGAGCAGGCAGCTCCGTGTCAGCTACTGCTAATAGTCCTTGTAATGTAACTACTAACTCTGTTCAGTTATTGTCTTATTTCTTTGGCTAAGCCTCAGCCTGATTTACACCACGGAGGTCAGGTCAAGAGCAATTCAGACAGAATATACACAAATGACTTTTCCAGGGTGCCAAAAACATGCTTGCTTTTAGACTGTTGCTCAGCAGGAAGGGAGAGAAGATAAAAAAATCTTTTAAATATGCATAATATGAAATGAGTATTTTAAATATTTTAACATTTTAAATATATTTGAAATATTTTTAATAGCATGGCAACTTACAGGATAGTACCTAAAAGTGCATTTAAGTCCTACTGGGAGAGGATTAGATTGCAATTTAATATTGATTCTAGAATTTCTCAGATCAAAGTGTCATGGGAAATGAATAATCTAAAGCGATGTTTTAATAAAAAGCCTGTATATTTACTTCAGAATAATTTCTTAGATTTAAAGAATCATGAAAGCAGAAGATTTTAAAACTACCTGTAAAATTAAAGTGTCTTTCAAATCAATAGATGAGTTTTGCTCTTGCAGATATGATTTAACTTGGTGTGTTATGTTGAGCTTTGAAAGCGAGGGGTGCTTACTTAGCAGATTTGGGAACGACTTTCACTGAGACCTATGATGTATTTTCCAGCACTGGTTATTTTATCTCATGGGTTTTTGAGGGGGTAGGTTGTGTTCAGTATTGGTAAATGCAGAGTCCTGTATGTGGGCTGGAATTACCCCTCTCAGCAGTATGGGCTGGGAGGCTGCTTCCTGTAGGGACAGACCTGGTGGAGAACCCGAAGAATGTGGGTCAGCAGTGCCCTTGTGGTAAAGATGACCAGCTTCACCCTGGGCTATATGGGCAAGTCTGCAGCCAGCAGGTTTAGGGAAGTGATTAGGCTGGGCCTGAGCTGGGAATGTGCACTCACAGCCCAAAAAGCCAGCTGTATCCTGAGCTGCATCCAAAGCTCTGTGGGCAGCACAGCACGGGAGGGGATTCTGCCCCTCTGCAGTGCTGCGTCCAGCTCTGGGGCCCCAGCACAGGAAGGGCATTGTTGACCTGTTGGAGTCACACCACCAGGATGATGGAGCATGTCTCCTATGAGCGAAGGCTGAGAGAACTGGCACTGTTCAGCCTGGAGAAGAGAAGGCTTCAGGGTGACCTAATTGCAGCCTTCCAGTACCTGAAGGGAACCCAGAAGAAAGAGGGAGAAGGATTTTTTACAAGGACATGCAGTTACAGGTCAAGGGGGAATGGATTCAAACTGAGAGTAGATTTAGATTACATGTTAGGAAAAAATTCTTTGAGGGTGATCAGGCATTGGAGCAGGTTGCCCAGAAAGTTGTGAATGCCCCAGGGTGCCCCTGCCCATGGCAGGATGATCTCTAAGGTCCCTTTTAACCCAGATCATTCTGTCATTCTGTGATTATTTCTCTCTGCTTCTGAAATATTTTGGGCTTCTGAATACAAGGAAGACATTGCAGTGGTGGCCCAGCAGAGGCCATCAGGGTGAATCAGTGGGCTGGAAGCTGTCACAGGGCAAAGGGACCTTTAGGGGTGCTCTGTGACCGGTGGCTCCCTAAGGCACAACAGCCTTGATGTCACAGCTCTCGGTCAGGGATGGTGGAGATGGACCTGGACTTTCTCTGAGGTGCACAGGAGTAATGTGAGGGACAAGAGTCACATTGTAACAAAGGAAGTTTCAGCTCCATACAGGGAAAAGGACCAAGAGGGCCAAATGCTGGGAGAGAGCCTAGAGAGGTTGTGGACTGTCCATACTTCAGGTTATTAAAAAGTGCAACTGGATGTGGCTCTGAGCAGCCTCCTCTCACTGACCTTGGTTTGAACATGGGCTTGGACTAGTTGATCTCCAGAGGTCTCTTCCATTTCAGGTTATTCTATGATTCTGTGCAAGCTTACACCTCTGTATAATTCACTAAAAATCGAATACAAAGTATTAATATGATGGTGGAATGTGATCCTTTAAATGTCTTTATTTTTCCAAAAGCTACAATGCAGTAAAATTGTTCTGAAAAGTTCTTTGTTTGGCTGCCTTCCAGCTACTTTACTTTGAAAAGTTTTATGAAAAGCTAGTTCTGGTTGCATGGCTGAAGTGATTAATTAGGACAGGTAATGATTTTCTTGAAATTATAGAGGTTTATTGTTTGTGCTACAGCTTATCCTAAATTGAAATGGTGCTTGCCCTTTTTCTCCTTTTAAAATGCTGGGTGATGTCTAAGTCTGTAGAGGGGATGCTCAGGTTGCACATCACATCCAGCACAGAATGACTCTAGATGCTACTATTTTGCTAATTGTTTTTTTTTTTTTTTTAATATCTGTGGGCAGTAGGGTATTATTGTGGAGGTATTTATTCTGTATTTTCTCTTACTAGCTCATTGAAACAGTAGTTATATTTAAATGGGTTTTCAATGAGCCATGTAGAAAAGTGAAGCTCAAGGAATAATAAGAATTTGAGTCTGCCATGGGGCTATTAAAGTCAGTTCAGTCATCAGAAAACCTACGAATTGATTTTGTATTTAGTTTCTTTCATTTCTAAATAATAATTGGCTACTCCCTTGCTAGAGATTTTCCTGAATTTATGTTTTTTTTTTCCCTTACACTCATCTGTTCATTCACAAGCAACTTGTGTTTTGGGATGTTATGGAGTCTGAGGTGCCATTAGCTGAAATTTGATTTACTGCTGGGCCTTATTAAACAACTACTGCTTATTGTAACAAATAGTCTGCATTGTAACATGGACTGAGTAATACATAGACTGCTTTGGGTATAAGTGGTTTTTGCCAACCCTCAGGAGTTGCTAGAGAGCTGTGCTTGTATTCTCTTGCAATCTCCCTCAGTTGCCCAGGATGTGTATAGTCAGTTCTGCTGGTGCCTTGCTAGTTCACTGTACAGTCTTGCTGGAGACTGGAAATGCTTTTTGCTGAGGAAAGGATGCCAGTGATGTGCATATTTAATTATTTTGCCAGCCTTCTCCATGTCCTCTTCCCAGGCACTTGCTGCAAACATCTGAAAGCCTGTGGCCATGCTGTGGGAGGGCTTGAATCTCCCTTCTCAGCAGCCCATGGCTGTCACAGTGAGTGCAGCCAGAGACCCACACAGTGGCCCTGCAGGACAGGGCTGGGCTTGACCCTCTGTCTTCTGAGATTAAAGAAATGCTTAAGTAGCTACTGTAGGGGAAGATATTTTCACAAGGCTAATTTAGATTTTAGAGTCTTATTTGAACCACCAAAATCTATTTTCAAGGACCTTAAGTCCCCTGAGAAAAGGTTCAGTTATTAAGTGTGGAGAACTGGGATCCTTGACAGCATTGGTGCCTCACCAGAGGTGTGTGGTTGAGCTGCTCCATCACTTGGAGCTGTCTCACAAGGTCTATGCTCTTTGTTCTCCTGTAGCCAGAAAAGTGACATCTTTTGAGAAAGGCAGTTTTGTCCATGGATGACCATCCTGCAGGAGAAGCTGTGGAACATAAATGCCAGAAGACCATAGCAGCTGTGAAAGGGAAGACCACATCTGGAAGTTGTATAGACCAGGAGGGGAAGTGCAGGGTTCAGCCAGGGGAATCCAGACACTTCAAGTTGCTCAGCAGAATAACTACTGAACAATTGGCCACTGAACAGCCAGAAAAATTAGGAATGTTCTTGTAGGGATGTATCTCCAAAGTGTCCTGGTGAGAAGAAACCAAATATTTTAAATGACTCCTAATAATCTAAAAAGGTGAATAATTTCAGTTTCACTCAGTGTTAAAAAGAGTGGATAAGAAGTGTGGAGCCTCTGTGAAACCCAGAGGGTATGAAAACCAGAGGATCAGTTGCTATCTTTGTAGCAGGAGAATGGAGCTGTAACCTCACTGATACTAAAATAAATCTGAAATCATTGCTGGTGCCTACACATGAGCCAGTATCAGATTCATCAATAAATATCACTAAAGAATTAGCAAATTTTAGGCAGGTACCTAGGAATGTGCAAAATTCAAGGGATTTTTTTGACAATCTTGTCACAGTGGTGGAAAAATACAGCAGAAGTTTCTAGCTTTATGAATTTCTTTGGAGTAGAGGATTTCTGGTTTTGTGGTTTGGTGCTGAAGAGAGACGACTGATTCGATCATTTGATAGGGATGAATTTGTTTATATGCTAGCAATACTTAATGAAAATGTAAACAGCCATTGCTGGTGGAAATAGTTTTTTAATCCAGTTAATTAACATTCAAGTGCTTAATCTAGTCTATTAATTAGGACTGCATATGTGTTTACTAATTTTTAATTACTTTAGAATAGACGGAAATTGTAATAATTAATGTTGGAATGCAGACTGCTGCTGCTGTGTCAATATTAAAATAAATCAATCTTCTTGCCTTTTATTTATTTAAGTAAATATAACCTGGTTAGCATCATGTGTTGAGTCCCAGACAGAACAGTAGAAAAGCTCATCCTCTCTTTTAGAAAGAACAAGATGTTGGATTGTAATTAATTCAGTACAACCTGGTGTTATAGAGGGCTGAGTACAGTAATAGGCTGGAATGCGTTCCTCCTGCCCCAGATCAAAAGGTGCCTCAGTAAAACTTTGTTTTGATATCTCAGGCTGTGAAATAATTTCTTTATAAGGCATTTGCTTGATGAAGCTAACATATTTAGCAAAAACAAATTATGTTACTCTCCATTGTCTTGTCTGCTATAGAAAGATTCTTTTATCAGTCAAAAGAGAAGAGCATCAAGTTGCTGGTTTTTAAAGTAGTACTACTAGTACTACTACAGTACTCCTATATTTCTTTTGTCTTCAGAGGATAAGGATGGCAATAAATCGCTTGCACCTCTTGAAATATACTAATGATCACAAGTGTGCTTTTTACAGCTGGGGTAATTGTTGAGTTTTACTGCAGTTTTGTATTTCTAAAAAGAGAAAACCTGTTGGGCAAACACTGAATGCTATTGCTTTTCAAAATAATTTTATTTTTTGTTGATATTTTACAAAAATTGCTTGTGTTTCTTACTGTGGAGTTTAAAAAGTATTTTAGTTTATGCAGTTGACCATTTGAAGACTTACTCTAATTCTATTGCTGCAATGGGATTAACAATCTATAAGTTATGATCTGAATAAAGCTGCTGGTTTTATATCTGAATGTGTTAATGAATATTTGAAACTTATTTTTTCTTGAAAAAGTTGTATACATATACACTGGGGACCAAAATCTTACCTTGTTCAAACTGATGACACTATTTTACCATGATAAATGGTGATAATAAAGCCTCTCACCTTTCTGTTGCTTTTGCCATATTATAAGAAATGTAAGCATGCCAATCTAAATTAAGCCTATCATTTATTAAATTTGTTTTGGGATGACAAGGTGGTTTGTTTTTACTTGATTTTATTTCCTATTTGCAGATTTTTAAGTCAGTGATTGAGAAATGCAGAGTCCTATTGCCTCAGGTGAATAAAACTACTGTAACCTATTAAACCATTCAAGCTGAGGTCCCATGCAGCATGGGGTGGATAAAATATATGATAATTATTTATTAGCTGTTGTTGATATGACATTTGGTCTTTGGTGTGGGTTTGTCTTCACAAAGAAAAATAAAATTAAGCTAAATGGCAGCAGTACTGACTGAATTCTGGTGCAAGCTCTTTTAAAGAGCTGATAGTGGTCTAATATTGAACAGCTAAGCTATTTTCTTTATTAATGCCTTACTATGGCTTGGTCAGTCCTTCTGCTGTTCATTTCTGCATAAGAGTGGATGTTAGGATGAGCTTCTCAGGTCAGTGCAGGTGATGAGATCTAAAACTGAAGGAGGCACAGCTTATCTCAGATATTGGAAATAACAGAGTGATTCTCAAAAGATTAGGGTAACTTCAGTCATTTATTTCTTATTAAAGAAGAAAAAGATCCACATGGAAGCAGTCTCCTGATGGTAAACATGATGCTTCCAGAAAAGACAGTCATGTTCATTTTCTACTCTTGTTGTAAATCTGACATCTAAAGCCCAGCAAAATACCATAGGCTTACCGTTGACTTTAAGGCCGATAAAAGCTGGTCTAGCAAAGTGTGCTCCATTCTTTGCCAAATTAAAAACATCTCTGTGGCCTTTAAACACGACTCATCAAGAGGCCTTTTCCCTGCACAGAGCAGTGTTCATGGCTGTGGATTCCTGCAGCAAAGGATTCTTCATAGCTCCAGTGACCTACTCCTGTGGTTCCTTCCACATGGTGTAAGGTGCCTCTGAAAGTTTTTTGTTTTGTTTCTTTTTCTTGCAAGGACGGGAGTCAAGATGTGATCTCTGGGCCTCCAGCAGTACAATTCCTCTCCTTGAATAATCTCTTTTGATTAAAATAAAGGGTGTTTGAAGGATCATGTAAAATAAAGGGTCTCTGAAGGAATCAGAGATAAATGCTTGGTATAATACAGCGCAAGATGTTTTGGCTGTCCTTGTTTCCCACAAATACATAATCTTGCAGAATGACATACCAGGGTCTGGAAATCAAGATTCAAGAGTGTTTATTTGCATTAAGTCTTCCAGTCCCAAAGACTTTCTAGTTTATTATAAGGACTGAGCTCCTGTTCTCCAGATGGCTACATTGTAGTGCTGTTTCACAATGAACTTCCTAACCTGAGTTCCTAATGCTAATTAGATTTGGATGAGACTAACATGGCTTGTGTTTCTTCACACTGAAAAAATGTTACAACTTGGTGTGCCTTTTAATGGAACTGAAGCCTTTTGAAGGTTTGATGCTGTCAAAACTGTGAATACCTGAAAAAAACCCAGTAAGATCAAAAGCTAAGCTTGAAATAAGAAACATTCATTTTTAGATGTTCTGAAGTTATAGGTTGTAGACTGTCTGGAATAGGCAAAAAGATGGAGGCAGCTTAGAGTAGGAGATAACATATAGAGAGATTTATATGCACATACCGTTTTGCATATATACAATATCTATAAAATACTTGCAGCTGCATGCCTCGAATAATATTTTTCAATCAGCCTCAAAGGAACAGAATGTAATTGGGGGATTTATCTTGATACATGACATGCAAAGGACAAAAAGATTTGCTGTTTCATGCTAGGATTCTCAAATGCTTTGTTTTTGTTGGAATATCTTACAGACCTTCGCTTGTGGATTAATTTATTTTCAGTTGCTGGAGATTGGTAATTAGCTTGCTATAAAACAGTAAGAGAGTTATGAGTAAAGTTTTAGAAGCATATTTTTGTAAGCATTGATATTTCACATTGTGTTAGACAATTAAATTTCCAATACTCTTGAGCTACTGACATTTTGGTGTTGTCGCGTCTCTTTTGTGTGTAGATTTCTCAAGCATAAAATAATGACTTTTATGGTAGAAACTTGTTCCAGCTGTCTGCAGCTGCAGTCTGGTTTTCCTGCTGCTACCTACCTTTCAACCAGCACTGGAGAAAGCATGGATCCTTTATCCATTACTAGTTTCTTCTTTCTGCTTTTTGCATGCCTGAACGTAAATTAGATATGGAATTATTGGCAGAAATTTGCTATTCCTTATAATTTCAAAATGACTGGTGAAAAAGAGTAAATGTCTGAGAGTACTTTCACAAGCTGAAATTGAATTCACAAATGTTTCCACTTGGGCTTAGAGATGAGTTTTAAAATTTTTTTATTGATGCTTATGTAAGTTAAATTTGATTAAAGGGACTATTATTAAAATCTTTTGTCTAAGATGATGTTGAAATCACTTAAAAAAAAAAAAAGAGATGTCTTTTGGTTACGTAAAGTTTTAGCTGTGTTGCTAACAGAATAAACAATTTGCAGAGACCAGCCTAGGTTTAAGTTGATTTGCTCCATTTACCCTACCAATTTGGACAGAAAAATGTAATGCTTTCTTGGAAATGTCTTTAAAATATTATATTATAGATTAATTTGCAGGCTGCAAAGTGCTGCTATCCATAACACTTTTTTCTCTGTCTTGAAAATTAAGTTCTAAAATGAAATGTGTATAAGAGCTGGCATTATCTCTTTCAGTATATTATGAAAGATAAATTGGGATAAATTATTTCTTTCAAATAAGTGCATAAAATCATTTACACTGGAAAAAGTATCTCAGGTGTATCAAAAATCACTGTGATGTTTTCCTATTTTTCTTACAGTGGTGAACACAGAGCTAGTAAATATTTATTTAATTAATGACTTGGCAAAGTTCTAAATGGGACTTGAGATACCAAACTTGTCTTGGAGAAGTTGATGGCTAACAGATACAGAGTACTTCCATAAATCTGACTAAAGAAATTTTGGAAGAGAAGTCTGCAACTTAAGTCATAATAATAGATGGCAGATTCATAGATGATGACTGCTTGTGATTATAACACTCCCTTGGTTTTGCATTTTTTCTGTAGCTTTCAGTGTGTATAAAGATGACTTCTTGAATGTTTTTATTCTGTAAAACTGATTTTGCTCATGATTTGACTCTGTAGTAATGATGTGTATAAAAGTATCTAAATGCAGATATTGAATTCCAGTGCACAGGCATCAGTCCACACTCAGATAGTTTTCTGCCTTTCTGGGTAGGATGAAGTGGTTTCCTTGGAAGGTGCAGCCCTTGCTTTCCTGACTGGGTGCCATTCTTTCTGTGGCTCACTGTGATGAGTTTCGTGTCCCATCAGAGCTGCTGACCCTTTGCAGGATCCAATGAATGGCCGCCTTTCCTTCGGCTGATGATGCTGTGATCTAGGCATTGCTCGGGGTCTCTGTTGATAGACACTTCCTGCTCTTTGGTGGGAAGAAATGTCGAAATGCCGATCTGCAACGGCACTTGGATGGTGTTGAGATCTTTTTTTAACAGTAGATTAAATTGTCATTTGCAGCTCGTGGCTGTGTTTGATGAGCAAGATCCACACCATGGGGGTGATGGCACCAGCGCCAGCTCGACAGGCACGCAGAGCCCGGAGATTTTTGGCAGTGAGCTTGGCTCCAACGCCGCATCGGCCTTCCAGCCTTACCAAGCGACGAGTGAAATCGAGGTCACGCCGTCAGTCCTTCGTGCAAGTGAGTAAACGTTCTCGGTATCTCACTGTATTTCGTCTAAATTTACAAAGATGCCAAGAGCATCGATGCTGCTGGGAAAAATGATTCATTATCTTTCCTTATTGAAAGCTGATCAGAACTGAGAAACTGCGTAAATGCTTCTTGCATGCAAGTAAACAAACCTGTTCTGTTTTAATAAATTATTTATAAATTGCTTTTAGGAGCCATAAGCTCCTTCTATGTTGCCAGTTTAAAATTGTCCTCACACTGAAAATCACAGCAGTATCTCCAAATGTAGTTGCTGCATGGTGTAATTTTTAGTTTTGTTCATTTAATGAACAAAATGGTAAGAAAGAAATTAAAGATAGGAGCACTTTCTACTTAACCTGTCAATGTTGATAGGTTGTGCTGTCAACTTTCCATAAAAACAACTGGTAAAATATGCATTTACTGTGTTGCAAAAATACACTTTAAAAAGCAGAAACTACATCCAGAAACATCCCTTTATTTTGTCTGTTTCAATGTGGTGAACATTTGTTGGAAAACCACATAGCAGGAATTACTTTCTACATTTCTTGCTTAGGCAGGTTCTTTGACTATTTGAACTTATTAAGAAGAAAAATTATGGAATTTTAAATCTACTGTATAATTTTCATTGTTGTTAAAAGTAGCATGCAAACAAAACAATGTGGATAAAGCATAGTGTCCTTTTATGTGTAGTGTGTATGATTTTGAACTTTTGAAATAGGGACTCCACTCCAGAAAATTCTTAGCAGAAGTTAGTATCATCAGTCCTTTGATATTTTACAGATACATTGTTTAAAACAACCATGTGTAATCTGCAAGAGATTGATTTTGTATAGGTGTTATAGTAATGGATAAAATTCATGTTTAAGCAGTCAGGTAGAATGCAAATGGAAAAGTTACCACTCTGTTAAGTTTGAGGAGTTTTGTACCAGAATGTTTTCTGTACAATTAAGGGAATAGCATTTAACAATTAGCTTACATAGAGCTGAATGTGTGTGTTTTTAAGTTATAACTATGCTTCATTGCAATACAGAATTAAATTAGGGAAGGATTAATGGCAGAATAAAGAAGTATCCTGGAATTTCAGGACCCTTCCATTTTGCTGTCACTAGAGTGTGTCACTGCTAAATGCACATCTCATTTCCATGCATAAGCCAAAAATCTGTCCTCCTTGGTTCTCAACTTAACAGGGGTTAGAGCAGGCAAGTGCATACACATTTTCTCCTTAGTGTGATTATCTGGTGTATTATACAGTACGTGAATTTTAGTGCATCAAAATCATATAATAGAGATAAAACTCAGTGATATATTGGACAGCTCACTTATCTTTGGTGTAATTTTGGAAAATTCATGGAGCACTTGGCTAGTTCACTGATTGCTAAGATGACCTAAAAGGAATTTTAGACCCTTCAATACAAAGCTCTTTAGAAATACAGAAGACTTCTAAAACTGTTGGTAAGGATTATAGCTCTTTGACACTTTTTGTAGAAGCATGCACAAATAAAATGCGTGAAACAATTAGTAATAAATACATTATCAGAAATCAGAAATGTTCTTCTATCTAATTCCTTTCTTTAAATGTTGACAGATATGTTTTGGTTTTAAGTGTTCCAAATCACAGGCTTGGAATCCCAGTGCAGTAATATTATTCTATATTAAACATACCTGTTTCAGGAATTTCATTTAAATATACATTGAAAATGGAAATACTATCCTTATTGTTGTTCCTTTATAACTTGTGAAGTGAAGCATAGCATACAAATGGTATTCTCAGTATTTCAAATAATTATCTTCTTACTGTGTAAGTTCTATTCAGCAAATAAAACCCATCCAGTTTTGCGGTAGATGCAGATCCTGATTATTACATGTTGACAAGGTCATATATCTATTAATTGGATTGGAGATGGGATACAAAATTGCTGTAATTATTGTAATTTTCCAGCTAATTGCAGGGTTGGCGGTGAATATTTTACTTCTAACAAATGAAAAACAGTATTCCGTCTGAAATTGGTTTATAGCATTTGAGCCGTTTTGTTTTCCATCTCTGGTGCTTTTTGCTGGCACGGTGGGCTCTGCTCCGCGGCCGTTCCCGGGTGGTTTTTGCCCTCGTGCTGCCGCTCACCTGCACCCTCTGCTCCCAGGCAGCAGCTCTGTGCATTAGGCTGGGGCTCAAAGCCTGCTGAGATCCTCCTCTCTTTGTTCTGGTTGCCATGCTACCCCTTTTGTTTGTTTATAGATCACACCATCGCTCCTCTCCCAGCAAGGGAAAGGTTAGCTAGATCAGGTCCAGCTGGAAGAGTAGTATTCATCTGGAGTCCCTCTTTTCCCATGCACAAACACAGCCTGTACTTTGCATGTTGGGGAGGGCGTGTGTGTGACAAATTCCATCTTCCCATATAAACATGGAAGCAAAAATGAGGCTGGCCCATACCCCCTGTGTTGTTTTGCAGTGTGAAAACATAATTCACTGATAGAAGCAGTTGATTTATTTATGTTTCTTATCTAGCTCTTTCTTTTTTACTGCTTTTCTGTTACCCAAGTTAAACTTCTTATTGTATTTCATCACTTCGGCTGCATCTTTTTTCTAAGCGTACAGTACACAAGGCGTTTTTTGTGTTGTGCCTGCATGTTTTCTGGGAAGAGGTTGGAAGCTCACTGCGGAAGATTGTTAAAGCAGACTGATGTTTATTCCCTGCTGAAATATAAACTGGAGGCGCAGGTGAAAATTGCCAAACCTAATGAGCAATTTGGCAGATAAGACAGGATGTCAGGCAGTGACAGTTCAGCAGCGGGTGCACTGCCTGTGAACCAAGTTGTTTGTTTCACAGTACTGCATTTAAATATTGTAAATAAAATCCCTTTTCAGCTTCATGAGATATTGTGAAAAGGGTCATCTCTTTGTCTTGTTTTCCTTTAAAATTATTTAGTT
This sequence comes from Chloebia gouldiae, assembly GCA_003676055.1. Taxonomy (NCBI): domain Eukaryota; kingdom Metazoa; phylum Chordata; class Aves; order Passeriformes; family Passeridae; genus Chloebia; species Chloebia gouldiae. The sequence continues at coordinate 11,804,910 of QUSF01000003.1, forward strand.
TGTTCAAGAACTAAGACCACCCTTGGTTATTTGTCTTGGTGTGATTATGTGTAACAAGTTTCTGAATATTTCAGCAGTTACACTGAAAAAGCAGCTTTCATACATAACATTATTTGGAAAACATTTTAAGAGAAGTAGAGAGGTTTGGAGAGCTGATGTTTTTTTCCCTTAAGGGGAATAAGAGGGCTTGGAGATGCTCTTTTTTCTTCAGCTGTTAATGGAAGAGTATTGAGAAAATGAAGCCAGATTCTTCTCATGTAGATACATTAGTGCTGGAGATGACAAGAACAACTATGGACAAGGAAAATGCCAGTTAGAAATAAGGAAAACCATTCTTACCTGGAGAGCCAAACAAGCTTCTCAGAGATATTGTGACATCTCCATGTGCTTGGAGATGGACAGAATTTGACTGAACATGGCTCTGAACAGCCTGCTCCACCTGGTCCTTTTTTTGTGTGGACTGATTAAACCAAATAACCCCCAGAGATCTCATCCAACCTCTGTAATTCCATGATTACAAATATAATTAATAAAAGCAAACTATTTGCTTCTTGGAGCTGTTGCTTGTAGAAGTGAATGGTGTCCACAGTGACATATTTAGCAGACAGGTGTACCAGCATATTGTGCATGAACAGCTTCCCACCTGGGTTTGTCTGGTACTGCTTCATGCCAGTGTGACACAAAGCAGCTGCCTGTGCATTTTAGAGGACTGCTGCTTTTGTTTTCAGGATATTGTGTAGATGCTTCCTTAAAAAGGACATATGGGATAATTATAAGGTTCTCCTAAAGGCTGGAGGGTCAGGATCTCCTGCAACACTGGTCAGAGAGCCTAAAAACTTGCTAAGAGCTGGCTAGAATTGGTGCACTCCAGTGAATTATATGCTCAGGTGATCTGTATCATATATTTTAGCAGGACTCTCAGCATCAATTTTGTACTCTGGTCACAGAACCAGACCATGAAAAAAAAGAAGTCTAGATGAGAATATTTTGAAGTGAGTGCACAGCTGGCTCTGAAGATGTGCTAGAAGGGCAGAGAAGCAAAGAAATTGCTGCAGTGTTACATCGTTGTTTACCCAGCAGTGTGGCTGTTGCTTTAAGGTTCCCTGTGTGCAAGTGTGCTCTTACCCTGCAATCAGCACAAGTTTATTCCTCACAGGTAAGAGCATGCATGCAGACTTTGACTGGGAATTCATTGCTCTAATAACGTTCCTGACCTTGCTTGCCTTTGAATTTGTCTCTTTCTCTGCTTTCCGAGTAGTTTTAGGTTGTTCACTGACAAATTAGTAGGACATATCAAGTATAGTCCCTGAGGACTCTCTTAGTTTAAGGACTGTTTAGTATTTTAACAAATCTGAACTGGAATATAAAGCACTGCATAAAAAGCTAAGATGGAGTTTCAGGCACATGTTTCAGTTTAGCATTGACTTCTGATACATTTATTAACTGTTTTGAAATCAGTGAGATGAGCACAGCCAATGCATCTAGGAAGAGAAAGGTCATTTGTAAGGCAGTACTAATGAACAGCAATGTCCACAATACTGTTAGAATGATCCTGGCAATATGGATCCTTGCACTATTACACTGCAATCAGGCATTATGCTCTTCCATCAAAAGATCAAAAGCAAATGCTGTTGTGGGCTCACTGTTGTGAGCGGGAAGACTTAATTGGGAGTGACCAGTTGTGGTGCCAGCCGTGGGGAAATTCTAAACCAGTTGGAGAGAGTGAAAAAGAGCAATAAGGGTAAGTTGCTTTGGAGACTGTGATAAATTGGTAGGACTGGTTGATTTAATTAAGGAAAGAAAACAACTGGTAGGATCCAAGTCTTCAAATGTGTTGATATTTTTCTCATTCTTCATGTCTGATAAGAGAAGGAGAGTTGGCATTTCCTGGACAAAAGCCATTTTTTGTAACCCATAGGGCTAAAAAACATGTTTACTCCTCATTTAGCAAGGCAGTATTTGTGGGAATGGTTCAGAGGAAGGTTCTGGATGCTGCTGAGCACTGTTCTACACTGTGCTCTGAGGCAGGAGGGCTGCTGGGGGCAATCTGTCCTGTTCCTGCCTAAGCCATCAGGTTGTTTAGTGACCCCAGGTGAGCTATTTGTTGCATCCATTGTAACAATGTGTATGTCCTTGCATCTCAAATTTGAGTCTTCAAAAAATCCAGTGCTAAGCAAGGCATTTAAAGATGGGAGTACACAAATGTGTAAACTTCAAGTACTTTAAAATTGCTTTAAATATATCAGTTCACTGATTTGATACAAGTATTTATCTAGAGTCCCAAATATATGTTCTGAGAATTATTATGTAAATATTTATAAGGTAAGGGCTTTGGTTTCCTGATTTGGAGCACGCCATGTTAGTGTGTTGGGAAAGAACTGCAGAGGTGAGTTCATATTTGTTCTGGTTTCAAAAACGTTGATTGTTTCAGCACTCTTTGCCACATATGGCCAGTAGAAACTTTTTCATTCTTGTTTATGTCTCCTTGACTCCTAATTCAACTCTGAGTCATCTTTATGTATGGAAATAAAGATATTTTCAAACGTTGAAGAACTAAGGAATCAAGAGATTAGAAATGGAAGAAGAGAAAGATGAGTTCATCAAAACCCATATGTTAGGATCTTTATCAGATTCAGTTATCTCTAAGATTAAATAGCTGAATACAAAATATTGAGGAAATTATCCACATTTATTATGAAAGATTAGGGCTTTACAGACAGTGCTTGCTGAAGTCAGGGGGAGGTTTTCTACTCTCTGTGTTGGGTTTTGGATCAGCTCAGTTTTCCATGGTCTATCTCCTTGGTCTCCTTCATTGATGTTCAGATGCCTGTCATTCCAGTGAAGTTCCAGGAATGAAATACAAAGGATTTCCAAACCATCATTCCCACTGTTACTTGTCAGGTTCTCCTAGGTTTCTTTTCCTGTCTGGATAATACAAAAAGAACCTTGAACTGAGGCTTGCACCTCAGTTGTTAGCATCTGAATAAGGAAGGTTTCTCATGCATTGGAGTTTGAGAAGATTTAGCAGCGGCTGTTTCCTCCCTTCTGGTGCTCTTGCCGTTCAGGAATTCTTATCACATTTTATCCCTAAAGCTCTGTGAGGGATATGATTGTTTAAAAGACAGAGTTATTGAATCAAAAAATCAGTACCAGGTGCTGCTTTCTTCCGTGAGGCTAAATTTGATCTTTGTACAGCACAGTTCTGACTTGAGTGATCTCCAGTTGGTGTTTTCTCCAAGCATAGTGCTCTGCTGTTAATTTGGGATTGTTGAGCAGTTTAAAAACCATGTGTTTTTGATGAGATTGTGACACGTTTGTAAAAACAAATGGATTTTAAACTGCTTAAGTTCCTAAATTAACCTTTAATATCTTCAATCTTCTTGGTATAACAGCAAGCAAAATACTGTCGCTCCTAGTAGGATTAAAAAAATCCCTGAAACCAATAAAGTAAAAAAAAAAAATTAGAACTTACTGATTCTCTGGAGGAAACATGAGTAATTGTGGTACATTTTAAGATGTTATTCCATATGGTGAAGACTTCTATCTACAAGTGTTAGTAACAAGAAGTAATAAACATACAGTATTGTATGTGATACCTGGTTGGAGGTATCAGGTAGCTAGAGAATATAGTACAAGAAAGATAATAAGGAAGGGTTATGAAGATGTAAGTATTGAATTTGAACAGTTTAAGAAGTCAGGTTTGGATATTAGTCTAAATTTGACATCTTAAATAGATTTAATGATTACTTGAACAACAAGCCATTATGGAAATTAGAGCTGTATTCTCAGAATATTTCAACACTCACGTGGTGGTTGTTGAGTTTTATTTTCCCTTTCTTTAAATGAAAGGCAACATTTTCCTTAATGGAACTCTGGTTTTATGTATGCAAAAACATGATGCCATTTTATGCAAGCAAATGTTGCAGTGTAGCTGCTCAAGTTGTCATATTGTGGTATCATGGGTTTAATACCATTGAGATAAAACTATATGTTTATTTAAAGAGTTTGTCATCCCACATATCAATAAGTATTATATCTGTAAGTGTAATAACTCTTAAAATAGATAGTTTCTTGATTGCTTCTCTGTTTCTTGTAATTTCATTATAAGCAAATGAGGAGTACAGTGAAGGCAAAAGAACATGAATCTGAAATGAGTAGGGAATGCTTTCTCACAATACAGACAACCATCCTGTGAAATTTTTTACTTTATGAAGGCATATGTACATATTACATTTTTACCCAACAGTTTCTAAAAACCTTATGCAGTATTTATAGATACTTGTTCTGAAATGTGATAAAGCAGTATGCTTCAAGGCATCCTTAAGATCCAGAGCCACTACTCTGCAACAGTAACTGGCATCCCAGTCGTGTTTTGCTTTGCTTTGAGGCAACATGAATGCATCTTTGAAGGGTATGGGGGGGTGGGCAACTGACATTAATTACTGACAAAAAAATCTTTCAACAGGAGGAGGATGCGAAGTTTATCAAATGTACTTTATTGCTGACTTGGTCCTAAGCAGGCTGGACTTGTGGGATTGGTGTTCTAGGGCTAATGAAGAGGGGTGTGTGCTGGGGGCTCTGTGCTGCACTGTCTGTGGTGCTACCCTGTGTTCAGTGCATCAGCTAGTGCATGTCCCCCTCCTCAGAAAAAAATATGGGTATTTTTGATCACAAGCCCAGTGTAGGAAGATATTACATTTAAAGTATATCCTTTATTATGCTAAACTTTTACTTCAGTGTTGCTTGCTTTTGTTCGTAATTCACAAGGGATCATCTTGCTCCCTTCCTTATTACATTTGCAGCATATTAACACACTCTTTTAGATGGGGATGTGTTTTGGAGATAGTCCATCTCTTTGGGTGATTACTGGGAAAAAGTTGCTTTAAATTCTGTGTCTTTTGACATGTTCCTTTGAGGAGGATGAGAGAGAGACAGATGGCTACTGGTTGAATAGGGTTGTTTTTTATTTACTCTCTTGCCCTGAAAAGGACTGAAACATGATGTTGAAATAAAGAAGTGGGTGATAAATAACTTTCCATTAATTTATTGCTTTATTTCATACTTGAAACAAAGATAAAATTTGTTGCTTTTTCCTACCCATCTCTTGCTATAAATCTTTAATTAATTATGGAATTAAGATGAGTGCCAGCTTCAGAATGTTGTGGGTTCATGTTAGGGGCAGATGAAGCATTCAGGGTGAGAATAAAGTGTACGTATTTAGAAGAACTTTTCTCTTTTTGACCCCTGGCACTAGATGCTGTGGAAGTGACTAGCTTGGCTTCAGCCCATGGACCTGTTCTGAGCTGGGAATGAGGCACGAGCCCAGCACCTGCTCTCCTGCTGTCACAGCTTGGCCCAGCTCACTGTAGCTCAGTGTCCCCAGTACTCTGCAGCCAGGGAACCTCAGCTCAGCTCCCCTTCTGTGGCACTGCAAGGACAGATGGGATCCCCCTGTGTGACACAGTTGTCACCTTGCTTTTTCTTGCCACGTGTTGTCAGATGTTGAAGCATCAGAGGTGCCAGTGGCTCTGAAAGCCAGCCCAAATCTGGAAGAATAAACATGATGTGAACATAATGAGGTCTGAAGCATGTGAGTTGCTTTTACTGCTCTGTGCGGTTGGGTGGCTCTGTACCTCATTCTCTCACACACTGTGCAGTGTTACAGCCATCCTGCCTTTCCTGCTGTTCAGGGTATCCTGGCTTCCCTTGCACTTGGGAGACTTCTCTGTATACACACTCAACTTCTGGAATGGGTGGCCATGTAAAGGAGCATCCCTCCTTTAATAGCCTTAATATAGGCTAATAAAGTAAATGCATTTGCAAGTTTACAGCCAGAATAATGATGGGCAAAAACTGCTGAAACTCTTTCAAATTAAATAACATTTGAAGCAATGCTAGCAGTTCTTTTTAGTAGATTATACAAGAACAAAATTATGTTCACCAGTTACTAAAAAGTTGGAAAATGGACACATGTGCCTTGTTAACCAGCCTTATATAATACAGAAATAGGTCTTTCAGTGGTTTTGGTAAGTCCTGACTTGATCTCTCTGCTTTTGAGCTTTTCAGAGGTTTTCTGCTTATGAAAGCTTTCTCCACCGAATATAAAAATGATGTTAGCTTCTATTCCAATTCATTTTGAGCTCTGACGTTTAAGACTTTCTTTAGATGACAGAGAGATTGTAGGTCAAACACTGCCTGACTTTCACAATGATTTCCATCTGAAGGGTCTTACATAGTATAATCTCTTCATGTTTTATTTAAAATTTTAGTTGGGTTCTTGACTCATGGAAAAATAAATAAAAATGAAGGTCTTGCTGCAGTGAAAAAACCATGAAACTGCTCTGTCAAATGAACTGCGTGACATTTATCCATGGGAAATATCCATTAAGCGAGTGAATAAAGTTACTGCTCTAGTTTGACATAGTAGGCAATATTTCTATGAGTCTTGTACATGTAGATGATTTACCTCTACCTCTGTTTTAAGTTCACCTTTAAAGTAATAAAACACAAGTGGCCAAAGTCTTCCCGTAATCCTGCTTTCCCATAGCTCTTTGTTATGTTGCTTAAAACATAACATTACAGTGTAATAAGTATTTTCTGTTCTTCCATCCATAAAGGGCAGGGGGAAAATCTGTTTGCAGTTAGTGCTGGTACAGAGATATTATTTCTGGGTTGTGACCGGGGGAGCAGGGTGTGCAGCTGAAGGCTTGAGGAGAGGTCACTGCCAGGGTGCTGCTCCAGGAGCTCAAGGAGGAGAAGCCACGTGTAAGCAGCAGTGGAGGGAAGGAGATAAAACCAGAACTGTTTAAAAATCTATCACCCAAAAAGTGAAGGGTAAAAAAGCTTCGATGAAACTGCAGCTGGGAATGCTCATAGACATTTGTTTACTGAGCTTGGTCTGCGTGTTTCTTCTGTTAGCTGAAGAGTTTATCCCAAACTGTGTGTCTTGGCAGCTGCAGTGCAGTAGTGTGTCATGGTGCCAGCAAATCCAGAGAATGCATAGAAAATGGGGACCCAAGCAGTGCATGCTTGGGCCGTGTCCTCAGTGGTGCTGGGAGTGAGCAGCTGCTCTCTGAGGGTGCAGCCTCTGGGTTTGCTGTGGGTCAGCTGTGCCCAGAGCGTGCCCCAGGCTGGGGAGCAGCACTTGGGACAGTGCCTGCTTTGCTGGGTTCAGAGCCTTTATGGGCTCCAATCCTTTGCTGGGTTCAGAGCCTTTGCTGGGCTCAGAGCCTTTGCTGGGTTCAGAGCCTTTGCTGGGTTCAGAACCTTTGCTGGGCTCGGACCCTTTATGGGCTCAGAGCCTTTGCTGGGTTCAGAGCCTTTGCTGGGTTCAGAGCCTTTGCTGGGTTCAGAGCCATTGATGGATTCAGATCCTTTGCTGGGCTCAGAGCCTTTGCTGGGGTCAGAGCCTTTGCTGGGCTTGGAGCCTTTATGGGCTCAGAGCCTTTGCTGGGCTCAGAGCCTTTGCTGGGCTCAGAGACTTTGCTGGGTTCAGAGCCTTTGATGGATTCAGATCCTTTGCTGGGCTCAGACCCTTTATGGGCTCAGAGCCTTTGCTGGGTTCAGAGCCTTTGATGGATTCAGATCCTTTGCTGGGCTCAGAGCCTTTGCTGGGCTCGGAGCCTTTATGGGCTCAGAGCCTTTGCTGGGTTCAGATCCTTTGCTGGGCTCAGAGCCTTTGCTGGGCTCAGAGCCTTTGATGGATTCAGATCCTTTGCTGGGCTCAGAGCCTTTGCTGGGTTCAGAGCCCGCAGTGTCCCTGCTGCAGTTCCGTGCCAGGTATGTGCCCAGCAGAACGAGCTCTGGGAGGAGAGCTGTGCCTGTGTGTGTGATTTCACTGCTGTATGGAAGTTCCATATAATTCCTAGTGCCTGTCACTTCAGGGTAGATTGTAATGCAGCTATTTATGTGCTGTTCGCCTGGGTGGCTGCTGGTGTACTAGCCAGCTTCTAGGAGTCTTCATTCTGTGTTTTGCCAGAATGAGTTCGTGCATGGGAATTTTTTGTATGGGATTACTGTTATGGGACGAATTGAATATTAAATTATTCCTCAAACCCTGAAGGCAGTACATCAGCTTCACTCATCCTGAGCAATTTGTGCTATGCTGTATGAACCATATCCCAGGTTCAGCTTCTCATTTTCCCAGGGCTGGGATTTTACTCCATTTGTTTCCATTTTTCTTTTTAAAGTCAGAATGTTTTACTAACGGTGAAAAATATTTTTAATGAAGTATTTTAATTTGCTCTTGTGTTATGAGCTTGGTTCCACCCTCCCCTCATCCAGGTTTTGCCAGATGTTTTAAATATCTTCTCAGTACATATGCTTTCAAGGTTTCTCTGCAAATCCAATTGTGTTTAACAGGCACTGAGTCCTTGTGAATCAATGTTGTATTTTTCTCTACTTTATGCCTCCCAGATCTGGCAGATGTCTTGAGTTTTAGGACAGCAGGTTTTCAGTGTTTTCTGTATGAAAGCAGAAAAGATTGGTACATAGTTAGAATTTCCTCAGAAAGGATCGGAGTTTCAGACGTCTGTGGGAGGAAGGCATTTCATTGACCACATGTTTTTGCAGCATTTAGTGAGTTTAGTAAGTAATTAAATCAAATAATTCATATTATGCTGTATAAAAGGGATGGCTTTTGTAAGGAAAGCTGTATTTGTGGTTTTTTTTTTTTTTTGCATTTCTTCTCTCTTTTTTTGAGTCCTTGTATAGGTAACATTTAAACCAAATACAGTGTTTCATTTATTGTTCCTTGGAAAAATTTCTTAAAGTCATAGTTTTAACTAGAGGGATAATAATTTTCACCCATAGATATCTGTGGTTAATTCTGTTTTATTTTCCTTTTGATCAGCCAAATGAAATACATTTGTTTGATTTTAGTCATAACTATTTTATTACTCTCACTGCAATGTAAACTGTTTGCTCTGTGTTTCCTTCTTTGATTTTTTTTCCTCACTATTTTTCCTGCCATTTGCTTGTAAGATACCTGAAGGGTCATTTTTAACAATGAAAAGTGAGGAAATGTCAAAGGTAGGGCTGCTGCTGGAGGCTCTTTGTGTACTCAGTGCTTTCTGTCTGTAGTTATCAAGCTGCAGAATGTGAGATGCTCAGCACGTGTGATGGGATGAGGCTTTAACCCGAGAGAAGGTTAGTTGGTGACTTGATGCTCCTTCCTTCTGTTTC
>QUSF01000003.1:11814102-11984779 GCA_003676055.1 Chloebia gouldiae
GAAACAGAAGGAGAATGGAAAAGAGAAGGCATGAAGAATTAAGGAACCAAGATGCAGGAATCAGAAAAGGGGAGAGGGGAGGGCAGGAAGAGGAGCTAGTGGCAGGGAATGTTTACCTCCCTGGGGACAAATAAAAATACATAACTGTTTCCTTGATGTTACTTTGCTGTATAAACAGTTACCTTAGGACCCATGTAAATGATGTATGACTATGAGAGAGAAAGTGAGTAGGTTGCTGCTGCCCTCCCACTCAGCCTTTCTCTTTGCAAAACTCTCTGTAGAACCTGAGACCTGGTCCATGCCAGAAACTAAAAAAAAAAACCAAACAAACAAACAAAAAAAAAAAGAAACCAAAAAAGTTAAATACATGAAAAGGAGGGATAATCCCACATGAATACACTTTTGTTATTTCTCAGGTGTTAATCACAAAATGAAAAATAGTAGTGTGTAATGTTAGATTTGTGTAAGTGCATGATGACATTTTGAATTACCTTTCCAGAAACACAAACTGTGGATTGTCTGACATAGAAGACATTCACTGAATTGCGGAGCTTTAAAAATGACAGTCCTGGGGCTTTGATGGATTCTCTGTCTCCTGAAGTCTTGAAATTAAAGTCAATATTTTTCTGTATTTCCAACAGAAGTTAAAAGACTAAATGCAGACATTATTGCATGGTGTACCTGGGCTTATATAGGTGTTTGACAGGATGATCACAGGGTGTCTTCAGGATTTGAGTTATGAGTCTTGTTTGGAGTCTCACAGTAGTGCTGCAATGCATGTAGTGGATGATTCTTTGCATATTTGGACCTATGCTTTTCTCATTTTTCAGATTTTTCCGTATTTGTTTTCTTAACAATTATTTTTTGTGGTGCACTTTTTCCCCCTTTCTTGTTGTTTACATTGTCCATTCCAGCCAATTCTGTAATCTTCCTGTCACTGTCTGCCACAGAAATCTGTATATACTGATCCAATATCCTTTGCTCCTGCAAACCCTCCAGCAGGCAGGTTTCCCATTCATCCATACCCTACATTTTGTTTGTAGCTGGAGTGTGTTGGTTAGGTTTGTTTTGTCTTGCTTTGCTTTAAAATTAATTTAAAAGTTTTTTTTTTTTGCATTTGTTTTTTTGATTCAGCTCCTCCTTGGTGCAGAGGAAGTGCAGACTAAGGAGGATGGACAACATGTGGTTGAGTCACCATAGCTTGGGCTGATCATGTTCTCCTGTAGGACTGGTTAGCAAATCAGCTGCTACCCAGGAAACAGGCTGACAAAAATTCTGGATTGACTTCTAATGCTTTCTTGGCCCTTCAGCAGAAACTGATCTGTTTTGGCTCAGCTTAAAAAAAAAAAAAAAAAAAGGATATTTTGAGCCCTTTTCTTCACAGAGTATTTATTCTCTTAACTGTACTTCATGGCCAACTGCTGGCATAGCTGTATTACAAAAAAATTCTGCAAGGCTGTATTTTGCAACAATGGCTTCAAGTGTGCTCTGACTTAATTAGTAGGAAAACCCAGCTTATATCTCTGGCTGTATTAGGGGCTTCATGCTGTTGTATGTGACTGCTTATTGTTGAGCATTTAATGCAGAACACAGTTTACCTGACAGATGGGGGGGGTGGTTTGAGAGAAAAATAGATTAAATATGGAAGTCACGACATAAATGCTAAGTATGATTATAAAATGCAAAAATGATGATACAGAAATCTGTGAGGAGAGCCATGCAAGACTGCCTGTGGGCCTAGGATTTTAGTCCTTTGCTTTTACAGCAAGAGACTAGAAATGCTTATGCAATATTAATTCAGGATATACAGCAAATTGGCATTTGGAAGCATTCAATTTTCCTCATAATTGTTCTCCATTCACTTGGCCGATTATCAGTAATTTCAGGGAATTAAAGATGCTCTTTTTAGAAGTTTCTAGTGAACTCTTTAGAATTGTCAAACAATAACAAACCTGCCACTTAGGCAGCAATTTTCTCTCTTGCTGTCCTCACACTGATGTTAGATTGCTGTTTGGAAAGGCTAGACAAGCAAACTGCCATGCAGTAAATCAGCTGGAAATTTTTTTCAGCCTCATGCTGCTGAGTGAATTTTGATCCAAGAATTTCTGTGTTTGTTTTGTTCATGCAAAGACTTTCATCCTTCAGTTTGGGAACAGAGAGGTTGGTTTTCTTTGATAGCAAATCTGCTAAAGTGTATTTTGTTAAAGAACTTAGTATTATATTTTTGTGGATTAAGCTCGTTATCCTTCAGTCATCTCTAGGTGAATCCCACTGGAATGTGATTCAAAGCATGTGATGTCCACTTCTTTCCTTTTCCTCTCCTATAGTGTGAAAAGGGAAACTGAATTGCTAAAAACCCCTCCGCAAGGGGGCTGGGAAGTGCTGTTTACTGAAAAGGTGGCACTGTCCTCTCAGTCTGTGTCACAGGACTTCCTAAAGCACAAAGTGTGCACAGGGACAAGAACTGCAAAATCTCTGTGGTCAGAAAGGGCACTGTTTTATGGTGATGTGTGACAGGGTCCAGTGACCTTGTGGGGGTATTATGTACCTGCCTGCAGGTTTTGGATGTGCTGAGCATAATCATCTCTCAGTCTCATGAGCCCTGCCTCTTCCTTTCTCCTGGAGTCAGCAGGCCAAGGGGCCAATATCCCTGTGCCAGCCAGGAGTGGGGAACGTGGACATCTGAATGCCTGTGGGCTTGGGTAGTTTTGGCTCCCATTTCCAGCCCTGCTGAGGTGTTGCTGCTGAAGAGAAGCAATAGAGCTCTCCAAGATGTTTAACTGCTTTTCTCCTCAGCAGCTGTGTGGAAACAGCAAAAAACTCTTTACATTTGATAGGTGGTTTTAGTGCAGCACTCGTATTTGAGATAACCCAGCTGCTTCTGAGGAACATGGGAGCAGCCTTCCTTTGACAAATGGTTTTGGTCATCTCAGAAAAAGCACATATGGCTGTTTGATTTATTTTAATCTTCCCTAGATTAGAATTGCCATGGTAATCATGCAAAAAGGTATGATGGTGGTTGTATTCCAAGAGGTGATAAAAACTGAGGGAGGTTAGTGGTGCTGCTTGATGCTGGGCATGGAACAAGAAGCAGCCAAATTTGTCCCCCTCTTGAGATTTTGTAATACCTGCAGCCAGGAGTTGTTCCTACATGAGTGGTCTTTTGTCTTGTTGGTTTTTGCATGATAAAACCCCCAACTTTCATTGGAAATGTTCTGTTGTGGAGGGGATGGAACACCCTCCATTATTAAGATTCAGGCTTCATTTCCTACATATGCGAAGTCTTGGCTTCCTTTTTAAAATTTTTGAGAAGGTTTGCATTTTGTATGTGTTGCATGACAATGGATAAGTTCTCTCTCCTAACTTTGAGCTTGAGAATGAAAATGTTAAACATCCTTTGGAAGTATTTTCAAAAACTTGAAAAATACATAAATCAAAATCTCATCTGACCAAAATAAAGTGAACTCTGTCATGAATTAGTAACTTTTAAAATAGTTGTAAGAATTCCAGAGAAGAACACAAAGTAATGAACTTGTCCTCATCAAACTATTCAGTTTCAGAAACATTTAAGAAGTATTTTTTGTGTTTTGTGAATGGTATAAAGGATAATGTTTCAGTTTCTCTTAGAGACACAATCCCAACTAAAGATAATATGTATCTGTATGGATTCAAGTTTACTTTTCTCTAATGACTTCAAAAAACATCTGCAAGAGGTAACTTTTTTTAGGTGGCCTTTGTGTTTATAGTGATGAATAAGTATCTTAGCTGTTATTTAATGCAGTAGATTTTTGACGTCTCAATACACTAGCTCTCATATAGTTATAAAAATACTCTGCCTTCAGAGATTGTATAAACATGGATAGCTGAACAATATTATTTACCTATTTTTCTTCTTTCTTATTTTATATAAAACACTAGATTGCAACTTTTATTTACCAGTAAAGTGGTTTCAGTCAGAAGCACCATATTTAATGTAAAAATGGTGTAGAATGAGAACATTTTGAGTTCATTTTCAGATTTTTAAGTAAGCACTTCAAAAAAACAGAGGTGGTTCCTACTGGGAGCACATTGGCTGTGGAGATGATCTGTGAGACCCTATGGGTATTCTCCCACTCACAGTTGTTTGTGCATCTTCCTTGTGTTTATTCTGTGAAAGGCAAGGTGTTTTGCACAAGCCATGTAAGGATGCATGGATTGAAAAATCAATATGATAGGAAGGTCTTACTACTCGCAAGTGTTCTAAATTCTAATATAATACAAAAATTATGATAATATGACTTGTTCCCTAAAACCATTTGCTCTCGGGTAGGTTAAAGAAATAGCTCCATCAGTACAGGAGATGGCTTTACATCCTGGCTGGTATCCCTGTGCAGCTGGGCCACTTAGCCAGAAAAGTGGCTCTTCCTTTGCATCTTCATCTTGGCAGTTGGATAGAGAGTGACCCTTCCATATTCCTGCTTTGCTCCTGGATCCATTTTGCTGTGGACTGAGGTCTTAGCCTTGGCACTGTGGGGCTGTGTCTGGGTGTGTGGCATTCAGGGAAGTGAGCACTCTGTCCCTCAGCCCATGTGAAAAGCAATCCTGGCCATGGGCTCATGGGAATTAGAACAACTGTAGTTCTTTTGTTTTCCTGGTTTTCCTTCTGTCCATCCTTAGCAGAGATTTTGTTACCTTACAGTCTTTCTGCAGGGAGGTCTTGGGAGAAAGCGAGGTGCACAAGTGCACGAGTTTCTTGTCTGGGTTCAGGTGCAGAAGAAGCCATTCAGTTGCCAGACCAGTTGGAACAACATGTTTTCTGCTTAGTGTAGAGTGCAGCATATGAGGGGTTTTGCAGAGTACTCTTGTCCAGCTGACTAGTTGCAGGGCATTTCCAGGATAAACGGTCCCAAGGCTATTGATTTTCTTTGGAATCTGTTGACATTCCTCATGTTTAAGCAACAACCTCCAATTCCTCATGCTAATGGAAGAAGATCAAGTAAAATATACTGGTAGTCTGCTCTTTTTCTCATTTCAGTGTATCGGGATATTTTGGGCTGCAGAAAAATAACTGCCTTATTCATCTCCTTTGAAGAACAAAACAAAATGAGAATTCTTTGATAGCATAAAATGAATAATAAAAAATAATACAAATAAATATTTACAGATTTTGTAAACTAAAATTTGTCCACCTCATGTGCCCTCTCTGCATGCAGATACTTGAAATTATTGTAGCACATTCTAGGATGAGACAAGGAGGGAGCTTTGTGGTGTGGAAACAGCTTGGAAAAGTTAGCTGCTGGGAATCTGATAAATTCTGGCACAAAGTATATACCATAGTATTTCAGTAAATATCTTCTGTTAGTTCTGGCTAAAGCTGTTTCTCCACTAAGAAAGATGATCTTCATCTCTGGGCTAGAACCAATCACAAATTCTAATGAAATTTGGCAACTTGCAAGCATGAAAAGTCATTGATCCAAAAATTCACGAACTGTCTTTCATGTAGCAAGATTTCCTTTTGAACCTCAGTTGAAGCTCTTTCTATTGGCTTATTCTTGATTTTGAACTTAGAGGAATAATTTTTTACTCTATTCAGATTTGGCAATATGAAATTAAAAAACTGAGTGAGAGGCACATAATTAAGCATGCAGTGTAACTGCATGTTTTCAGGGATGTAGAAGGAGAGGAATGGGAAAAAAAAAAACCAGAGGGGAAATAAAAATTAAAAAAAAAAAAGGAAGAGAAAAAGAAAAGACATTGCCAAAGTTTTTCTAAGGTGTAGAAAATGTTCTTCATTTCCAAAACAGAGCAATTTATGCTCCCTCTTGTTTTAGGGGACTTTGAAAACTACATGTAAAGATGCTCAACTTTGCACATTCTTCAAGCAGCACTGGTTTCCTGCTGTTCACTAGGCATGGTTTTAAACAGTAAGGGGATATCTGGAAAAGACTTGAGGATGTCTGCTGGTCTGTCACTGTGGAGACCAGCAGGTGTTATGTGTTATTGTCCCATTGTGGGCATTATTTGAACGATATTCAGTGTGGGCTGGATTGTCTTACTATTTGGCTACTGGGAACACTGGAGTTTTCTGCAGAAGGTGATCTTTAATGTTAAGAATTAAAGAAGATTTTAGCATACTGTGTTGAAGCTGAGCTTCTTATTCCCCACTCTGTGGTTGGAAAGACCTTGTTTGGTCACCATTAATTTTGTGTAGTTACTAAACTTTGCAGTTTCCAGCCTGTTCTCTGACCTACCCCAGTGAAAGGTCAGGCACAGCATCACATACACTGGCACAGAGCAGCACTATCTGCCCTCCTATGTCATGGCCATGGCAGCTCTGCTGCCACCTGTCCCCTGTGGATGAGGAGGGTTGGTGGCATTTCATCTCATTACTTAAACACACAAATGTTTCATTTGTCTGTGGGGATTCAGCTTGATACTTGCAACTGAATGACAGAAAATAATATTCTGGAGATCTTTGTGCTCTGTGCTTTGCCTTTGAGCTGTATTAGTCCCTGCGTGCAGAAGAGCCTTCTGCTAAATATTGTTTATCTGAGCACATGGGGTGGCATGACGTGGCCTTTTCCTACTTCTGCTTGAGATCTTTTGCTCTTCTTGGTCATCAGCAGCAGATAGGAGTTCAGTGAAACGTTAACTCACAGATACTTGATAATGAGAGCATTTGATAATGAGAGCATGTTTCATCAATGTACCAACAAGCATCTAATAATCCTAGAAAATGTTTCTGTCATGGAAACAAGAGTAAGTGCCATTAAAATTGCAGAAGCTGTTGGTAATTTTTAATAGAAGTTCAGGACTATGTTCACTCTGTCTTATTACAGACATTAGTTGTAAATGTTGTTTGCTGTGTTGGAAACTCAGTAGTGTGCAGAGAGGCAATTCTTTCCCATGTGTTTTGGGTTTTTTTTTTTTTTTATTTTGTGCATGTAGCTATGCACATATTATTTCTGTCCAAAAACCCTAACCTTTTAAATTGTTGTGGTCAAGTTTTCTTGCTTCAGTTAAAAATCTGTCTAAATAATTTCTGTAATAAAGTTATCTGGATTTTGTGTAACTCAGGTTCAGATCCACCTCCAGGCACTGATATCCCCAAATTGTTGACTTCTCCAGTTTGACAGTGGCCTGTGATATACAGGATTGCTTTTATATCTCAAAAAAAAAAAAAAAAAAAAAACCCAGCTCCATTTTTGATGACTTCTGAACTTCTCTGCAGTGGAGCAAGGCTGGAGCCAGCCATGCTTACCCCAGCCTGAAAAGGAGGGTTGCCAAGTGCCTACTCAGTGGCAAGGAACTGCCCCACAAAACGTGGAGAAGTAGCAGATTAACAGCCAGACACCTCCAAAGATTGAGCATTCATCTGATTACTGGCAAAGAAATACCTCTTCTCTTACTGCTTCAACAATAACTGAGGTAAACAACCATCACACATAACTTGTTCATAGTTCCTGTGATTAAGACACCAGTAGGATCCCAGCTTCCACTCTTAATTTACTGCATCCTGTGTGCCACCAGACTGTTTAGTGATGGTGCCATTGTGATGTTTTACTAATCCAGAAGTTTGGGAGTTTTTTTCCCATTCTGAACCATGGTGGAAATGCTGCAGGTTTTCATTTGCTTCCAAGGGAGCGGCTGATGTGTAGGATTTCCTTCACTGGGCAGTTCCCACAGAGGGGATGCTGATGGACAGCCTGCAGGCTCTGAAGCTCTCTGGGCAGTGCAGGCACTTCTGTGTCAAGTCAATTTGTGATGTAATTCATGAGCCAGTGCATGAGGAATTAGGTTTTTTTGATGGAGAGTAGAGAAGGAGAGAGATTCCAGTACCAGCTTTGTAAGGATTTGTGTTGGTGATAAATCTCTTACTAATTATACACATACCTGCTGAATTGCAATCAGACATGTTTAACTCTTTGGCATCTGCAAATGATCCACATGGGAATTCTCACTTCACACATGAGGTCATGCAGTGATGTACCAGGCTGTGTTTGCAGCAGATGTTGAAACTTTATTCTCTGATAAGTCAGAAATGGACATAAACTAACAAGTAGTACTGACCCCCTGATAGCTGGTGCTGCAGGGTACTGCTCTTCTCCCCACCCCTTTTTCTCCTCACATAAAAGCACAGTGGTGGCCTGGGGACCAGAAGGGGGTCATGACATTGGCAACCACAGCAGGTTTTTCTTTGACTGAAACTCACTGATGAAATAAATTATACACATTTTAACATTCCTTGTTCTTCCCAACTGAGCTCTTCAAGTTACAGTGTAAATCCTATTGTTGCATCTGTGTTTTTTCTCTCCTATGCAAGAAAACGTTGCAAACGTCTTCCTTCTTTTCTGAGCCTACCCAAAGCATTTAGACCATAAAAAATCAACAGTTTTCATGGCACTGCATTATGTTTAGTAACAGGAGGAATTTTTCCATTAAGTTTCAGGGGATGTTTCAAAGTTGTGGTGAGAAAAATATCTGCCAACTTCCTTCCTGTGTCTCAGAGTGCTGAAGTTTTATCAACTCAAAGAAGCCAGGAATTTGTTCCTGTCACTGTAAACTCTTGCACTGCAGAATGAATGAAGATGTATAATACAGTGTCTTCATTACAACAGAACTAAATATCAGTCATAGTATTATTAGCAAGGTATGATCTCTAATGAAAGCAAAATAACTTCGACAGCAGCAAAGTTGATTATGTTTCCTACTGTCACACAACTGTTTGAAAAAGTAAGACATAAATTTTTTGCAAAAATTTTGGCATCTGGTGTACTAAAAGTATATTTTTCTTACATATGTAGCAGTAGCATGAAAATAGGTAAAGAGATAATCCAGTATATTTTAAGGAAGTCATGAAGAATGTACCCAAAACCCCGAGACTGTAGCTCATTAAAATATATTGAAACACAATTTTTTGACAGAGATGAGTAGAACATTTGTAAAATCTGACATTTTTGTCTTTTCTTTTGGCATATAAAGATATTTGCATTTTAGAAAAGAGCCCAGAGAAAAGAGACTGAGAGGGTGAAGGTAATTAAATTTTAATTTCAGTTTTAAAGATCTTTCTCTAATTAGCTTTAAAAGTCAGTGTCTAAGTAAATTGAGTTTCAGGGTGCAATTGTAATTTTCTTCCTGGATCCTAGTATTCAAAAGTAAGAAGAAAGAATATTAGATAAAGAGAAGGAAGATTGTTATTTTAAAGGCCTTTCAAGATAAGGATTTAACATTACCTCATTATTAAAATATAACTGTGGCAGGTTGTTTTTTTATTTCTGAATTTCAAAGTCATTGAGCAGTCATGGTTGGGGAAATGGGAAACTTAGGTCCTATTAAAAGAAACTAAAATTATACCAGGAAAGTAAAGACTTTTCTTCTTTCTTCTGCTTTGTAACAAGATTTCTTTTTGGTGGCTTGCTTGCATTCTTTTTCTCTGTTATCCATTCTTCCAGTTTTGAACATAGGCATGCCAACATAATGTCCTATGTTTCTTAAAGGTGTGCTGGCATGCAGTGGGCTTTTCTTGGTGTGTTTTACACAGCAAAGTGTCTTTTCTCTGCATTTATGTGATGGCTGGGGACACAACCTACTGCATTCTTCTGCCATCTGCCAGACCACGCTGTGTGTTTTCAGGGCTGTGGCCCAGCCTCTGGTGTGGCTGCCTGCCAGAGCTCCAGCTGCATGGGGCAGTGGTGGGAGGAAAACAGCCTAGTGGTGACTTGTCATGGTTTAATGTGCAAATGATTATAAATGTGCCATTTTAGAACTAAAGATACAAGGAAACAGAGAATATTTGATAACATTGAAAATATGTCTGTGAGAAGTACATAAGCTGTTGTTTGATGACGAATTGCTAGAAAAACAACTAAAAATGGTTGGTACATGAAGTAGTTATAAATATCTGGAATTTTGTGAAACAATGATTTTTTTTTCTCTGTAAGAGCAGTGGAAGTCTTGTTATTTAGAGTTCTGAATGTAGAAAACTTTATTTTAGAAGATGATATTTTTATGCATAAACATATTTTCAAGTAGAGAAATGCTAATTATCTAAACTATGTCACCTTTCTTGTAATTCTGAAAGGGAAAGCCATGAATACAAAATACTTGGCATTTGCAGGTGAATGCTGTGTAATTCATGTAGTATTTGTAAATGTTGAAGCATTTTATAGAAATTTAAGTGTTTTGAAATGTGACCATAAACACTTAGTA
Organism: Chloebia gouldiae; assembly: GCA_003676055.1. NCBI lineage: Eukaryota > Metazoa > Chordata > Aves > Passeriformes > Passeridae > Chloebia > Chloebia gouldiae. Next base: position 11,824,291 of record QUSF01000003.1, read on the forward strand.
TAGATTAAAAATCAGCATAGAAATCTTAAAAGTTGGAGACTATCTAGAGATTGTTGTCCAGTAGGGTTTCATGAGGCTTCCTGTCACTTTTGGTTTTATTTAACACCTTTAAATCTAAAAGAGTCAGTACTGTAAAGAGTATGTTAATTAAATTTCTTGTTGTTAATAGACTGGGAAAATGGAACAGCATGAATGAAGGAAAGATATATATATAACGCAACAGATATGTGCTACACAACTGAATGCAGTTTGATTCAGCCTGAATAAATAGAAGATAATGTATAAGAACATTGATCTAAACTGAACTTATACTTTAATTATCAAGACAGATGCTGAAGCAAGACTACAGTAGAAACTTCAGGATTTCTTTGGATGTTCTGGGTTGACACCATGACAATAAAATGCCCAAATATGATTACTGTTGACTATGTATTAGCCTCAAGGTTCCAAAAAATGACAGGGAGGATTTAAACAGCACTGAGGATACTTCATAAAAGAAATAAACTATTCATGGTGCCTTCTCAACAAGTTAAGACTGGAATAATATTTACAAAAATGAACAGCAATAGTGACTTCAAAGAGGCAAAGGTTATGTGCTGTGTAGCACTGTTTAGGGGAGATTGGAGAGGTCTGTGACATATGAAAGAGAATTTTTTAAAGGGAAGGCAGGGGTAGTTGTGACAGGAGGATAAATGGGGAGAATAGTACAAATAAATAAATTCTGGGGATTATGACATTCGGAAATGCTGAATATTTGTTTACAATGATTCCGGGAGAAATAAAACTACTGCTCTGGGCCACGAGGAGAAGGTTGGTGGTGTGTGTATAAATAAGTATGAATATCCTCCCCCTTTGCTGTGCTGTTCAAAAGTATGTTTCTGAAAAGACCTACAATTGGTGGTAGCTTTACACTGCTCCTGTTTTTTATCCCTCCCAGCTGCCATTTCCCTAGAGTGTGCCTGTTTTCTTCTGCAGGACAGATGGTGCTGTTTTCCCAGCAGTGGTTCTTTACCTCTTGGAATGGCTTAAGGTTTTTGTTTTTTTTTTCCCCTCTTTCATTTCTAATTCAAGATATCTACATTTGATTTGCACTGTTTTGTTAATCTTGTAGAGAAGTCCTGGCTTATGTTAGCTGCTGCTAGGATGTAATGTTGTTTGTAGATAAGTTCACAATCAGCTGGTTTTTGCCTCCAACTATTTTTCTTCTATCCATAGTCAAGTCTACAACAGCCTCTGTGGTCTTTGGATATTACCATCACCTTGTCTTCAGAGGTTTGCAAATATGAAAGTTGAATTGATATGGGTATTTGAGCTTTTGAATGTTAGGGAGTGTTTGGCTCTTGCTGTGCCCAACTGATTGGAACAAGGAGATGAACTGAACCTATTGAAATTGGAACCAGAACTCCAGGAGCTGTGCTGGAGTGTGAAACTCAAAGCTAATCTAAATATTTTTCAAGAGGTATTTCAATTAAATATAGACAAAGCCTTTGCTTGTAATTCCAAGTACTTGAAGCTGAAAGAAGCAGTCCTGCTTTCCTCAGCCCCAGGATGACCCTGATTCATCCTTTCTCTTGGGCTCCAGATGAGGATTTCAGCAGAATGATGAGCTGGATGGGTGGTGGAGACAGCAAAGCTGTTCAGCTTCTGTCTCCCATCCCAGACTGTTTTTTTGCTGCTGGCGTAGGATCTGCGTGTATCTTGTGCATACAGTGCACCCTGATGTACATACATATCTATGGGCTCACTTTCAGGATCTTTGTCTAACCTGAGCAGCTTTTTGGTTAAAAGCTACTCTTTCCCACAGAGTTTTTTGGTTTCACTGATTTATCGTTTTCCCAGAGATGTCTCCTAGAGTGTGGAGAGAAAAAAAAAGATCCTCTTCCACTCTATTCATCTGTCATGAGCCTGATGGTCTGTGTGAGATGGCCAGAAATGACTCTGAGATAATTTTTTCATTTCTGTGCCTTAAATCCACTGCACACCAAATTGCACAAACTGCAGTGGCACTGGCGTGCCGAAACCTTCACAGAATAAAATTATCTTGGCCATGCTATATAAATATAACTATGTATTTTTCTAGTCATGCCCTTTAAGCTGACATCCAAGAGGAAATTGGGATGGGAAGGTATATATTAGCTCTGCTCTGGGGGACCACCATCCATTGTGCTGAGTGCCTGCATGTAGGGCAACATACTCAGCTTTATGGATGAAATTTGCCAGATCCCCAAATACTTTTGCTCATGAGCATATTTAAAAATCAGAGAAGGTGATGACCCTTTTAAAATAAAAATGGAATTGCTGGCAGGAAGGGAAGGTACAACTCTGTGTTCTTTACATTTAAAGAAGGTTATAAATTGTGTATTGGCTGTTTTTATAATTTATAGTGAAACTGCTGTTGCTTTTAATAAAATGAGACTTCCAGTCAGAATTTCATGATTATGAATGTGAGCATTTTGTTATACAGCTTGGATCTATCCTACAAATAACCATCTTCTAGCAGAATTCTGGCTATATACATAACTTAATGGGATTCTCTGTCAACATAATTCTTTCTGAAGTTGACTCTTGGTTGAATACTTCAAGTCCTTGAATGTGACTCAAGAGCTGTGTTAGGAGGGTAACTTTCAGGATTTTTAATTTAATTTTTCTTTATTCCTTAGACTTTTAAAACTTCCTGTAATTCATTATTAGATTTACCATTTCAAGTGCTTATTTAAAAGGCACCTTAGCTGCAGAAGCAAATCAATATTTACAGTGCATTAGTGCCACAGAGAATTTGAAGCCTTGTGATTAGAGTTCATTGCTGTTTTATCCACTCTTCAAAGAAACCACAGACTTCAAACAGTATCAGCCATCATCCTGGAATCAGTGACATTGCATCAGTCCCATGTGTACTTTATCTTGTGGTTTAATTATTAAGTTCCTTTCCTTTGATTTTCCTTTTAATATTTCAAAGTATATCCTCTTCAAATCTATAAATTCTAGTCAAATTCTGTAAACTAGAGGATTGTAATCAACAATATATTGGTTAAAAAAATCTATTCAATATATACTTTTATGTTGTTGTTTTAATGGAGAGTGAACAGAACTGAAGAGAATGCAGGAGATGTTTCCAGCTTGTGGTTAGCATAGTGTGAACAAGATTTGGTTCTTAGATTAAGACCTATTGACCATTGCCAAGCAGCACGTGTTAGAGCCAGCTCTGTGTGCCTGTCCCCTTCCAGTAATAAAAAAAAATAATGCCATGTGTTTAAATGTCTTGTTAACTTGGGAAATACATAGATGCAACACACACAAATTTTTTGTCTTCTATAATTCACTTTATTGCTAAGTTTGCTTTGTAAAACAAATTACTTCTTACATACGGAACCATTTCCATAAGAAGAGACTAGAAGAGATAATTTGTATCTTCATATTTACAGAATACCCTTTTTAAAACAGATTTGATGAAATGTTCAGTAAACATCTGAAAATATCTTAATATCTAAACTTATTGAAATTATATAGTCATACTAAAGGTGGCTCATCTGTGAGTAGATTTTGTAGAGAAGCTTCTCATGTTAATGATCCCTCTAGAGCATATTAATATTTGGGAATTCCATTGTATAATTGACTACCTGTATTTCGAAGAGTCTGTTATCACCATTGTGCAAATTGTCAGGTTTTCACTACAAAGCAAAAGCCAAGGCAGCAATAATGGCTTGCTCCTCTCCAGAAATGCTGGCTTGATTTCCTTTCTTTCTTTGTTGGCAGTTTGGCTTCTCTTCTTACAGAAGTTCACCCAAGTGAACTTTTGTTTTGTCAAGTAATTTGAAGAAGAAGTGTAAAAATACAAGAACATTTTGCTATCACCACACTTATATATAGACGTACAAGCATAAGGAGCAAGTGAACTCATGTTTGAAAATTGTAATTCTCTGTTGTGGGGTGGGTAGTGAAGGCAAACATGGTAATATGCACGGGCTGCTGCTTGGAACAAATATAGATTGGTATTTTTCTTAAGTGGTACTACATACTGCAGAGCCCCCTTTGGCTCAGGCTGATCTAATAAAGGAGAAAGTGTGCTGGGGGCTGCACCAGCAGCACGGGCACCGCTGGGAAGGGGTCACTTCATCCTGTGCTGGGGCACTGGCTGGGGCTGCAGCTGAGCCACCTCTGCTCAGACATCTCCTGTGGTTTGCTAGGGCACTGTTTGTGTGTTTGTCAGCCAGGGGAAAGGAGATGCTGTGTCTTCAGCTGCTTCATGGAAGCTGAAGTAGTTGAAAACAAGGCAATCAAAGGAACACCCTCTATTAGTCTATGAGTATATACTGAGAAATCAAATTCTTCGTAGACTTAACTCTGCCCATTAATACTTTCCTTCATAATTAGTGATCTTTCATGAAATATTCCTTTAATTCTAGTTCCATTATGCACTTACATGTATATCTATAAATGTTTACATATTTAGAAAAGAAAGTGTTTTGTTTGCTGAAAATTACCTTTTGTTATGAAAATTAAAAATAAAAAAAATGAAAGCAAAGGGAAATAGTACAACAGTTGTGGGGAAAAATCATTAATTCTTTGTTATTCTTGTTTACCAGAATGAACAGGACACAGACTGATTGTTTTGGTGTTTGGTCATGTAACACTTGTTTACATCTCAGCAGCAGGAGTCCATGTGGATTAAAAAAAAAATCACATGTTTTCATTGTGTGCCAAGACCTAGTGTATTTTTCAGTGTATTTAAAATGCCCTGCAAAATAAGATTCTTTAATATTATTAAATGTAACATTAACATGAAGCTATTGTTGAGATGGACACAAGTCATTTAACAAACAACTCCTGTCACTGTGTTTTCATGTTAGTATTGCCAGACATGCACCCTCAGTTTCCTAGGGAACTGTTTCATCAAAGCATTAAAACCTAGTCCTGGTTTTTATTCTCAGCTGTTGCCCATTGTGCCTTTCCACTGACTCAACTGCTTAGGTGCCATTACTTTCACCTCTTTCCTTTGCACTTTGCATTCCGAGTTCTCAGTGCTGCAATAAAGAGAAGTAAAACTGATAAATCACAGCCTCTCTGTTCTCATGCTGAGTGGGAGAGTACTAAGAGGTCACTAATTCAGGCATTGAAACTTCTGTTTGGTCAAGGAGAGGATAGATGTGTGGGTATTTGCTGTAGGATAATAAATGAAATTGGAAAAAATTAAGTTGTATTTCAAAAGAAACTAACTTCAATGTGCCATTAAAGTTTCCAGAATGGATGTGACCTCTACATATATTAAGGAAACCAAAACTCTTTCCAATCAGTCTTACCTTCCTGCTGCATCATTTTTTACTAATGAAATATTTTTCTCCTGTCAGTCATGCCAGCTGGAAGGCTGAGGGAATCAGGGTTAATCAGCACAGATCTTGTTTGAGCTGTCAGGAAGAGGCAAAGGAAGAATGCAGAGTAGAAAACAGTCTCTTCCATAAGTTTTGAGAGGGAAATGCAGAGGATATTTTAGAAGGTCGGGAGGCTGCCTTGGCTGGCCTGCAGCTTCCTGGCAGCACGTTGTGCTGGCAGTGCCCCGGCTGCAGTCCTGGCAGCGGGGCGGGGGACACATCGTCCACCCCTTGCCTTGCCACCAGGCTTAGCCTGCTCGCTCTTCAAATACCTCTATGTCACCTCAACCTCCTGGTTCTTCAAGTTCATGTTGCATCTTTTTATTCTGCACGACACCCAACAGAAAGCTTTGTACTTGGAAAGCCCCTGAGCTGTGCTTGGTTCAAAGGGGTTGTTTTGCCTTCCTTTTCTCCTTGTGCAGCCAAGCAGCAAGGCTGTGGTTTTGAGGGAACAGACCTTGTCCTTGAGGAGCTATGCTGAGGTCAATAACTCCTTACTCTGTGAAACCACATTTGGTCACAGCCACCCATCCAGAACTTGAAAAAATATTTTTCCTTTGTCAGAAGCATTTTAAATCTAGTCAATGTTTATTTACTGTCTGTTTTATTCTTCAGATATGCCTCTCCACGTCCGACGTAGTAGTGACCCTGCACTGATTGGCCTCTCAACCTCCGTGAGTGACACAAATTTTCCTTCTGAAGAGCCTTCTCGGAAAAACCCTACCAGGTGGTCCACAACAGCAGGATTCCTCAAGCAGAACACCCCTGGCGTGCCCAGCGCTCATGAAAGAAAGGTATATTTCTCTCTTCCACTTTAGTAGATAAATTACAAATGTGCATGAATCTTGAATCGTTTTCTGTTTCTCTCATCTGCTCCTGGTTTAAGCTTATGTTTTCTGACGTTGTCCACCAAACCTCATCAGCAGCAGTGAAGTGTTTGAGTCACACGTGTCCTGCCCTTCCCAGACTCTGGGTGATAACCACAGCAAGGAATCTAAAAACTTGATTTTTTTGTCCTTAGCTGTAATTGAATCTATGATTACTCACTATTCTGCAAAGTTTTTATTTTTCAACTTTTTCTTAATGCTGGTAGGCCATGTCTGTAATAATTTTTACTGATTAGATGGCCTAATGTCAGTGAATAATCTGCATGCCCACAGCTGGTTTGTCTTGGTAACACAGCATTGCTAATTTGTACTTTCTGAGGCTCTAGGGAAGTAATATAAAACACAAATTGCAAATTATTTCTCTCCTTGATAACAGTTTTAAAGATAAAACAGTGAAATGTGGTGTATTTTTCCTTCATTTTTTCAATATGATTTCAGTATCTCTACATGAATTGCATTATTTGCTAAAGAAGTCAGCAAGAACCACTCTTCTCAGTGCAATATTAAGAAAAATTGGAAGAATCATGCCCCTTTCTCCAGATCCCACATTGCCCATATTTGTGATGGTAACTCGCAGAAACTCAAAAGGAAAAACTCAAAAGGAAAAAAATGTATATTTTCTAATAGAAATGAGTAATTTTAAAAGAATGTTGCACTTTTTGTTGCCATTCTGACTATACAGGACAAAGTCCTCTTGGAAAATATGCAGCTTATTATAGCTTTTATTTTTTTTCCCTTCATTCCCGTTAACTGTGTGTAATATAAATGCAAACTAAGTCTCAACAGTAAGGATTCACACACCCCAAATAAAGAAGCCTTTATACACTGCTAATGAACCCAACTATTTTCAGTGGGCCTTTGGTCATTTCAAAAGAATCTATGAAAGCTCAGTGCTCATAGGCATTGAGGTCCCTGGTCATGCAGAGGTGTCAGTTTAACTTGGTATTATTGTTATGTTTCTGATCAGGATTGATCAGGATTTCAGGCAGGAAATACTATGTTTTCTGTCACTTGTACTGGTGTGGCACAGAAGTGTGTGCCCTTTTGTAAATATGTGTTTTATACTACTCTGGTTCAGAGAAGAAAAATGATAATCTAATCCATTTGAAGTATTAACATTTTCAGTTAATTTTTGTGAAATGATGATGAGATGACACTTTGTTACTTCACAAGCATAGATATGAAGTGCTATACACAGCATAATCAGATTTCTTTTAGTGTCTGAAGTTAGCAGAAATTGGAGAGAAATGAACAGTAGCTAATCTTTCACACTAGTCTCATCATTCGTTGTTCAGTATGTACTTACTCTTGATTTTTATGAAAATATTTCATGTCTATTATAGCACAGTGACCAAACTGGACAGGAATTCATATGATCTCATGTAGGGATGGGAAGCAGGGCCAGAGAACATTAAACCAAGAACATTGGAAAGAAATGAAGTTGCATTAGTTAGTACAATAGATGCTGATAAATTCTTGTATCATTTTTGAACAGTCTATATATGGATTATTTGAATAGAGCAGATCACTGTTTTTAATAGGTGAGTTGCAGTAAACACATGGAATTAAATAATTGCTCATGTGATGTGTATTATGAATTAATCCTTAGTTCATTTATACTAGACTAATTTTTTTTCTGTTTTCAGTGTCTTGATTTCTTCACTTGAGTCAAGATTTTGTAGCCAATCCTTTTTCTCTTAGGAATGGGCATTAAGAATTCTCATTTCCTTTCACAGTATTAGCAACAATTTCATTTGAATTATTATTCTAAATGGTGGCATTTCTGAAGTCCCTGTCACCAATCTCTTACCTAAGTACTAACAATGAATTTTACAAATGTATTTGTGTTATTTGAGCTATAACAAGTCCTCAGTACTTTTCTTATGTTAGGTTGTTTTCTTCAGCTACTCGGCTAACAAAGAGATGGCTGTGCTTTGTTCCAGACTGTTTCATTGATTATAGATGACACAGACATTTTGAGAAAAGCAATGAGAACAGTCTTAATTTTCTGCTCAGTGCATTGGGCTTGAGCACCCATATATCTTTTGTGAGTGGTTGGCACTATGTAATGTTTTCACTGCAGTTCTCTTTCTTGACAGCACAAGAACATATGTTCTTGGGCTGAGATTTGCAGCACAGTTGTAGATTAGCAACTTTGCCCCAGCAGTATCTTGCAGAAACATGAAAAGGGTTTCTGGGAGAGTTGCCAAAAGCTTCATCCACCTACTGACTCCAAGAAGTGACATTACTTTCAGCCCGTCACCTCTAAAGAGAAATAATTGACAGGTAGAAACCCTGTCCAATTTTTGGAGGAATTAGCACAGGGGAAGCTGCATGTGTCTGGCAGAAGGGATTTATTTCTCAGGGACAAGTGAGAGAGGACGTCTTATTGGTGTTTGTTTCATTTTGGGTATGAAGAATTTGGAATGGCAGGAAAACGGGCAGATGCCCAAGCTGAGATGAAATGAAGGGGTGAGAGTGCTGCCGTGCACAGAAGGCTGTGAGGAGCCAGGACATATGCCAGTAGTTCTGGGCAAACAGAAAGGGAAAAGGGTGCTGGGGAAGAGTGAAAATATGGGCTGGTTGAAGGATCCTACTGCTGTAACTGTGGTGCTGCCTGTAGTTACTGGGATAAATGGAATGAGACACCAGGATCTCCTGTGTCCCTAAGAAGAGAATGACCAGAGACAAGAGTATGCTTTGGAGGAGACTGAGTTGGTCTTGCAAAGATTTGGATGTGTATTGAACTTGAGATGCATTTCTGTTACAATAAGTAGGATGTTGTGATATGAAATCCTTGCCCTAAAACTGAGCGTGCATTCTCATCCATTTTTCGAATTACCTCTTGTAAAGAAACATCTTTTTATTATCAGGGTACATAATACATTATTCTGTATCCTTAGAATTGGAATCTCACATAATTTCTACTTTCTGTGTTTTTCACCTGTAAGAACAACTGGTAACCAAGTGGTCTTTGTTCCAAGGTACTCATTTATTTGTGGAATTATTGATGATTTACAAGTTATTGTGGTGCTGTTAACTGTATTTACCTAGGTAATTCCTGACCTAATCCCATGCATGGTTTCAACCAAATGAATAGGTCTTCCCATCTGTGAAATAGTCACAAAATTGGCTCCTGATCTCCTAGAGTTGGTAAATGTGCTTCTTGGGATTTATTTTTTTTTTTAATTGAATGTTAAAACCATTTTCAGATGCTTTTGTGTGTGAGAGAGAGACTTGTCTGTACTACCTAGTGACTCATAGCTTGATTTAATCCTGGCTCTTGCTTCCTTGAGCCATTCTAATGCAAAAAGAAGAAATCTCTAAATAGAAATCTCTTCTCAGAGGTGTGGTGTAATACCTGCTTTGCAAGGTGTAATTTTGTTTGAATTGTATTGAACCGTACAGGTGAACAGATTGTACACAGCTGAAAGCATATCATATGTGGTTTTTGCCACTTCAGTAAAATCTTTTTTGATTTTGTTGTTTTCTGAATAATTGTTGATTTGAATCGCATTCTTAATAATTCAATACCAAAGTATATTGGCTCAACTAGCTGTCCTTAACAGATGTGAGCTGCATTAATGAAAATCATGTTTCTTTCCCCATAGATGTTGTGTTACACTATTGGAAGAGTGTAAATGCAACGAGTTAACATTGCATCTTATAATGACTGTGAATTAATTATCCCATATATTTTCAGTGTGGCATTTTAAATTTACAATTCCATTTGTAGTGAGGAACAACTTATCATTATAAATTAGTTACCTGCCTTGATCCTGCTACTCTGAAAGACTGAAGGCTTATCTAGTTAACCTGCCTTGCTTAATGCACGGATACACTGTGGATAACAGGCTCATGACAAACTTCCCACTGTGACTTTTCTGATTTTGATTCATATGTTGCCCTGTCAGAGATAACAACATGGTTACAGCAGAAAGAATTGAAAATGTAGGTTAAAAAGGAGAGCTCAAGAGAGAGAAAAATGTTTGTGCATGGGCTTCAGTGCCTCTGGCTGTTGGGTTCACCCACCTGCAGCAAAGCAAATGGCACACAATGTACTCTGTGGGGTGGACAGCAACAGCAAGCACATAACTCAGTGTACTTGGCACATCAGTTTGTAATTGCTTTTTTCCTTTGCTTTTTTTGTCTTTGCTGTTTAGTCAACAGCCACTTTTCTTTTTTACTTATTTGTTGTTAAATATATTTGTCCATATATGTATTTTGAGGTGGAATATCACTGTGCCTTATAGGAATAATAATTTTTTTCTAGGATATGCTTTCTTCCTACTTGGAAACGTAATTTTTTTTGGGCTCTACAAACTGCAGAGAAATAATTTGAAACTTCACGTGAGTGCTCTAAGTCTCATCTAGCATCAATGACCTTACCTGCAAAACAGTTTGTGTCTCCCACATCTCCTAATGCCAGTAGTTTTGCTGTTCCTGTGGGCTGAGATTGATGAGTACAAATTTTCAGATTGCCGGGTTATAGGGTTTGTAAACAGAATGAAAAAAATATTCCTCAAATGGAATATATTTAGATAGGAGAAAAGCATGTATGCATATTTTGAAAAGCTTCAACAACAATGGTATTTCAGTTTTAAAATCAAATTTAAAGCAAAAATTAGTTTCACTTACCTTGGAGTCCGTTTAAACACAGCTTGGTGCCAATTGTTTTGTCACTGTCACCAAAGACGTGGTATGTCAGTAGAATTTAAGTATAATTCAGAGAATTGAAGAACCCTGTATTAAAACTGTGTGTTGGTGTAATTTTGTAGTCAGGGAGTCTAAATAGCAGAGGTAAATCTATTAAATTAACTGGGGAAGGTTGTGGACTAAAAGACTGGGCATCATTCTGGGAGCCTGAGACCAAAGTATTGCTGATGTTTTTTGGGAGCCTTAGTCTCTGGTTTTGGCTCCTTCAGAAGGGAGGTACAGTGTAGCTGGTGAGCAGTATTGGTGACGTGTTGTAATACAGATGAATCTGCTAAGGAGAAGTTCAGGACATCTGCAAAGAGCCTGGCACCTCTGTCATGAGTTTAAACCCCACATGAGGATACAGCTTCCTGCTTTTAACCTAAAACCACAGTGTTTTAAAAAGAAGTTCTGAGGGATTCAGTAGCTGTGAATATTTCTTCATCCTGGTATATTTGAGCAGGTTTTTTTCCTTTTCAATGAGATGGTCATGAGTTTTGTAATTTCAGATGTGGTTTCACATAGACTGAGAGGAAGGGAGAATGAGCATGGGTTGTCAATAGATGATGAAATAAAGTGTTTTAATATGCAAAATGTTACAGGAGAGACATTAATGGAAAGTCAAGAAAATAGAAGTTATGTGCATCAGTTTTCTTGCTTTGTGACAGTAACTTGTTGCTGGCAGCTTGTTGCATGGTGATTAAGTAGTTCAGAGGAATTGTACCCAAAGAGAGCACAATATGACATCAAAATAGTATGTGTTGTTTTTGTCCTGGGTAGTGTGTAAAATTCATGAATTTCACAGATTCACAGTTCAGCTGAGGTTGGACAGGTTCTCTCTGGAGATTGTTGAGTTCAGCCTGCCTGGTCAAAGCAGGGGCAGCTAGGGCAGGTTACTCAGGTCTGGGTCCAGCCAGGTTTTGAGAATATACATCTCCAAGGATGGAGCCTGCACCACCTTTCTAGGCAACCTCTTCCAGTGTTCGATCATTCTCAAAATAAGAAAGTTGTTTTCTTATGTTTTCATGAAATAATTTGTTTTTCTTCATGTGCCCCCTGCCTCAGGTGCTCTCTTGAATTCTATGAAGAATTGTCTGTCTTCAGTACAGTAGCTGGTGATATTTTAATGCAATGAAAACTCTATAAAAGAGTTCAAAATTCCTGACTTTCAAGATGTGAAAACAAATACAATATTTCTTATCATCACCAATAGATACAAAGTGAAAAATCCTTGCCTAGTGCACAGAGGTAACAGCCAGTGTGCATCATTTGATGCTATGCTTTTCTATTAGCTGAGGGCTGTGTATTTGGACAGGATTCAGCTGTTGGCATTCAAAAGTCAGTCATGACCACATGTTAAGCAGGGAAAAAGCCAACAACAAAATTAATAAATCTGAAGTGAAGGTGTAATTTTCTCCAGCTCCTTTGTTGTTTTGACTCCTTTTGCTCCAAGTCATCCATTTGTGGATGCCCATCTGTCAAATCTCCTCTCTGCCCCTCTAAAGATATCCGTGGAAGATCTGAGAGCTGGTGAGTTTTTTCTGCTTCTGCTCTCAGGCCGAGCAAGTCTGTTAAACACATTGCCTTTGTTTTGCATCAGGAAGGGTGTGCATTTGTGTCCCAGTGCTGTGCTGTCCCATGTCTCACTCCGAGTGATGGGTGAGCAATGTCTGGGTGAGCAATGGCTGCTCCATAGCTGCAGGCACTCGGTGCTGCATCACGAGCTGGGAGTGCCAAGGAGGGTCAGGGTGAGCGAGTCTCTTACTCATGATAAAGGAGTGGTGGAGTGTGCACAGGTTGTTTGTCTTTCCACTTCAGTAAATGCAGTGTACAGCACCTCTCTGAGAGCCACTGAAAGCTATACTGAAAACAGAAAGCTCTCGAGTGCTTTGTAAATCCCCATGTTTGTTTGTCTCTATTCATTTTAATTTTTTATGTTTTTGCAGCTCTCCCTTGGTTTGAGGTTGAAAGACTGGTCCTGAAACAGTAGGTTGATAAAAGATTGAGTATGTTAAAAAAAAACCTCAACAGTTAGATGTTCAGGTTTAGTAGATTTTTTTTTTTATTTCCAAAGATTAGAAGCACATATATTTTTCTTGGTAATAGCTGGATATGTGTTTTGACCCGCTTTCATCTATTTAGTTGTAACCTACAACCATGCAGCCATATGCACTTGTCATTCAAGAGCTTTTGCAGATTAAAATATTTGTCTGTCTTGCTTTCTGATTATTCAGTTTATCTATTGGTGCAAAGCACATTTGGATTTTGGCTGAATGTGTAACTAGCAAGTAAAAGAAGGTTGCAGGCTGTGCTTCCCAATGGTGTTCAGACATGAACATGCAAGTTTTAAACAGTGAATATTTCATCATGCTTTGCTAAATTTATTGCATTTTTAAATTCACGTATCTCATCTAGCAATGAATAAAGACAAGACAACCAAGCAGTATTAGAATAAAATACACTCGTATGTGGAAATAATCAGTGCAAAGGAGTAGTAAGGCTGGGGAGGAGATGTTAAGCTTTAGTTAGTGGGGAAAATCAGCTCCAGTAAATACAGGATTTCCTGGTCACCTTTTGCAGTTACTCTGTTATGACTGATTCCCAGGCTGTCACTTAGCCTGGTTTTGTTTCACAGCCTGATGAGGTGATCATTGTGTGCTACCATTCAGTTTTATTATCTCTTTATAAACGAGCTCTTCAGCTCTTGTGTATAGATGTTCAGCTAAAGAGAATTGCCTGCTGAGCATGTGAAGTAAATGAAATGTGCACAAAAGCTAAAACAGTAAGATGAAGGAAAAAGGGAAGCTGTTCAGTGTGAGGAAGAGCAGTGGGACTGCAAGGAGCCGAGGGTGTGTGTGCTGCTGTAAACTCAGATAAATGAGAAACACTGCTACAAGCCCCTGGCCTGGTTCCTCTCTGGGCCTTTCTCCACAGATCCTGGGAGGAATTCTGGCCGAGGTCTGAAGTGAATGGGCAAGTTGGATGAGGTGATGGATGCTTTGCTGGGAGCCCAGTGGAGCTGCTGGTCCATATCATCCCATATGGGGGAGGCAGTGGTGTGTGGGTGCCACCAGGGAGGAGAGACTGGCTGGGCGTGTGCGAAGGTACCGTGGGCTTGGGACATTGCCTTGGTGCTTCTGACCTTAAAAACCTGCTTTTCTCCACGCTGCCCAATGTAATGAAAAAGGACAAAATCAATTCCGTTGTTGGAGAACACAGACTGGCTGCCTCACGTCCCAGCCTCCTTTCTTCATTTCAGAGCATCAGATGCAAGTTTCTAAACATACAGACAGCCAGTTGCAGTGTTTCAGTGGTATGGCCAACTAAAAGCATCTACTCGACATTTTAAAGGCTGCTGCTGGTGGTTTATACCATATTCTTCATTTCAGGATCTAAATATAATGTTGTCATGAAGTTTCCTATATCCCCTTGTTTCCCCTTTCTCTTAGCTTCTCAAATATATTTAATATTGCCATTCTATTTGTTAAACCCTATTTTCAGAGGCTGCTTTGAAATTAATTAATTAACAGCTTTTTTTTTCCCTTTAATTTCTTGGCTCTCCCAAGGAATCAAGTGCATCATATCAACACTTAAAATAAACAAACAACATTACAAATTATATTTTCTCTAAATCCAAATTGGCATAAAACATATAAATTTGGATACAAAAGCAAATATCTGCTGAAAATGGCAGGACTGGTGAAAATGTGCATAATTATATTATTGCATTTAAATGAATACCCATATAGATTTATGTCTAGGTGGATATACATAAAAAACTCTTTAGATGCCTTTAAAGTGGCACAGGAAAAGATAATATTACTTGAATGAAAAATGGAAGGGGAAATGGTTTTCTAAGTATAATGTGTAGAGGAATCAAAACTGTCACTTTGTGACACTTTAACTTAACCGGTTCATTTCTTTTTCTCTAAAATGGAACCATGGAAAGCCATGTCTTTACAGTTACAGTTTCTCAATTATAATTACTGAATATAAACTGCTATATGTTATTTGAGGTGTTTTGCATTATCCCTTGTGTGGTTTTATTAGGCGATTAGTAAGTAAAGAGTGAAAGGAAGAAGCAGTTTTTTTCCTGTCCCTCCATCTGAGAAATAACAGTGCACACTGTCTGGAAATTTCTGGCCTTGCATGTGAATGTGCAGAGGTCATGATATTGTTCATTTTTGTGTCGTAAATAACAGAGATCAACAGAAAGTTTTGGATGGGCAGTATCATGTTTTTTAATTTACTCTTAATTTAGCCCATATTCTTTGACACTGAATGTTTACATATAATACCACTTGCACAGAGAACTGATTATCATGGCCCATAGTTACTGATTTTTTTTTAAGGTCATGCCTGGCATATCAGCCAAAGGGTAACATGGAATATATAAATTGGAGTAGCACAACTTTGGAAATTTCTGAAAGTAAGGTGATAGAACTTAAGCAGATCACTGGCTTTTCAGTTGCTTTTTTCCTTGTTGGCATCTAATGAGCTCTCCTAGAAGCATAGTACATTAATTCCTTTCATGGAGCTATACAGAGGGTCATTTCTGAGACAAGTCTTTCTGAAAATATCCAAATAAATATGGAGTGGTCATTCTTCTCATCTATTTTCACCATAGACAGGGCATGCAAGTTCTTTATTATATTTGTATCTTTTGCAAATCAGTTTTTACCAGTTGGAAAGGACCCATGTTCCGGGTCAGAGCTGATAGAAGGCATGAAGCTGTGGTAATTCTTTAATGTGGGAGTCCTCTTTCACTTTACTCCTTGGAGAGTGGTCTCAGGTCAAAGGTTTCTGATACTGGATGACTGTAACTCATTCCTTCTTCTCTACACTTAATGGCTGGGCTGTATCTGCATTATTGCAGCTTCTGGGGTCATGTTCTTCAGTATACATCAGGAAAAAAGCAACCTTGGAAAACTGAACCTATCAGGAATAAAAGGAACCTCACCCAAGCAGTAGTGTCAGTTTCCTAAGATATGTGGATTGTTATAGGAAGTGGTACAATTAGTTTGGAGGTAAATTACTGACATTTGGGAGAAGTTGTTGTTACAAGATGCTGTGTTAATAGAGAGAACAGTTCCAAATCTGACATCTGTGTAAGTAGGGATTTTTTAAAAATGGAATTTCTGTTCATGCAATGCATCTTTTGGGTTAATTAATTTTATATATGTAATGTATTTTCCATGTAAAATACACACTATTTGTGCTGCCTCCTCCGTTCTTTGGTTTTGTGGTTTTTTGGTTTTTTTTTTTTTAGAAATGGGGATCTATTTGGTCTTATTCCATATTTCTCTAAAATCCAGTTAAAAAGCAGCCACAAAACCTCATCCAAATGAAAAACTCCAGGAATCTATTTGCTAGACCATCAGACAGCATGGAAAATAGATCTGTGTGTATATTATTTCATTTATAAACAGATGTTTTCATCAAACAGAGTTACTTAAATAAGCTATGTGAATGTTTTGGTAATTAATTACAGCTTTTAGCATCCTGTCTGAGAGAGACAACAAATTGTTCAGGGTCTAACATGGTCATAGTGGAGCATTAAAAGAAAGAACAACCTTTATAACCTGTATAGTGATTCAACAATAATTGCCCTTAGAGACATGAATTTGCCCAAAGTCTTTCAGGTGGAATTACAACCTCAAAAGACTAAACAAAGTCTTTTTCTTCATCTCTCATCACAAATCCTGTCTCAGTCTGAGGCCATCACAAGGAACTAGAGCCACATGAACAAGCAGCCTTTTCCAAAGTGCATAGGATACAAGGAAAAAGACTGGATATCAAAAAATGATCAGTAAAAAAAAAATTATTTCTCTTAGTGACTGTCCTAAAGGACACATGGGCTATTTGCTGTAGAAATAATTTAAGTGAAAACTTGGTTTGCATTTTTAAATTGTCTTTCAGAGAATTACTTTGAAGAGGTCTTCAGTGTATTTTACCCCTGTTGGAACTCTGTCTAGTGTAGTTTTGCTTTAAATAAGCAACCAAAATGTGCCACACTTTAGCCCTTCAGAAGGTGAAACAAAGGGAAAACCCAGTTTCTTCACTATTTATTTTGAAAGTAGCTAATGATTTAACATGTGGAACTGTCACCACACTGGGTGGAGAATGTTCTGGTTTGGTTGTAATGATAGGAGTTTGCAGGGATACAACTGCAAGTTAAAATCACAAGTGAGTTTGTGCAATGACAGCTAGTAATTGGAGTTCACAGACCATTCTAATGCATTGTTTTGTCTACAAGCTACAGAGTCTTTGATGAGACTCTTGTTACATATTGCAAATCATCTGAAATTAAAAGTATAACAAAATTGCTTCATTTTTCCTGTCCCCTTTCACCCAATCCTCCAGCAAAACCCCACAGGGACCCCATGCTGAACTAAATCTTAAAGTGTTAGATTATGTGTCCTCATTAAAATTACTCCAAAATGCTTCAGTTAAGTGTAGTGGTGATATTATGACTTGGCAGTTTTAGTATTATATTGATCAATTTCCATTTCAAACATGATAAAGCTGACATGGCTCCTAGTCCCCAAAGATGTTCAGGAAAGAAATTTATTTTTAAAAAATTAGGGCATTTAATTGTAACTGATGATGCATGTCAGCCCTGGTCCCAGGATGGCTTACAGCTGCATTTCCAGAAGAAATGGGAATTCCCTGGGTGACCCTGATGGCTTCTGTACCATGAAATCTTCTGCTTTATGGTATTGTAGCTAAAAGTGACATACACCTTTTTCAGCTGGATGTTGGGAGCATGTGTGCTGAAGCTAGATCATGCTGAAGACAAGTACAGCTTTCTGGATTAGCAATTGAATATTTTACACAAAAAATCCCAAAACAATATATATATTAAATAGCAGCATCACAGCTGGCTCAGTAAATCGCCATGTCTAAGCTGCAGCAGTGTTTTTCACCTGTACCTCTGTAGGCTGTTAGCACAGCTATCTTTGAATTAGCTCTGGCAGTAATGGAAACCCCTGCAAATATGGGGTTACAGGTAGCCAGCAGCACCTTAAGGCTGTGTGGTGTAGATGTCTGTGAGAAGGATGGTGTGTGGCAGTGCTGATCCCCTGCTCCTCCTCTAGCTTGGTGCTTGTCCCAGTGCTGTCACTCGTGGGGTGCAGGGAGAGCTGTTTGCCAGAAAGCAGTGACAGAGGAAGGAGTGGAGGGCTTGTCTGTGGCTGGTGGATCTTCTCATATTTCACTATTTGGCTAACACCATCATGACTGTGTGTGTGATTGCAGCACTGGTATTTTATTCCAATCTGATAATGGCACTATTTTGAGCCTTTGAAGAAAGGTGAGAGGTGAAAGTGCTGAGAAACAAAGAGTTACAGAAACCACATCTCTCTACCATTCCAGCTTTGTTTTCTGCTGTCACAAAATATTGCTGAGTGACTTGGATATCTTCTGTGCAAAATGAGCTGATTTAAGTCTTAGCAGGAGAAAGGCAATCTTCTGCAGAAGTGAGCTACAAGCAGAAATGTTTTGGTAGGTGGGGTGAATGCACTCTTCTGTCAACACAGATAATATTAGGCATAAACTCTTGGCAAAATTCTTGACATTAGTATAGATACACAAAACAGAGGCCTAATTTAACTCTCTTACCTTAGGTAATTTCACTTACATTGAGCACTGTGATACTTGAGACATTTTACAGCACAAATTTCCAATATAAACTGTGTGCAATGTGGCTGTTCATTGTGATTCTGAGACCTGGTGATTAAATGATTGAAGAACAACACATCCCTAGATGAACATCTTTCCTTCTCTCTTGCTCTTGCTAACACTCCTGTGCAGACATAATGGATGCTGTGTGGAGAGAGACCTTTGTGTTTTATAAATAAAAATGTCTTTTTAGAAAGTTTCTATAGAGCATTGTAAGCTGGAATCGATAAAAATTGGAATTTTCTATAAAGTACAGAAATACAGAAAACATCTTGTTTTATAGGAAGAAATTTCTGTTCCTTCAGGCTAGGTGATGGTCTGTCAGGTAGTGGGTTATTGTTAGGTCACAATAATGCACGCACCAACTGTATGGGTGGTTTTGTGCATAAAATGATTTTTTGTTATTTCTTTGTCAGATTCTGATTTTGTTGTTATACCTGCCCACCACTTTGAACAAGAGAAGTTGTTGTTTTGGCTTATAGGAACTGTGCCACCCCTATCACCCGAAGAGAAGAATTGAATAAGAGAAGCAACAGAAAAAAATCAATTTGTATACACCATTCCCTGGCTTTTATGACATTTGCTCTACAAAGCTGGCTTCCCCTTTCTAAGCAATACACTGAGCAGGTTTCTAGTTTGCTGTGTGGTTAAGCAGCACTGAAATACTGGATTCTTTTCAGTTGCTGAAGACACAAAGCTTTTGCTCATTTATGGCAGGATAGAGTAATTAATATTGGTATTTGTTAGGCTGGTTACCTGTGCAAGCATATTTTTATAAGGTTGTCTTGCATTGGATGAATTGAAGCTTCAATGTCTTGAAATGGAAGACTTCATTTTATACTACAACATCTTTCAAGAACAGAAGTTCTCATCAATTAAGAAAGCTTAGGTTTGATATGCCTGGGACAAGATTGGTCTTGCACAGGAAGCTTTTGAAAACTGCTCTATTTCACAGTTATACCAAGACCTGAATTTCTTAGCAAAGCCTGTCATATATTTACAAGAAATAAAGTTGTGAAGGACAATTGTAAGAGAATTGATGCTGCATCTAGAATATTGTTCTAGTATTGTTCCAAGCCAAAGAAATATCAGTATGGCAAACAGGGAAAGGAAATACTCCTGCTGATGGAATGAAGTATTGATTTAAGAGGGGGTCAAAAATCTTCTGTGTGCTATAAATAAAGAAAATAATAACTTTTAGCTGCAGAAGTGCACTGGTGTTTGTTTATTATTTTAGAGGGCTTTGAGATTCTTAAAAGTGGTTATATTGGAAAATATGTAGGACTACAATCCTGTTTTAAAAATAGATACTCTCTCTAAATTATCTGATTTGGCATGAAGATGGACAAACATTGACTGGAAAAAATACTCTGCTTCTGAAGGAAGTATACTAATATATATATATAGTATATTTATAATTCTCTTTTGAAAAGCTAAGCAGAATTTTAGCTCCATGTGTTATTTCAGTTGGAAGGAACTAAGCTATATAAGCTATTGATAATACTGACTTTAAGCTAAAGGTAACTCCCATCATTAAGAATCTGCCTCTTTGCTTTTGTTGGCTTTTAGTGATCAGACTGGGTAAGGACTAATAACCTTTAGAAGCTAAAGAATTTGTACAGCTTGTAGTAAAGATGTGCAGACAAATTCATCAATTAAAAAAAGAGAAAAATTATCAGTCTCAGTAGGATCATTGTATCTCTGTCAGCACAATCTCCATCTGCTGCTGTTCTACAAATGTGACTGTATTTGTACCTTCAGGCAAACCAGACAAAGCATTATTATGTGAAATAATAAATTCAGGTTTTGAACTCTACAGCATGCTGTTCTGGTTTTAAAGACAGTACCTGGAGCAGTGGTACTGCTTTGATTGTAAAATGATATAGTGGCCATAGTGGTCACTGAATGGGCTCATTTGGTGCATTTGCTGTCAGTGAGAATGAACTGAGGACAGTGGTGCTCCAAAAGCCTTGCTGAGTATGTACTTGGGAATCTGTGCACTAGAGGTGTGAGGTTGGAAAAAGAGGAAGGGAAGCATGAATGGGTGGAAGATCTGTAACTGCACCAAGGCTTTATTTGGGTGTCCCTGGCATTAAGGAACGGGAGCTCTTGCCCTTGAGTGGCCGAGCAATCGCGCTGTCCTTGGGTCCAGTCTTCCTTTTGTATTCGTTTCATAACCAGCTGCATTGTTAATGTGCAAGGACTGGTTGTTTTTTATAAGACACTTTTTTGTTTCTTTTAAACTAGAAAGATGAAAACTACAGAAGCCTACCACGAGATACTAGTAGCTGGTCTAACCAGTTTCAGAGAGACAATGCTCGTTCATCGTTAAGTGCCAGTCATCCCATGGTGGACAAGTGGCTGGAGAGGCAAGAACAGGTAATATATATGTGTATATATATATATTACTTTATCAATCTAATCTTTACACTACTCCAAGCTATTACAAAGAAGTGTATGCTTACCTGACATAGGCTCTTTAATCATGATAGAAGCACCAGCAGTATGCTGACCACATTTGTATGGGATTCCTTCTGCTTGAAAAAAACCTGCATTTCGACTAAAATGGACATCGGAAAATAATTTCATTTTTGAGTTCATAAACACATTCCTATAGTATATGGAGTGCTGCTGTTCTTCACAACTGATAACAACAGTGTTATTTTAATTAGTATTGCTTTGATAAACACTCTGTCATTGAAATCCAACAATAATACTACATGGTAGCTAAATGTGGATACGTTTTGGCACTGCACTTTTAAATACTTGTTATTTTTAACACCATAAAACATATTAATTATAAATTTTAAGACAGTATTATGTTTATTTAGTGTCTATTTAAATTGCTTTTTATCTTAGGCTTTTTTGAGACACTTAGTTCCAATTTGCGGTTGTTTTAATTTTATTTAATTCTTAATTTATTAATAAGCTGGTAGTTACAGAGGTTTAAAGGTTTGAAATTCAAATTACCTAGCAGTTTTCATGTCTTTATATATGCCTGAAATTTTCAAAGAAGTATCTTCAGATGTATACAGAAAATGCATCTTTAATATGGAAATTGGAAATACAGCAGCAAGCTCATATGTAGGGTAGTGCATATGTAGCATTATTACCTCATTTTTTTCCTTTATGCAATGTGTCATGAAAATACTGAATTTCTGCATTGAACAAAAATGTACAAATTTTCTATTTTACAGCAATAAGACATAAAACCAGAATTTGCTTTATACAGAAGAGCTTCAAAATGAAACTTGCTATTTGTCACAGCCCAGGCTTTGTTACACTGTACTGTGGGAATGGAAGGGAAGGTTTATAATCCAATCCTTGGTGTCCTGGGACTGATCTTCACCCACAAATCCCTTACGGGTGTTTGAAGTTCGGCGTTGCCGAATCATGGCATACTCCAAACATTCTTTATTCAAGCCCATTCTTAGTTTAAAAGGAGCTTAAATAATATCACAGAGTATTAAAAAAACCATCAGCCTCCTCCCAAATGTGAGTTATTAACTATTTTTATGCCTCGTAATTATCTGCAAATTACTTATATGTTCTATAAGAAAAATTCTGTCTTTGGTCTTTCTATTCTTTCCTCTGGACATTTAATGCCAGCATTCTTTCCATTGCTGTTTTCTTCCCATAAGATACAGTGTTAGGTTGGATGAAGTGAGCTGCTGTCTCTGTGTCAGCCTGTGTTGAAAGGGAATGTCAGTGCCCAGATTTGAAGGCACCTCCTGTGTTGGTTCTGCTTGTTTGATGTTGTCGAGGCATATTTCCATGCATCATTAGATTTGCACTATGGCAGTTAATGAAACTGTTGTCTCAGCAAAAGAAGTTGGATTAGAAATCTTAATAGTAATCATCTTGTAAAATGTTGGGTACATGAAATTTTAATATATGATATTTCATATTAAGCTTTGTGTGGATTTTAGTCTCTGAACAGCTTAACTAGTTCAATTTGTTCACCAATTAGGTAAATAATTTGCCAGTAATGGTAGACTGGAAGCATATTTGTTACCAGAGTTAATTATTTGCAGTTTGAAATTGTAAATATGATGTTTCTTTAGAGCAAGTTCTCGGCTTTTTGTTTGTTTGTAATGCTGTTTTTTAAGAGAGATGGTTTTTTCTTTGAATATGTTAATGATTCTGCATGTACCTGGAAGATCAAGATCCTCTTGCAGTTTCATATCAGCAATATACTTAGTTAAACTGAAGCATGTTTAGCAGGATACCTACAGGAGAAGAAAGTCTGTTGGGAGAGTGGGATGCTCTATAGGGAAGAAGGTAAGAGCCTGGTAGGGGATGGGGTAGCTGCAGACAGAGATATTCTTCCACACTTTTTGGCGTTTTTAATATCTTCTTCAGTATCTGCTGTGGGATGTTGTTTCCCACTGGTTAAACCTTCACTTCTGAGAAGGGGGAGCTCAAGCAACAAGGTTGCAATCTGGCATAATCAATTTATTTAGCAACTTCCAGTTGTGTTCCTGTGTGCTTGGCAGAGCTGTGGAGGGGCTGGAGTGCCCTGTGCACCCGCCAGGACGTGCATAAAGAGTAGCAGACAGCAGGTCTGGCACCACGGGTAAGGCAGCAACAGTGCCAAGAAACCTGTAGGGCAGAACCCATTACAGATACCAGGGGTATTAATAGTCCTGATCTAATGTGCCTTTATGGCTCTTCAGAGAAGGTAGTGGAAAACACTGAGTTCATCTTGCAGAATTCAGAGACTTTTTGTTGGGTGAAGGCTCTTCTGTCTGGGCTCAGATTATTTCTCTAAAAGCTGGCCTCTTTTTTTTCTTTTGAATATAAGGCAAGAAAGAATTAATTCCATGGTGATCTTTGTGACCTTCTAGCATAAATGAATATTCCCTGGAATTACATTTTGAAAGTGTGATGTGGCAAAGAAGTACAATTATTTTTGTGTGGACAACACCCCATTTCCTATAAACAGCACTAGGGAGCAAACTGTAGTGCTACAGCATCACAGCTCATTCTGAAGATGAAATAAGAGACATTGTTTCTGGGAAACCATTATAAACCCCTGTAGCAGGGATTAATAAGGGCATAGAATTAGGTATGTTCAAGTTGGTGTTAGAGAAATAGTTCTGTAAACTTGTCTGGGTTTTAGTGCCTAAAAATGGAGGAATGTATGAAGCCTGTTAAAGTTTCTGGCACTAATTGCTTTTGCTTGTATCTGTTGAGTTTTACTTGGGCTCTAGTAAATTAGAGTGATACATCAAATAAATAGAAAAGACTGTCTGGTTTATAAGTCCTTTAAGGTCTTCTGGTTGTATGTGCTGGTTAGCTGTATCTGCCTAACAATTGTTCCCAGTTAGTTCCAGAGCCCTCTGGTTGTTCACAGGATGAATGATCCATTTGTTTCTCAGTAACTTCTGGTATTTTTCAAACCCATGACATAAGTAATGTGAAACTCTATACCAAAAAATAATTTCACCACTATGGAGCCAAAAATGCAAATTCAGTTTCAGAATACTTTTAGAAAGGTAAGGATTTTTAAGGGACTTTTTACAAAGTCATGTAGTGATAGGACAAGGGGGTATGGCTTTACACTAACAGAGAATAGGTTTAGATTAGATACAGGAGGGAAATTTTTCATTAGGAGGGCAGTGAGGCACTGAAACTGGTTGCTCTAAGAAATTGTGTACCATCAAGGCCAGGTTGGATGGGACTCTGAGCAACCTGGTCTAGTGAAAGGTGTCCCTGTCCATGGCAGAGGGGTTGGAGCTATAGGTTATCTTCAGGGTCCCTTCCAACCCAAACCATTCTGTGATTCTGTGGCTGTAGTTTTTACTCTTTCACTCAATTAATTATTTTTATGGATTGTCAAGTACTAGGAAAAAAAAAAGTGCAATCTTTAATTTCATTCTGAAATACCTTAAAAAAGAAAAAGTTGGTTTTTATTCTTTGCCTTGACCTTGACAACACCTTCCTTTTCCCCACAGCAACAAAACTTTAAAGAATAGTTGAAAAAATCTTATTTTCTCTGAAATTTATTCATATATATGGTAATGTCACTTTTATTTGAGAACTCTTTCTCCCTTCAGTTCACCTCAAGACTTGCTTGGGCCCTGATCAAATCTGGCCTCATGCTGTTTCATACCAGGGAGACATGAAAGGGAATACGTGAAAGAGTTAAAGTTCTCACCAATTCCTTAAGTTTAGATACACAGAAACTTTCTCTCACATGGTCATTTTTGTTTTATTAGCCAAATATTGGAACTGACAGCAAACAAGACACCATGAATTGGAACAGTTTATTCCTTGCTCAGCTTGTTGGGAATGGGTGTGAGGACAGCAGGAGAGGAAATCATAAAACAGCCTCACTTAAGTATGAAGCAGTTGATCAGATTTGCAAATGCAACAAGTTTAGTGGGGTTAAAATTATATATAATTACAGTTTAGTGTAGTTAAAACTATATGTAATTCTATATACATACAGGTATCTATATTTTTATACATTCATGTATTTGATGTATATCTATATTTATTAGTGCATGAAAACAAAGTAGGAGATGGAGTAAAATTTAATAGTTATTACTGAAGAATGTCTGATTCCTAGGTGCCCTGTAGCTTTCTGGTATCCAGCAAAAGCCAGACTAGAGCAACTCAAATGCATTCTGGAATGGCAAGAGAAGCTGGCTACTGCTGCTGTCTTCTTGAGCAGAAATGTGCTGTGTGGAACACTTCCCTGAGTTATTTTTGTTCATGACATCTGTCCATAGTAATCTGGTTCTGTTTCTCTGGTTCCTGTTGCAGCAGGATCAGATGTGGCAGTAGCATATGGGTCTTGTATCTCCAGCTGTAGAGTACCTACCTTCAGCTTGTATTTTCAGCAAAATAAGGCCTGCTTTTAATATGATTGAATATGCTCTCTTCAAACATTTGGATACTATAAATTAATGCGTTTCAGCACTGTCATTTGAAATGAAATAATCAAAGCTTCAGAGGTAGGTTGGTGAATTTAAACCACTAATTTAATGTGGATTTGTCACATTTTTGTGTAACAATGAAAAACCTCTTTCTATTTCATGCTTTAAGAAAGAAGGCAGTAGTGCAGCTTTTTTATTTTGTTTATTTCTAAATGTTTCATAGTGTTATGGCTAATGTATATATTTTTGTTTCCACTAGTGTACCTCTTTTGTGCTCCTCCTTGTTTGACAGGTCTACTTTGGCTTTTTTTCTCCAGGATTTATCTTTTATTGTGCCTGTAACTGCAGTGGAAGTAACTGCAGTCTGTGAATTCTGTTTTGTGGCCTGAAAGGCTGAGGAGTGGAGGTTTTTATCTTATACTCCTCACATGCAGAGATTGAAACTGCAGTAAAAATTGTTACCATTTTAAGGAGTTGGGCTTTAAGATTTGGAAAAAGAAGTAGCTAGGCTTCAGTCAGGAGAATAATTTTAACTGGTTATCCATTACTTTGTAAAACACCAGGGTAGAGTCTATTGCTTTCCTCTCTCTCCAAGGACCATGCACTTCATAATTAGTCTCATGTGATAACAACCTTAATGAACATGGAACATGGCAGCATATACATTATAAAATACAAAGATAGTTTTAAAGTTTATCATATTCCCTATAAAGGATATCTATCACAAAAATAGAGACATGCATATGTTCAGAGCTCTAGGCACAGTGCAGAGAGCTGTCTTTTTGGGGGGCTGTCAGTGGAGGTCCTGTATGAAATGCAGGCAATGTGTGTGTTTGTAACCACAAGGCTGCCCAGCATTTGTGAAACTAGGCAAGAACACTAAGGCTGATCATGGGAGGAGTAATTGTAAAATGTCATGTTTTTGCTTGTTTCTGGCTTGGCACATGATTTAATATTGAGTCATTGGGCATAGCTGTAACCAGGGGCAGGTAGAAGTGACCAGTGCACTGGTGGAGGATTTACTTAAGGTTTGTATTGATTAAAGAGTTGGTTGGAAGACCTCAAGATGCCCCTGCAGGAGTTCAAAGTATCCCCAGTCCCATACTGACTTGCAAAAAAAGGTTTTTTACTACTTGAGTTGGGTTCTTGGCCCTGTGATCACACTGGCTTCATTCTGATAGGGCTGTCAACAGCCTGGCTGCTACAGCAGTTGTTTCTTCTGGATTTGTACTGAAGATGATGGAAAGCTTGTTTTGGCCAAAGAATATTTTCCCTTAGCTGGTGCTGCTACAGGTAATTAGGTATTGACTGCTCCCTTTATTTCTTTATATTGGCAAGATATGAACTATTTCAGCACAGGAGATCAGATGCTCAGATGAAATGCTAGCTGTCAAGTGCTGCCTGCTCAGCCTCCACTCAGCATGAGGAGGGACAATTACAACTCAGTAAGGGCAGTGGTCTGAGGCAGCCAAATGCCCTGTCTGGCTGCCAGAAGAGCACCTTGACATCTTGGAGCTGTTACTAAATAAACGTTTAATAATGTTTTTCTTATTTTTTTCTCATTTTTATTTTGACTATTCATCTCTATGGAATATTTTATATATGTAATATGGTCAAAATTTGTATGCAATTTCTAATAGCATTTGACTTCCCATAAGCCTGTTGTGGTGTTGGGGTATCACTGATCTGTATGGGACCACAATTAAGTAATTATTCTCCAGATTTGTTTTGGTGTTCTCCCTCTGTTGCTTTTATTACATAGGCAAAAATGCTATGCGTAGTGCACTCCAAAATGAGAAACCTGTATTTCAGTGATTATAAAGTGAGTACTTAAAAAACATGTCCAAACTCTTGTTGTTTACCACTGGAGTATGGATCTGCACCAAGCTGAGGTGTGCATGAGCTCAGCTGTGCTCCCAGGCTGGATGTGCTGAGCTGCTTCGAGCAGCTGAGGCTCTGCTGGGGAAGGGCCCAGTTATGTCTCAATCTGGGAGTTGCTGGAGCTGGTTCTGTTACATGTCAGAATGCTTAAAAAGGGCCAGGGAAGGGGAAACAAGCTCTTATGATGGGCATGTAAATTCCCTGTTTCTGTATTTATGGTTTCTGCTTTTATGGTTAAAATTTTTGCCCTGTTTTTCTGTGGTAAGAATCAGAATCACAAATCTGTTCTAGGTATAAATCTGACTTTGGATCTGACTCGATTCAGATCCAGATTTCTAAATCTAATTATAATTTCCATATTTAAAATCAATTTGATTTTTAAGTCCTATCTTGATTTTTTCTTATTTTTTTTTGTATTCCTACACTCTTAGAAGAGGTTTCATGCCTCCTGAACTCAAAAGAATATCTGTGTTTTCCTGTATAAACCTTAAATGTGAATATGTTAATACAGATATTTGTTGAATATTCTCTGAATGTTTGTGTATAACCACAGAAACAAAGAAGCCCTAAAGAGAAAGACTTATTTTTATGCTGAATGCATCAGTATGTACAGAGATAGAATCAAATTTCAAGATACAACCAATGCAGTATACATTAGTGTTAAGAAAATATTAATGTGGAATTTATAAGTCCGTGCACTTTCATAGAAAATGGACATTTATGGACATGACCATAATTGTATATTTTGGAGAGAGAAGACTCTTCTTATTTGTCTTAGAGTCATGAACAGATTTGAAGTTGTTTTTCAGTGCTGAGGATTTCAGTTTATATGAGGTAGGAGGTTGGAATAAACAGCTTTATTGCTTGGGGACAGCTGTAGTGGTGATGCTTTTATAAACACTGTTTCATGCTGGCATCTATCTTGTTCTCCTTTCAAAAATAATATGTCATTTCATACTGTGTATTAAATAGGTGAGGCAGTTGGGGGCTACAGTCTGCTTTCAGTTATATGCTGCTGTGTAGATATGAATTCAGTGGCAGAATGTAACTCCATATGTGTCCACATTAAAAAAAAAAAAAGTCAGAAATGGCAATTTTACAAAAATACTCATGGTTTTTAATTATCATAGCAAAAGACATGCATGATGTTCAGGTGTATATATCCTTATACTCAAACACTCTCACCCTCAAAGATGTTTAAATATAAGCAGGCAGGTGATGGACTGGTGTGAAATGTAAAGATTCAACAGCCCATGCTGGAAGGTGCCTGGTCACCTTGTCCTGCCTTTTGTGGGAAGGAGATCCCAGGTGAGACTACCTGGTACCCAGTCCAATCCTGTCTGACCACCTCCAGTGATGGGGAATGTATCATGTTCTTAGGGAGGTTCTTCTGGTAATTGATTGTTCTGATGATAACAAAATCCCCCCAGAAAAATCAACTAAACTAAACCAAACCCAAAAAAACCACCACCACCAAGTTTTTTCTGGTATTAAGATGAAATCTTGCCTGAAGCAATTTGTACCTGTAGCCCTTTGTCTTCTCTTTGTGAAGAGAAAGCCTCTGTCCTCTCTATAGCTACAATTTAAGTACACAAATAATGTGATGAAGTCCCCCTTAGCCTTCTCCAGGGAGAAAAGACTTAACTTCCTCAGTCCTCCTTCACAGTGCATGCTTACCAACCCTTAAATCATCTGCATGGGCCTCCTCTGAGCCCTCTCCAGTGCATCCTTGTCTTTCATGGGCTGTGGCAGCCAGAATTTGGCACAGTTCTGCAGGTGCAGCCTGACAAGCACTGAGTGGAGTGAGATAGCACAACTCTGTCTCTGCTATAAGACCCAGTCTGTTTTGCAGAAACTTCCTGGAAAGTGTTGTCACACATGAAAGGCATTTTCTGACTTGCTAGTAACCATAGACTGCTATTTTTCTGCCCTTTTGGACCAAGCTGTTTAAATAATCCTGTTGTTATGGAAATTTATGGTAATGAAAATACCATACCAGCAGTACAAATAATACTCTCTAAAATTGCAGGGAGATCCTGTAGGAAGCTCTCAATTAATTATTGCTCTTAGGTTTTTTTACTGTTTCCTAAATATATTGTGGAACAATATAATCTCATTCTTTTTAGACTTCTGTCTGTCCATGGCAGCAGGTCAAATAATGACATCTGAAAATCCATTAATGACCCTGGAAAAGCATTTTGTCAAAGGATGTGTCTGTGTTTTTTTTCTTCTTTGTTTTCTTTCTTCATGCTGTGAAAAGGTTTATCTTCTCATATGTTTACTTTCTACTCCAGGTGTATATAATATAGCCCTACAAATTGTTTATAACAAAAATGCCCTCTGTTTTCATAATGTGCTTGTTGGTGCTACTGTGCTGTGTCTTCAGCAGTCCTGATGGGAATGTGGCAGGAGTTAGTCCTGTTCAGGGCAGCTTGGGGTGGTGATGGTCACAGCTTGGCCCCTGCACAGCTCTGCCTGCCTGGGAGAGAGTGGGGAGAGGTGGCCCCGAGGTGGCCGAGTGAGCAGCACTGAGCAGGAGCCTCAATTACAGAGTGCCACAGTAGTGCAGAACTGAAATACATTAGTAAAATTAAAATTTGTCCTCATTCCCTCGGTGGGTAATACAGTTAATGAAAATAGATCTAACCAAATTAAAATAATTTATTTCATTAGTTTACGGCACTGTAAAACTTTTCAGGGCACTACAGCCCTTTGGTGCAAACCTGAAATAGATGCAGTTCCACTGATCACTTCAAAGACCACAAAGGTTAAAACTTTTAAGTGTATTAAAGCAATTCTGTTAATTGTGTCTATAGAGGATTCTCCCTTGCCCTTCCTAGTAAAGTATTCTTAATTTAAAATTCACATTATGCTTGTTCTGCATTCTAGCCTTTTAACCAAAGTGTAAATATCTGATTACTTGTGTCTTCGAGGCTTAAAAAGAAATTATGCATTTCTGTTTCAGAAGGTGGTACTGGTAGTGCATGGTATTGATATTTAACCTTTCTTCCCCTTTCATTTTGTATTCTTATTTTCTCTGCTCTACCTTTCTCTTCTTCCTATGTATGTGCTTAATGGTTTGTAATACAAGTTGCTATGGGACAGGAGCCAATTCCTTGGAAGGAAAAAGGTGCCATCTCTACACTCCATTCCCTAAATCCCTTTCATGTTTTATTTTGTGCAGTCTTCATGCTAGTTTCTTCTATGTTCTATCAGAAAGACACCATTCAAAATGAGAAGGTTATCCCAGATGCTGTAGGCTTGGGTTTTTTCACTGAACCACAGGATGACTGGGCTTGGGAGGGACCTCTGTAGACCATGTAGTCCAACCACCTGCTAAAGCAGGTTCACCTGGAGCAGGCTGCACACAATCAGATCCAGGCAGGTGTTGAATATCTCTGAAGAAGGAAACTCCACAAACCCTCTGGGCAGCCTTTCCCAGTGCTCTGTCACCTTCAAAGAATTATTTTATTGTTCCTTTCAATTTGTAAGAAAACCCAAGATCAACAGTTTGCTTGCTTTTGTTGTTAAACCAAGCTTTTATAGGTTTGCATTAAAAGCCAGACTGGTGTTAGCTTAAGCTTCACAGTAATTTTTACTTAACCTAATTCATGCTGTGGAGTTTTCTTTACCTTAAATGGAAAATTAAGTTCCTTTTTTTTTAATGCTCTGATTTTTTTCCTGATACAATTTTTCTTCTAAATGTCATATGTTACTTATTTTAAAGTAATATTTATATTATTAATTTGTAGTGGAAGTTTTAGTCCTTCCTACACTAAAAGAAAAACACTTCCTACAGTAAAATAAACTTTTCTGGACTGGAACATGAATGTGAGAGCTCTTGCCTTCTCCTTAGAGATTTTTGGGGAGATTCAGGTAAATCACTACTGAGACCTGCAAGTCAGTTAACTCCAAGAAGAACAGAAATAAGGACAAAGTGGTTATTTTGGGCAAGGGAAAAAGAAAGAATTTATATGAGTTGGAAACATATCTAATTTATTGAAGGATAAATTTTCCTTTGGATGATTTTCATAGTTTTTCTATGAATTTTTTTTTCACTAATTGCGAGGAAGGTGTTTTCAGAAAAGGGCCAAATTTGTCCTTTCTGTTGTGCAAGTGATAGTTAATTTCTCTTCCATAGATGGAAATAGGAAAGGTGCTTACTTTTCAAAATCCCGTGTGGACAGGTCATTTTAATGACATGGTTGCACTTTGCTGTAAATGGGAAAGATACTGTGTAACTTAGAGTTAATAATTGAGTTATGTGGAAGTAATTTGTCTGGGTTTTTGTTTTATTTTGGGTTTTAAATTTAATCTTGATTTTATTGCTTAAGTATGAGCATTTCATTATTGGATGTAGTACTCTCTGGCTGTATTAAGTGGTTACTGTAATTTATAGGATACTTTGAGAAATGTCATGATTCTCATGAAGCGACACAGCATGATTTAGAGAGTGCAGCAACCGAGTGAATGGAATTACGTAATATGACCTGGTTGATGTGAGATACCATAAGATTTTAATTTATCTCCTCAGTGTAACTGGGTGAGAAAAGAAGATAATAGGCCAGCCCCACCAGTTCATTCAGTGGCTGATTTGAAAATAAGTCCATTCTAAACTGATCTTGAAATTACGTGGAGTTGCAAATGAAATGGTCGCCTTCCTATCCAGGGCCAGGGAAGGGGCAAGCAGGGACAACAGGAATTAAGTTGGTTAGGAAATGGGACTGTAGGAAGAAGTTATTTACTTCTATATATGTCACGTACAAAACAGAAAAAAACAAAAATACCTCTCTTTTTTGTAAATACTTTTATTTGATCTGATTTAATAAATAATTAAAACTTTTTTCAAAAGACCCAGGAACTAACTGCCAGCTGCTTTGTGGCACTGGTGAGGTTTTTTGCTGAATTGCTGTGCCAGAAAAAGAACAGCAATGTGTAACTGATGCAGTTACTCTAGATGAGGGAGGTTTAATATTCAGAATACACAGAATTAAAGCAACACTAGGACAACTAGTGTTTTCATGAAGAAGCAATTGATTGGATGAACAAAAGAGTTTCTGTAATAAACTGCTGTAAAGATTTTGCTTTTCAAAAACATACTTCTTGTAATTGTGATCTCTTGAATGTGATATTTTAAGAATAAGAATTGTTGCCCAGATTCCATATTAAGGTATTACTTTCATGCCATCTACATGTGGTTAGTTCAACTTCATTTGGATTAAATATTTTTATACTTAATTTTTGAGCCAAGAGTTGACTATTTCTGAATTTGAGAAAAATCAGTTGGCTATTATTTTCATTTGCCATTGAAAATACTGCTTGTTTTCACAGTTTAAATATTAGGGCAGTATACATACAAAATTATTTCTAAAATGGGAGGGGAAAAGAAATTACCCTTTGGTTTGTGTATTGAAGGCGTTTTTACAGACTACAGAATAAACACATGAGGTGTGGTAGCCAGTATGATCCAAACCTTTGGTTCTCTTACAATTTCTTCAAAATACTGGGCAGGAAGCCATTGTTCAGTCACTTTGTTTCAAAGCTTAATTTTCTCTTCATTTTGTGGTACCCTCATTTGTCTTCAAAAATTTTTACTTTCCCAATGTGTAGGAACTCATGATTGCTTCTAATTTCCACTCATTTATCCAAAGCACAGACTAAATTAAATGTCCCAAAAGAAAGCAGCCATATCTGTGGGCATCTCTGTTTAAAATTATTGGAAGTTGCATTGAATATTCCATCATGACATTTTTATTTGTCTTGGTTTTTTAGGCAATAATTGTTACAACAAAGCACAGACTTCATAAAGCAATCCTATCAGTAGTTCTTCCTTGTAGTTACAGTTTACCACTATAAATAGCTTTCTCTTCATGAAAATGCTTTTAACTTGTCCTCACATCAGAAATGATGGATTTTTCTGGTGACTTGAAGGTCTTTAAAACTGTTCTCCATGCAAAAGACATAATATAATATTTCAGTAGGATAGTGTGTACTGTAGCATTGTGGGTAGGTGAAATTAATGTAGCTCAAGGACTGACAATTTTTTTCTCTAAATTACCAAATGTCAGCTTTACTGAAAAACTGAAATTGGGTAGGAGGCACTTCAGCTCCATACTGGTGTGTCAGAAGACAGCAGAAAATACTGGGATGTAGGCTGGGAAATATGTAGGAAAAAAAAAAAGTTGATATAATATAATCAGTGTGAACCCACATTGATCTACCACGTATCTACGTACACCATTGCAACACAGCTCCTTAATAATTGTTTAATTTTACAACTTCTTTGAGACTCTCTGTGCACATCAAATAAAAGGAGGCGCAGTTGAAGAGTTG
The DNA here is from genome assembly GCA_003676055.1 of Chloebia gouldiae. NCBI lineage: Eukaryota > Metazoa > Chordata > Aves > Passeriformes > Passeridae > Chloebia > Chloebia gouldiae. The sequence continues at coordinate 11,858,017 of QUSF01000003.1, forward strand.
TGCCCTCCCATGGTGGCCCCTGGGGCTTTGAGCACGTTGGTGTCAGGCACGCTCTGACTTGTCTTACCCCAAAGCCAAAGCTCAGAAACCTCGGGTGAAAGCAGAGCAGTGCTTGCCTCTGCTGAGTGCAGCTGGGACTCTGCTGGGTGGTGGGAGTCACTTCGAAACCACCCGGGGCTGTTTCAGCCGAGCAAACTGCAGCTGCTGGGGCTCGCTCCAGCTGGGTGTTCTGGCGAGAAGTGGAACCTCTCTGGGTCATCTCAGACAGGAGACTCCACAAAGATAACATTCATTTGATTTCTCATGCTATCCTTGTTTGCCAGCTAGAACACTGCAAACCTTCACGTTCAGTTTGGTAGTTGAGCTTTCTTGCTTCTCATCAATATAAACATTGGAGTTAAATGAAGTACAGGAGTTAAATGAATACGTTTGAATACTAGAAATACAGAGCAATTCATTAATTCATTAACTGCTCATTTTAAAGTGTTGTCACTGATGACATCCATATATATATACATATATATGAGCATCTGTACATGTGTCCATATATAACTTCTAAAACTTTGAGATAAAGCTTTTTCATGCAATTCTTTTTTTTTTAAAATATTCATGTTCCTCAGTTTTCAGTCATTTTCTTTATATCTTGTGCTTATCTTGATAGCATCAGTAATTGTTTTAGATAAGAAAGTTCCCAGTGTGAACTTGTGCATACTGGAAGAGGTAGTAAATAAATATAATTTTTAAAAAGAAATTGATTCTGTTTTTTTTGCCTTGCAAAAAAAAAAAAAAAAAAGGCAAAAAAGCAAGCTGTGGTCTTTATGGTTATGTCTACAGCTAGCCTGAAATGACAGTGATGGCATAAGATGCTGGGTTTGTCCAGTCATGCAGACCAGCATCAATTGAATTATTTTAATGATCTGGAAAATTGGTCTTAGATTGTGTGTTTTTAAAGTAATAATAATAATTATTCAAGTTTAGATTCTAAGAACATCTTTCAGGAAAGGCTGACCTTTGAATATACAGGTCTTACACATCAATTTCTTGATTTTCAAATCCTGGATTATTTTTCTTTCCCTGTTTTAATACCAGTAGTCTAAACCAGGATAGCTTTTAGGTAATTGTGGTGATTAAAATCTAAGAGACCCTAAATAAGATTGGGGGCCAGCAGAGTCATTAGTGTGGCACTGTCTAATGACATGGAATCAGGGAAGCACAGTCCTTGCATCTAGAGTAAGAAGTTTGAATATAGTTTCAGAAGGAATGTTTCAGAAATTAATGTTCAGAAGGAACGTTTCAGAAATGCTCAAATAACCAGTTCATGCTCAGCTCTGTAGTATTATAAATCTGTAAATGGATTCTGCAAGTCACCTCTCTAATCTCAGTGACAAAGTTAATTTTTCCCCCCCTGAAGACATTAATTTCACAGTGTGGGAGAGTTTAACTTGCTTCCCTTCTGTTTTAGTAGATTGGCAGAGCAGATATCACCATCCCTGACACATCATTTTTTCTCCATACAGTACAGTGTACTTTGGGACTGTAGCACAGCAGTAAACTGGCCCAGGAATCACAATCTGGGTTTATTGTCTTTGTGTATCCTCAAGGAGTAATATTTTAAAGTCACTGCATCTGTTGGTACTTAAGAGCATGATTTTTACGTTTAATTTTTGCCAGTTTTTACCATCTGTGTATCTGTTTTTTGGCTCCTCACTTTAATTTTTCAGTTTAATTTCTCAGTTGCACTGGGATTGCTTTCTCTTCCTCACACATGCTCTTTTTGAGTCATCTATGAACTTATATTAAAAAAAAAAGAAATTATTTACAGCAGTTGCATAATAAAATTCTTGGCCTTCACATTTTGATTTTTTTTTAATGATCTCTTTATATTGAGTCTTCTAGTAAATGCATGTCATTTTTGGAAGTGAAATAACTTATTATACTTTGTTTAAGTTTTAAAAAAATTACTTTTGGATTGAAGCATTTTGGCGGGAAAAGCTAGCTTGATCACATTCGACACATTCTAGTCTTTCATACTCATTTAGTTTTTAATGCCCAGGAGGGAACAATTTTCTTGAGAAATCTGTGTTATAATCATAAACAGACATAATTCAGTAATTTTCTCATGAAACATTGGCTGAAGTTCTCTCACTAATGACTTGAAGCTCACACAAGTGGGAAGGTTTTTGTTTAAATTCCAAGAAAAATAGTAATGAAATACATGAAAATAGAAACAAAATATACATGCAGTGTGTTACAGGCTGTTTTCAATAAAAATGATGTATCTTTATCAATTGAATAAATGTCTCACAAATTCAGGCATGTTCTAACATTTCAAGAATGTTCTGATAGTACTTGAGTAATTTTCTCTGAATAGCCCTGATAATTTTTTTTACAAAAAATTACATTGTGTAAATAAATATTTAACATAGAGGGGTAACTGTATAGCACATTTATCAAATGTTTTGCTTCTGTATGCATTTGTGAGTATTGAAAATTCTGTTGCTGCTCTGATCTTTTTCTTGACTTACATATTTTGATTCTTATTTAAAATATAATACATTCCTTAAGGTCAAATATAGTGGCTTTTTAAAATCATGCTAGTTTATTTTTAGTCTCTTTCAAATATTTGTAACTGAGGATTTTAGAGTTTGTATTTACCTCGTGGTGTACTTGATTGCTCTTAGTTGATTTTCAAACCAGAATATGGACTTCCTTCCCTTTTGATCTTTTCCCCCTCCCCCTTGGTTTCTAATGAATATTTTGTGTAGTGCTGCACAAAACACTGAGTAAGGATTACATTAAAATACCAGCACTAGCAGGTAAAAACATGTTCTTTTTTGAATATGTGGCTCTTATAATCCATAGTACCCCCTCTCTTTGTGTGGGCTGCTTTGCATTATTAACAATACTGTAGATTATCACAAGACCAAAAAATGTAATACTTTGTTCACCTGAGAAAGGGAGTGTTTGTTCACCTTTTGTTTTGAAAGGAAGTGTTGCTGTGCATTTCCAAGGAGCAGATCTTCTGTTCTGTTTGCTTACGCCTCTAGCTTTTCCTAAAAACAGTGTAACCACCTTTTACTGTGTTCCAGAACTGGAAGGGCATGGTGGTTTTTCCTCTAGGTATTTGAGCTTTCATTCTTACTCAAATCTTGTTGTGTCTTGCTGTGAACTTTTAAATTTTTTTTTTTTTCAGAAGAAGAGGACTGTTAGTTCTTATTTTTAATTATCAGTTGTCATTAAAAACATAGTGGTATTTTCCATATTTACTAGTAGAGATTCACACTGTATTTGAATGGTATCAGAAATTATTTCAATTACATTTTTCCTAATTTGAATTCCAAAATTTTCCTCGGCTCTAAGGATTTTATTACTGCCAAGTTTAAATTCCCAATTTCCTGACAAATATTTTGTTATTGTAAGTAAAGAGAAAAGCTGAGTGAGCAAACTGGTATCTATTTCCTGGTGTACTGAAAGATGTGCATGTTTTTACTACTCTGTAAAAACAGGGACTTGATTTAGAGTTGATAATATGTAATCAAGAGACTGCTGATTATTTGTTATCCTGTGGCTTGACTCTTAAAAATTTGTGTTTTCAGTTGTCAGTAAAAAGTAAGAATAAGAAGTAGGATGCTTTCAGTCTGTTAGAAAGTGCCAAGTCCCCTCTGCTGTCTGTTTTTCCTTGCCTTTACATGGAAAGCAAGTTGTCTCATATTCTCATGAGATGGAGCTGTAATACCATGAGAGCAAAACCATGCATGCATTGGTCTTTCCATAGTGTCAGTTTACTTTGGGCTGAGAGAGAATTCAAGGAGTATTAAGTATTCCAAATGCAATGATGAGAGCAATCCATCTGTTTCCAGCAGCATCCCCTCTGAACTGGAGCCTTGCTCTTACCTTGAATTTTAACTAACTCTGTAAATCTAAGGATAACCTACATTTGAATGCCAGACACTCAGCTGTACTTTACTGTATATTTTAAAAGGCTTGCGGGAAGCTCGATGTAAACTTTTGTCTTAGGTAGTTTCCCAGCTGACTGGTACGTTGAATTAATTGAGAATGGGAAGGGCTGGTTCAATTCATTTCCATCCCTTGTATCTCAGTCATTTTCTGCAACGATGCATAAGGATTGATTGCCATAGCAACAGTGTTTTAGCTTGTACTACTGTGAATGTGGTTAATGATAATAGAATTATCTACTCATTTTAAATCCTGTTATATTATTAGGTCATCTGAGCCATCCTCTTGCTATGTATTGAGTTATTCCCTGTAGCCTATCTTGTAGTTCTTTGTCCATGCTGCTTTTACAAGTGTTGAGCAGTGGGGATTCTGCTTCTTCCCTTGGGAGACTTTAGAAATCTGATATATCACTCCATTAAGGATTTTTTCCTGATATTTAGCCTCATTTTACCTTCTTTCTTCCAGCTACATGGATCTGTACCACATGGAAGTTCTGTTCTTATCTTTTTCCCTATCCAGTATTTAATCCTACTTATTTACCTGTGTAGAATATAACAAGCTGAATATTTGTGTATTTCGCATAGGATTTTCTTATAGAGAAAAGCAGGTTTATAAATGGATCCTTTGTTCTTCTTTACTACCTCATTTTGGCAGGAAATTCCCTTGTACTCAGCTACTATTTAGATTACCTGAACTGCATAGACAGAAAGCTTCCAACTTTCCCATGTTTAACTCTGTTTGCTGCAGCATATGCACCACTGGATGGGTGGCTCTTGTGTGTGCATCTGTGCCTCGCTGTGCCTGATGTTCACAGTGGTCTCTGGTGAGTGGAAAGATGTAGTTTTTTTCTCATAAAGCTGGAGAGATGTTCCTTCATCCTTGCTATGTCTGCAGAAGTCCCTTCTCTGTCTGTCCTTCTTGTGTGGCCAGGCTGACGGTGGATGAGCATTGGTATCTCTGTTCTTCTCCACATCCACAGGCTGCATGCTTTCCACTCTGCAGATTTACTGGGTTTCTAAATCCTTTCTTCCTCCATGGTTTTTCCACCATAAAGAGAAATATTTTCTAGTCATGCCCAAAGAGACATACAAGTTGAAATGCAGTTGTCTTCTCCTCTTCAGACATTTCAAACTCTGTGCTATGTGTAGGTCAGGCAGACCAGAAATTAGTTTAAAACAAATAAAATACAGTATTTTTGTGTACAATGGGACTGTGGGTTACTTGCCTATATATTACATCATTGGTCCACTCCGTGTCTGCTTTCTCCAGTGTTGTTGTGGAGCTGCTAAATAAGACAGAGAAGTAATGTAATATTTCCAGTAATCTGTTGTTTTCACTGCTACTTATGCTTTTTGACTAATTTTCTTCATTAATATTTGATGTCATACTGTTGCCCATTTTCTCTTGCTTTATTCATCTGCAGTATAAAGAAGTACTTATTACATTAATATTCATCCATACTACCCCAAGAGGGCAAAAGACTAAAGGGAATTGCTATTTGAAATTACTTTTAGAGCTAAATTTGATGCAAAATTATTTCATACTGCAGTTAAAACCAGATATATTAAGTATACATCAGTATTATCACATTATTATATGTTTATTCTTCTTGGTTTTTTTTTTTTGTTTTTTTTTTTTGTGGTTTATTGGTTTTTGTTTTTGAGAGGTGCTTCTTTTTCCAAGATTCTTCCCTTTGAAGTTTAGGCTAGATTGCATTTCTCAGAATTCTTTATCTTGCATTTATTCTTGTTTCAATTTCCTCAGTCACCAGGATTCTCAGTCCACCAGTGTAATACAGTGAAGTCTCACAAAACTCATGGATCATGTTTTAAAAGATTGTTTTAAACCTAAGTTGTATTTTACTGGCAAATTTCATCACTTTGTTTTAATTTACTCTTCCACTGTTTGGAATACAGGTGTGCAAAATAATTAAGTTTTGTTGTTTGTTTTTATTTTAACCAAACTGCAAAAAGATTCTAAGTATTAATACTAAGGAATCATTCTGAGCCTGTAAATAGATGAGGATAGACCACAAAAAAGAAAAGTAACCTGCTGATTATATTAAAATATGAAAATTCGTAGGTTTTGAACTAATCTGTTTTGTTTCTCCCTGTTTTTTTCTTCAAATCATATAATTTTATGAGAACACCATGAGATTTATTAATTTCAATGAGGAGCCTTTGAGCCTTTGTCACAGAATATTCTAATTTTTTTTGTAAATTGCTTTTGCCTTTATAGTAAATCAATTTTAATATATCATGGCCTTTACCTTGTCTCAGAGGTCCACTCTCTGATTCACTCTTCTAGTCCTCTAATGATAAAGCAGATAATTTTCTCTTTGCCATCTAGTCAGTACTGGTAGATCAGTATTGTCCTTGCACTGCCCTCTGCAAGAGCCAGAGCTGGCCATAGCGAGGTGCTGGACTAGCCCAGCTAGATTGTCTGAAATGTGATGTGTTCTGTGACACTGGAAAGTGGAAATGGCCAAAGATCTTGCCCAGGGATGTAGAGAAAGAAGCTCTCAGTGCATCTTGATTTCTAAAGTCACTTCTTACTGAAATCCTAGCATTTGCTTGTTGTTCAGGTTTCTTCAAGGCTTCCTTTCATCGTTTGAATAAAAAAGCTTCAGAATGGGAAGGTAATAGAACTTGCTTCCATCTGTTTTCCTAAAAGTATTTTGTTTTCCAGGTTTGAAAGATAGGTGTGAAGAGGTAAAGCAAAATGAACATTTTTTCCTGAATGTCTTAGACTGAACTAGTTTCATTGATTGTTGCAGTTCATGTTTATTTTATTGAGTTTTATCAAGCTGCTTGTTAAAAGGTTGGCTCTGTTATCCCCAAATTGGTATTTCCCTGAGTTGTCCCCTCTCTTTCAGCTGTCCCTCAAGGAATCTCCTCTCCTTGCTCCAGACCCATCCCCGCCTGTCAAGACAACCCTGCCCCTTCTCTCCTGCCAATTAAAGCAATCCCACCCCTTGTTCTGGAAAGTTCCCTGTCATTCATTCCCCAAACCAATCCTTAACTGATTCCTTTCTCTTCCCCCCATCATGATTGGTTGTTACCCCACTGGTTGTCCAGTTGTCTCCACCCCTGTTTTGTAATGCTTTAAAACCCCGTGTGCTGAGATGCTCAGGGCTCTCCTTGTCTTGGCTCCTTTGACCTTGGTGCTCTCTGTGGATCCTGACCCCTTCAATAAGCCAGGTGGAACTTCAGTACCTGGAGAATCTCCTCTGCCCTCTTTACCCTGCCTTGCCTCCTTGGAGAGCTGCTTCTTGGCTAGAGCTGTGATGGCTCTAAGGTTCTGTCAGGGCTTTACCCCAGCCAGGGCAGTTCCCCACTCTTATCAGTGCTCCGGGACATCTGGGAGCTAGCCCGGGCTCTGGTAGGCAGTGGCAATTGATTGGCTCATCTGGGATTCAAATGTTTTTATGATTTTATGGGAAATTGAAAAGTTCCTGTATGTTTTGAAACCTTCAACCTGGCTTTAGCTAGTTTGTAGCTGATCGACAACTAAGAAAACTTTATGTCAAAATCAGAATGTTTAAATGTAGAGTTTAACAGTGTTTATGCTTTTGGGTTTTAACAGTGTCTATGCTTTTTTAATTCTAATCAACAAACAGTTTTCTGGTTCCTTACTGAATTTTGCTCCCGCAAATGCTAATGTTTTCCTTCAGAAAGTGTTTATGTAGACATCTATGCATAAAGTGCTATCACTGATGAGAAGCACTCAGGTACATGCTTCTCTAATGTGTCTATGACTTCTTTATTTTCACCTTTTTGGGAGGGATGGATGGAGAGGAATTCGACCACAAGATGTGTTTTTTTCCCCTTCCTGTTCGTACATCTTAACTTTTAATACATTCAAGAAATAGAATTTAAAAGCAGAGTTGTGCCTCTGTCTTAATTTGGTCTCCTCTGAGGAAGATGGTAGAATTTTAGTAATTCATATGGTTGTTTAGTAACTGCTTATGTGGTGACAGAAAAAGTTATACTGTAGATTAGAAACTTGCAGGGAAAAAACAAATTACGGAAAATAGGTCAGCAGTGTGCAAGGGCAAGAGGGATTTATTCCTGGAAAGCCTGATCATTTTGAAAGAGGGGGAGTTGCTGATGTAGCGAGTTCAGTGAACGAGACACAATTATTTAGATTAGTTGAAAAATAGGTAGTGTTTGAAGGAGGTAATAAAAGAGGGATGATATTAAAAGAGAGATGGACATAGTGCAAGTTACTGAATATTGAAATGAGTGCCTTGAGCTGCTTTTGGGACTGCAGATGAGCAGTATCCTTTCAAACAACAGTCTGAGGCCACAGCAGTAGAGACATTTTCAGTCGTCTCTGCTGCTGAAAGAAGCAGTCTTGGCCATGCTTTGCTTCCTCCCTTGTGTCTCCCTAAGCTTTTATGAGGCTGTTAATTAGACTGAACTGGACCAGCCTGGGAAATGTAACCAATTAAAATTGTTTTTATTAAACATTAATTTTAATTTAGATCTTTTGTATAATGATACAAATGCTTGAATAAACTGAAAGGAGAAGGTGGACAGAGGAATCCAGTGCCAGCCATGACCATCTGGGGAGGGGATAAGAGGAGGCTGCTGCTTTCAACAACCCACATCTGTGGTTTGTGCTAGCCTTGCAGGATAATGAAATGCCAGGCTGAGGTGTTATTATGGGCTGCAGGATGGAAACACAATTGCTTGGAAATACTCTACTACCATCACACATACTGAATTCAGTCCAAACTGCTCTGACTTGGTGTGGAAAAGGAAAGGAAAGAATTGCAAATGGAAATAAGATCTCTTAGGAGAAGTTTAAAAAGAACTAATTTTATTGAGGAGCTGGGATCTCTTCTGTTGCCACAAACGATAATAAATAAGTTTTTTCTTGAAATGCCCTCCTTTTTGTAACATGTAGTTTATGAAGAGCTTCTGGAGCTGTGCTTTTAGCAGTTGTAGCAGTCCTACACTTTGTTCCTTGGGACATTTCAGACAAAGAGGTTGTCTTCAGTGGTCCCTGGATAGCTTATTGAGTTGGTGATGGTGAAGTTTGACTGTTGATGATGATGAAGTTTTGTCTTTCATTACATATTGTATAAGGGTTTTGCATGACAGTGAGTAATGCATGTGTGCTGATGCAGGCCCAGGATCAAACTGCTCCAAGGGAGCTGTTCCCAGCCTTTCTCCAGCTCATCCTCCAAGAGGCCTTCTTAGTTAAGTTCAAGTTTTTCTTAAACTAAGGCTCTGTGTATCTGAGAGACATCACTCAAAACTGAAAGCTCAAAAATTGGGAGAAAAATCTTTGGTGCCTCAGTTTCCTCAAATAAATTGGAGAATAATCTCTAATCTTCTTCCTGTGGGTGCAGTGAAGCTACAGTTATTATTGTCCATTAACTGCTTTTGCCATAATGTGCTGGAAGGCGCTACAGAAGTATTGAGTAGTATTTATTTTAAATTTGATTTAATGCTTTTGATTAAAAAATGAATAAAATTGTCATAGACCAGATTGTAACCCTGTAGGCACTTGGAATGGAGCGTTTGTAAATGAAGCATTTACTGAGAAGTTTGAAATTGTTTTTCATGTTGATTTCAACAAAACAAATTGAGCAAAGGACAATGAAAAATGCTATAGCATTTTCTGTTATTAAAATAGTGAATTTGTTTGGTGCCTAAGGTAAAATCCATGTTGTGCAAAAGACTGGAAAAGAAAATTTTACAGCATAACAGGGAAACTCAATTGAAGCAATTTTAGTGGAGTTTCTCAGTGGAATGAGGTGGAAAAAAAACTGTGGAATGCAACTGTGAATTCAGCAAAAGAGAAGTAAAAGATGAAACTGCAAAATGATGAAATCTCATCACTCAAAATTTCATAGGGGCTCAGAGCAGGCTTGGGTGCCTTGTCCCTCTGCATCAAGACCAGGTGTCCTGTATCACCATCACAGTGCTGGTGTTCCCTTCTGGGTCTTCCTTCTCTGGGACTTGGGCCAGAACCTTGCCTGGTTTTGTCCTTTTAGGGAAGGAAGAGCTGAAACAGTAAGACCTAATGTTAAGAGCACATTAGGGCTCCTTTACCTCAGGTGTGTTTGTCCATCTACTTGATGTATAACACAAAAGACCTTTTGAAACAAGATTTATGGGTGTTTTTAGTTTTAACCAGTATGAATATAAATTTAAAAACTAATAAATCAAAGCTATATGTTAGCAAATACTAGTAAATGAGAAGTGGAGGTAAGTCACCGTCTAAATGAGTGGAAACCTGTGGATTTTTCTTGAAGCAAGATGATATTTTAATATCAGTGGAATTGAGGATACCCTTGTTAAGTTTGCTGATGAGGCCATGTGGTGTGGCTGACACATCTGGAGGGAATTGGACGGGCTTGAAAGGTTGGCACATGCAAACCTCATCAAGGGCAGCTGAAGATCCTGAGCCTGGACTGGGGCAATCCCAAGCACAAAATACTGGCTGGGTGGAGAGTGATTTGAGAGCAGCTCTGAGGAGAAGGACTTGGGGGTGTTGGTTAAGGAGGAGCTGGTCATGACCTGAAAATGTGCATTTGCAGCTCAGAAGGCTGCAAATGTTCTGAGCTGCATCCAAAGCACGGTGGGCAGCAGTGAGAGGGAAGTGATTCTGCCCCTCTGCTCTGGTGAGATCCCTCCTGAAGCACTGCATCAGCTCTGGGGCCTCACATCATAAGAAAGATGCAGCCCTGATGGGACAAGTCCAGAGGAGGCCATGAGGATGACCAGAGAGCTGGAGCACCTCTGCTGCGAACACAGGCCCAGAGAATTGGGGCTCTTCAGCCTGGAGAAGAGAAGGCTCTGGGGAAACCTTATAGCACCTCCTGGTACTTAAAGGGGGCTTACAGTAAAGCTGGAGAGGGACTTTTTACGAAGGCTTGTATTGTTGGAGAAAGGGGAATTGCTTCAAACTGAAAGACGTTAGGCTAGCTATTAGAAGGAAACATCTAGAGAAGTGGATGATCCATCCCTGGAAGTGCTCAAGGCCAGGCTGGATGAGGCTCTGAGCAGCCTGATCTAGTGACAGTTGTTCCTGCCCATGGCAAGGGATTTTAACTAGATGAACTTAAAGGACCATTCCAAACAAAACCATTCCATATTTTTAACAGTTCTTTGGCAAAACTATCAGAGGGATTGTTAGTAACACAAAACCAAAAGCTTTCAAAGTTGCGTTTTCTAAAGGAGGCAGAACTCAAAGAATATGTCCTAAGTTTAAACTCCCACCAATATACAGACTTTTGCCTTACTGGAAAACGGATATTTTAATCAAATTTTTAAAAAACCAAGTCTTCAGTGAGCTTTCTGATGTAATTTCTGAATGGTCCTGAGCCATGCTGGGAAAAATATCCAGAATTGAATTTTGTTATTAAGATGCCTGTGTGAGTAAAATGATGTTTTGTGTGATGGGGAACAGGCTATACTTTTACCTTGCTTCTAAATTGACTCTTACATTCAGTGCTCCAGGGGATTGAACTGTTCTGTACTTGGCTGAAGCTAGCGAAATCCTTGCATGCTGATACAGATCTGCAAATCAAGCAACAAGGGACCATTTCAGATTAAAAAAAAAAGAAAGAAAGAAAAAAAGAAATGGGTAAGGATAAAAGAGCTATGAGACCTGTTTGAAAATTGCCTAATGACAAATTCAAGTTGCTAAATAAGAAATGCTTTTTGTATCTTTGAAAAAAAACCCTCAGAAGAAAATCACGGTCTTTGAAAATGTGAGGTGAATAATAATATATTCAGGAGTGTTACAGGGAGAAAGTGAAGTTATTAATACAGAATTGTCTCCTTTTCTTTGTCTCAATATCAAGGGGAAGGCATGTCATTTATCTATAAAACATCTCGGCAGAAGTCTTTTAGATCTCTAAACTTATAGGTGGAGGCAGGTACACTTGATTTTTCTGCAGGGAAAGTGTGTCCCAGTTTCATGTTTTCATTGTCATTTTTTTTGGCATTTAAAAATCACGCAGGACTTAATGACTTCTTTTTTTTTCCGGGTGTCTGTATACAGAATGAACTAACTTGTCAGATTAAAGGGAAAAAACATTTAAAATTCTATTGCTCTACATTAGTTACAAGCAGGTGAATTCAGTGTGGATCTATTTATAGGAGAACTAATGGATGTGCCCAACTTGACCTACTTTAGACTACTCAGCAGAAAAAAAACAAACATGTTGTAGTTGTAGCACTGCCATGTAATCTGTTTTTTTCCTACCTTAAGAACAAATGATGTTTTTGTTGCTGTGGCCTTCTAAATACATATTTAGAAGCATATCTATCTATATCTATATATCTATGTATGTGTTTATGTCCTGGATGCCATAGTAACAATCCATGTTAGGAATATATTGTGGAGTTTTTTTAGTTCCATAAACACTAACTTCTCAATATCAAATGAATGCTTCTGGTCCTGAAATCCCAGAACTGGCATTGTGGAATAGGAAGAACTCAAGTTCTAAAAGAAAATTAGACTTCATTTAGTAAAAGTCACTTCTATTGTGAAAAAATTCAAATGAAGAACCCATTATCAAAGCAGGGGTAGTTTCCCCTTTATGGGTAGGTATTAATGAATTAGCAAGAGGTCATCTATAGGAGCAGTGTATGTATCAGTTACCACAATGAAAGGGAAAATAAATTGTATATGAAGACATCAGCCAGAGTGTGTTTGTTACATGCCAAGTGCTACACTTACGTTGGTTCACCATGTGGGGATGTCTCTGTAATTGAGGTAATTCCTGCATTATGCAAGGTAGATGATAACCAGGCCTGGCCTTTGGGCTGAACTTTTCAGGGGAATTTGATTATACATTGACCTATAATCATAGCCTTGTTTTAAGTAAAGCTGATAACAATTTCCTTTAAAGATATTTCCCATGATTCTGACATCGAAGTACAACTTTGAATCTGTATTTAATATGAACCCTAATATTTGTTTTACACTGGCAGATCTTGGTGGTCTGTGTGTCAGTCTGTGAATCATATGAAAAGGGTATAAAATTTCAGAGATTTGAACATGGAAATATTTTGTAGGTAAGCCTTATTTAAAATAAACAAAGAGCAGACTTACACCTGTGAAACAGATATGTTTTGAGTCCTGAGGAAAAATAGAAGATGGAATAAAGACTGTAACTAGGCAGTTACACAAAATGAACCCATTTTTAAGGCAACAATCAATTAGATGTAATTTGTTATAGTTGTACCTGGGTCTGGGAGAGAGTTACTTCTCTTTGTAATACTATGGATACCTCTGTAATTTGCTATTGATTAGATCTCCGGAAAGCTCTTTGGATATTTTGCTTAATATTAAAAGTGTGACAATCCATGCTTTGTATATTTCAAATATGTAGCACATGAGAGATTAGTGCTTTATTGTTACATCTAATCTCTTGGTTGATTTTATCACTGTGTTTGGTTTTAAAGATTAATTTTAGTGGGCTCCCCAACAGGCAGCACTATAAGTACTGGGAAGCCTTGTCTGGTCCTGCCAAATCTTTTCTGGCTATTCTTGTTAGCTGTGGTTGGTTTTACTTACAAGCAGCTCTGTAAGTGGTCTGACAAATTCATTATGTGATGAAATGCCTTGAGTTTTGTAGTTCTTCATATAATTGGCATCTGATAAAATGTTTAAAAAATAGGTTATGCAGTGCAGGTGTTACTATGTGCTAAGAAAAGGAAGATACAAAGAACATCTGTTATCTTTGAACAAGGAGCATTTTGTGGTTTAGCATCCTAAGCTACTGCTGAGACATTTGAGATCCATTTTAATATTTCTGCTTTTCATAGTGTCACATCCAAGGGTCTTATATTTGCCTTTGCAAGCATGTAATATTATCCCCAACATGTTAATAAAGCAATGCACTTTTGAGTGATTTTTGCCACTGTCATATATCAAGTCAGTGTAAGAAATTAGAAAGGACCCAATATTGCCTTATTTTAAGTCTCTCTTTAATATAATAAATATATCATCAAGGTACTTTTTAAAGTTCAATTTGGCATCACTTTACTCATTTGCCAGTGAACAGAAACTTGGGGCACTGTTTTGTTATCATTATTTTGTAATGTACTATGAGTGTTGTAGTGGTGCATATTATATGTGGACTTAGGGCTGTTGCAAAATGACCGCAAAAATAGTTTTGTGCTCCAGTAATATCTTTTAAATATGATCAGGTGGGAACAGCTACATATTTTTGTTATCCACTTGATACTTGCCATCTGTAGAGGAACCTAGATGTATGGATTTGTTCTGGTAGCTATCACTTCGCAGCACATCTCCTCCCTCTGCCTCCTGGACTGTCAGTGGTCCTGGAGAAGTCATTGAAACAATCCAGAGTGGGATGACCTCAGTCTGGGGAAAAAAACCCCTGTAGTTTTCAGGCAAACAGCAAATATAGTTTGTGAAATACAATTACAAAGTGCACTGTGAAATGCTGGAGAATCAGTGGTGCTATAGAAATTACTGATGGGCTTTTTCCTGTCGGATCCCATTTGGTGCTGTTTTCCTTGTATGGGGTTGCCAAGTTGCATGAGTGTTTGCAATTTTTGGTTAATAATTTTTTTCCCTTTTCTTCAATATTATTTCTCTGCTGGTAGGCAGAGACTATTCAGATGCATGAATTAAGAAGCACGTTTGAACAACAGCAAAAAAAACCTTTTGACTTTAAATGTGTTTCTTGCTGTTTGTTGGTAAGCTATCACTTTAAGGACAGACCCAGGATTTTCTTGACTATGAAGAAGCAAAAACAGCAAAATGTCTCAAGTTAAATTCACTAGCAGGAAAGCTAACTATTAAAGCTCTTAACATACTAAAGCTCTTAAAAGACTCTCATACTTTTTGGTGCTGTCTGCAATGCATACTGTAAAAAGAATTAACTGCAGCATAATTTAGTAAAAACCTTTTTTACTGGAAGCTCTGCTATGTGGCCAAGCAGTATTTGTGTTGTACTCCTGCCACCAGCCTGGCTTGCTGTGTGATAGAGGTGTGTGCCACCAAATCATTACAGAACATATGTGTGTCATTTCCATGATGCATCACAGGTTGTTGAGCCCCCAAAGGCCACTGATTTCAGTGAACCTCTCAAGTGATACACACTGCAGAATAACTTGGATACCACAGGACTTGTTCAGCTGTTATTAGTATTGCCAGGTTTTTCATACATGTTTTAAGAAGTCATTATGAATGAAAAAATTCTAGTTATTCAGAATTTAATGAATTATCACATATGTTTGCCAAAGGAAGGTTGTATTAAATTAGATTCATTGGCTCTCTGGTGTTCACTTTTTGGACAATAGGAAATCAAATTCATCTCTCTTTAAATCTGTAAAACCATTTCCTTTTAAGGCACTTCAAAATAGAAATACTGCCATTGTGAAGCCAGCCAGGCTTAAGGCTCAGCTTGATCAGTTTAATAAATGGGAAATAAGAGATGATTGCCTGTGATAGCAGGGAATGAATTTGATATTCATCAGAGACCTGAGAAATCCCTTCCATTCTGCACTCCTCTGTGTCTATATGATATCTATTCACTGATTTGACTGAGCAAGGCAAATTTCATTTTAGAGTAGTGAGGCATATAAAAACTACGTGAATATTGTCATTTCCAATTGCAGGGTGACCATCCTGCAGAAGGACGTGAGTAACATAAGGATTATTGAGATGTAAAGAGAATATTAACTTGTATATATATATGTGTGTGTGTGTGTATGCACACATAGGATTAAATAATTTTTGCACACTTTTTTTTTTGTGTTTAAGTGGATGATTTAATATAAGATTTCTCTCTCCCTGGATTACTGATAATAGCAGTGCACCAAGTACAGGGCTGTTGTGAATTACACAAAGCTCTCACCTAATTATTTGTGCATATGTATGTATGTTCAAGAGGGAACATAACCTATTTTTTGTATTCAATATTTTTTGGGTTTTCCCCATGTTGTCTTTGCAACTGCTCTTCAGATTTGATTGAAAATTGCCATTCTCTGGAGATTTGGCCGGTTAATCAAAAAGTGAGAACATTAGCACAAAAGCCTGATGCTGGTGTATTTGTGCTAGTTAAGACACAGGAAAAGAGGTCTCTTAGGAGCTGTTTCCCATCAAGTGTGATCATACAGAGAGAGAGAGAGATCCTACTTTATGTTGCAAGAACCAAACAAACATTTATGA
Organism: Chloebia gouldiae; assembly: GCA_003676055.1. Taxonomy (NCBI): domain Eukaryota; kingdom Metazoa; phylum Chordata; class Aves; order Passeriformes; family Passeridae; genus Chloebia; species Chloebia gouldiae. Next base: position 11,874,145 of record QUSF01000003.1, read on the forward strand.
AGCACAGCTGCCAGGAGACTAATAGTGAATATGTCTCTTCTTCCATAATCATTACAGAGAAGTGCAATAGACTGAAAGGGGAAATATGAAGGGAAGGGCATATTTTAATAGCAAAAGCTTTATTTTATCCGTGTCTTGGCTGAGGAAAAAAAATATTGTCAGGAGCTTGTCATTATAGATAATCTGTCCTTCTCTGCGGTAAAATCTAAAGCACCTGTTGGGTGTTTGAGCCTTTCAGTTTGGTATTTACAGGACTTATACTCATTATGCTAAAATGCAAAGAAATTAGATGACAGAAAGCCAAGAAGCCAGTGTCTGATGCTCCCTGGGAAGGTGAATCTCACTGTGGTGCTCCCTGAGGCAATGCAGGGTCTCGAGCCCCACAGCCACTACTGAGGGACTGAGCTAACTGAATACCATACTCATATATGGTATTAATACAAGATACAGAAATAACGTTATCACAGCTTATCAGTATTGTATCAGCTCAATAATATCTGAAGTTTAAATCGGTCCCATTCTTGGAGGAATGTATTGAACAGAGTGGAAAAGTGCTTCTTTGAAGATGAAGTTGTGGATTAATTAGAGGCAGGAGCTGATATTTTGGTAGTGGACGTTAAAATTTCCAGTAAGACAGGGACAGCATAGCTAGTTTTGAGCTTTGGAAATTACATTAGACAGACTTGATTCAGAAATTTTCTAAAAAAATGTAATTAAAATAACCATTTGGGTTCATATATATTGGATACAATTCTGTTGGCAAGGATACTGCTGACATTCTTTAACTCTGCAGATTTTGTAATCCTAAGTGGTGATAGAGTCTGTCTTCAAAAATAAAAACCCAATTTGCAACTTTTCATATGAATTTCATTAACAGTGTGCAGGTGAACTGTGAAATGGACCTTTTTATGGATAGAACTTTTAGCACTAATAGTCCATTTGAGCAGTTAAGATAATTTTTCAGTTTTTGAGTCATTAATTTTATTACAGAACTTAGAAAAATAATAATTTCTTTTTATTTTTCAAACAGTGGGAAATTTTACACTGAGCACATCAAGATATGGAGAAGTACATTGGAAGAGATGCTTTAAATTTTCTTCTGTGCTGTAAAGATGAAAGAATCTTTTAATTACTCTTATTTCAATTTTGGGAAAAAACCACAGTCTTTAGTAGATGTACATTAAAAACTGTATTTTTTGATATAGCAGATATCAGTGGTTTTATGTAGAGAAAATAAACCTTAGACTTTTGGGAGTTTGCTCAAATCAGTTATTTCTGAGAAATATCTGCAGTAATATCCAAGTGGGATCACAGAAACTTTCTTGCTCTGTTAAATGTCCTTTTGCTTGTTTACCTCATCCAGGTCAAATTTGCCTTTCAGAAGAAAACTGCTTTCCAAATAGAGAAATAATTGCTTGATGCAAAGATTTTCACAGCTAGTTAGTTACTTTTGATAGCAAATCAGAATTTTAAGTCAAATCCCTCTGCAGGTGTCCAATTTTTCTCTCTGTTCACTTCGGTGTAAACCAAAATCTGTGTTATTTTGAGAAGAAAAGAGAGTCTGATTACTGTAATATTAAAGATTTTTAAAAGGGTACATCATACATCTGTTGATCATGGCAGTAGTGCTTTCATTAGGATTATGATTGCTCCTCTAAGCACCTATTTATGGGCACATGCATGTTTCTGATACAGATCTGTCTGCTGTCCAGGAAAAGCCAGACAGAGGCGTGTGGGAGCTGCTGTTCCTTAATTGCTTGGATAACTGACAGTCACTGTGGTTCCAAAACTTGCTGTGTTTATGATTCTCAAAACAAAAGGCACAAAATGTAGATGTGATGGTGCCAGATAGCATCTGTTTTACGTAGCTTTTGATTTGCAGTTTCTGATTTGCTATACCCCAATATTGGGAAGTGCACAGAGGCAGGAGGCAGCTAAGTTGGCTGTTTCCTTTGGCCTGGCTGTGCTCGAGGTCAGGCAGAGGGGATGCTCCTCTCCTTGGCAGGAAAAGCCTCCAGACCACCAGGTGGGACACAAAGAAAGGAAACAGAATGTCCAGCAAATGGAGAGGCCTAGGTCTGGTGGGAAGAACAGCAAAGATTCTTTGGTGTGGAGAGGGTGGAAACAAGGCTTTGTACAAGGATTTAGCTCAAGTGTTGCACTGGGGCTGTGTTCCAGGAGGCACTGAAGGCATGGCTATCAAGAACAAGCCCAAACAACTGCTGCAAACACCGAGTGGGGCAAGGGGAGATTTGTTTACAAACTTAAAGTAGTCAAGAGAAAAGCCTACGGGGCTAAAAATGATGAATTGTAGGACCCAAGTGTTACTAAATGAATTGCACAAGTATGTCATTTTAGATGTCTGCTAAAATGACAGAGCATAAAGCCAGACATTTAATTTTTGGCAGAGGCATATCTACAAATAGGATGTTGTTTCAGTCTCTTCTTCTGTGTGTCTGTGTGTATGTGTGTATGTATGTATATAGTTCTTGCATGTTTGCTTGGAAAAACAACATATGAAAATTTGCCAAAAATTATAGTATTAACAAAGTCATGTTCATCTGTGGTGACCTTTTGTCACAAGTGAGATTCAAAATTTGGTTTCATCAGCAGCTCTGATGAAGAGTTCTCTTTAGGCTAGTAATAGCTTCATTGCAATAAAAATACATCGTTTTCTGCAACCAGCACGGTCTTTAACTTCAAACCAGGAAACCCATGGTGACAGTGATTTGCAAGATGCTGTATGAAACAAGGTGTGGAATACCTCTTTTCAGTATGAAACAGCTCCAAATGTTCTGATTTTCCTTTCTAAACCTTTTTGCACGTGACTTTAGAAGTGGCATGGAGATTTGAATATTTATTTAATTTTAAACTTCATGCAGTGGTATATACAGAACTTCAACTGAAATTGTTCACATTTCTAGGCAGGTTCAAGATGCTGGTTGGCCTTTGAAATGTATTACTTACCTTGTGCTTAAGAGAGGGAGATGACAAGCAGGTGCATGTTAATGCCTTTTGAGACACAGGACCATCAATCTTCCAAGTAGCTTGGCCTCACAAAGTGTGCTGCTTTCCAGGGTGCAGAAGGCATATCCATAGCCCAGGGAAGCCTGGTGCATCCAGCCTTCTTCTTTTGCAGATTCCATGTAGAAATCTCAATTGGACATGACCAACTGTCTCTGCCTGCCTTTAACATCTCTTCAATACTTTAATAAATTGTCTGACTCTGTGTGCTAAACTCATAACTAATCATGTATTATTTCACTGATCTGGTTGCTCTGGTTCTGTCTATGTTTGAAACCTACTGTTCACACTGTAATATTTTCTGTTTCATTACATGGATATTTAAAAGTATAAGCTTCCAATTATTATCATACACATAAGAATGGATTTAGAGCTTCTTACTGGAAGTCCTTGAATTACCCTGATCTAAATTTGAAAGTACAGCATTCACAACTTCGACATTAAAGTTATACATTTGGTGAATAACATATGTACTTTTTGGAAAGAGAAATTAAAAATAAAATCAATTGGTTAGCATTAGAGCCTCACGTAGTTCTTTGATGTCAGCCTTCTTTGGCAAGCTATTAATAAAGGCCGTGATAAAATGTTTAAAAAGCTCTTGGTACTTCATGGAATTACAGAAGCTGCATTTTCTTATACTATTTTTAAGTCTTTGCAAATGAGCCTCAGTGATCTGCTTTGTGTGTTCAGTCAAACCCCCTGCTCACAGAGCCTGGGAGGAGTTTCCCCAAGCACTGCTGACCATCAGCTGATTTTGTACTTTTGCTTGTCAACCTTCTAAAAGAATGCTGACTGTGATAGCTTCTGTAACATGGCTTTTATAACTGTAGCAGAATTATGATATAACATTGGCCAAACTAGAAATATAATTGCAAAAATGTTTAAAGTGACAAAAACCAATTTAGGTTTCAGACAGTTTCAGACAATGGCAGCACAGCACTTCTACTCACATGTGGTAACCCCAATAATCTGAGAACAGTAAAATATCATTACTAAAATAAGTTAATAAAATTAAATGTAGATTTAATTTTTTTTAATATCTAGGATGAAGATCGAACAGAGGAGGACAACAGCAGAGTTGAGCCTGTTGGACATGCAGACACTGGTTTGGAGAATGCTCCCAATTTTTCCCTGGAGTAAGTTACTGGTAGAACATATTGTTTGAACAAGTCTTTAAGATTGAACACTGACTAGTGAAGTACTCAGAATAATATGAGTGATATTACTCTTAAGAAAATGTGTCAATCTTTTTTAGGTTATATGTCCTATTGGTTTTAAAAAATGGAACTTTTTAAAACAAATTTTAAACCCTTTAAAAGCTTGTATTAAAGATGAGCATTGGAAACTTGACATTTATAAGTGCTGATGCTACAGTAGATTTTCTGCCTCAAAGAAGATGCTTATTTGATGGAACTTTGAAAACTTGACAGAAGGAATAGGGTCAGTGCTAGTACAAATAGATCAACAGGCAAGAATTTCAAAGGGGAAAATCTTAATTCCAATCACTAATTCAGTCTCTAGGAGGATGTGTCACAGTCACAAGTTGTGTGGTCAAAAACCTCATACCTCATCCATACAAATTGATCAAAACTGGTGTTTTGTTAGCTCCACCTAATTTAAAAATACAATCACTGAAGGATATTTTATGTCATCAAAAGATACAGAAAACTTGACCTTTTCCATTTCATTGGAAAGAACTGATCCATACCTTGTTATGGAGTTAATGAGAAAATATCCCTTCTGGCCTTAAATTAAATCTTTTAAATTTATTAACTTAAATTTTAGATAAAATTAAATCTTCTGCTCCTGTTATTTTTGAATTAAATTATGAATTAGGGACAGAGGTTTTAAATGTTAGATAAAGATCATGGTGACATCTATTAGGCTGTAGAGCATGCATTTTACTCGGTTCCATTTACAAAATCTGTTACATTGTAAATTCCAAATGCTGTTTCCTAAATAGAATTTGCAGAACTTCTGTCAAATGCAATGCTTCCTGGTGTTGCTTTAAGTAACTTATTGACTTCTCATCATATCCTACTTCATTTATGTTTTGTTTTGATCTCATACTTCTTTGTGTGTTTGTTTGAAGCAGTTGGCCCAAACTTCTGAGAAAATCAGGAAGCCAGATTGAAAGAATCTCTCTTTGGAAGCTCTCGTTTCCTCTTTTTTCTTTTTACAGAATTTAACATTGGAATTTAGGATAGAATTTTTTTAAAAAAAGAAAAAGTGTAAGAAAAATAAGTGCAAAGATGTTAAATGTGTATTTTGAACAAATGAAAAACAACTGACTCAAGCACTAGAACAAACAAAATGCTATACGCTGGATATGGAAAACAAGTGGTTTTTTTTAAAAAAAATTAAGCCTTGCTTCCACTTAGGCAGTTCCAGGTGCATCACACAGATTCTCACTTGTTCTCTCTCTTAGCCCTTAATTTTATTCTAAGCTAATAGCAAAGTCAGAAAAAGTTGATCATAGAGAATCACAGGCCTACCAAGAGCAATGTCTTTTACAGTTCCTTTTGGAGGCTGGAGGAGTTGCTTGAATCCTGTGAGCTGCTTTGCACACTAGTTAATGAAAACTTAACATTCAGTGAGAAGGAAATGAAGTCAGCCTATACAGAAGTTGCACATGGAACAGTATGAAATGCTGTATTGATCTCAGTCCTAAAACATTGGTCTATGTCTGAGGAACAGCAGGTTTTTGGCTGAAGTCTCCCAGGTCTCCTGGTGTTGCACTACTTTCTTGAGCTAATAGTGACAATAAGGACAGAGACCTTCCATTCATATTGTTTAAAAATCAAGGTAAAAATTCAGACACCAATTGAGGCATACAACAAATGTGAAGGCTACGTTAAAAACACATCTAGAAAATTTCATGTAGGGCAAATATAAAACGAACTGTAACCCCTGATTTGTTTTGAATTTCCAACCATATGTGGTCTGGTTATTCTCAAACTACAGATTAAGAGCTGTAAGATTTCATGATGGGCCACCATATGATCAAGTGTTTATTGAAGGAAGTAGAAAATCATTTACTACTATCACAGGGCATTTGTCTTGCTCTTTGCTCCATTTTGAGATTAAATGTTATTTGTATTCTTATGAGGAACAAGCTTTTCAGTGATCTGTTTGTATATATATCTAGTGCCAGGAAATATGGAAAAAGTATATAATACTAGAGAGAGGCATAAGCCGCAAATTTAGATTGTGGCTTCTGTTCAGATCTCTCACTTCCAGTTTTATTGAGAGGTTTGGCTTTTGCATATTATTTTCTCATTTATGTGTTTATAGCTCTTTATGGTTCATGGGCTATATTCCACCTTTCCAGATGTGGGCATGTTTCAAACACATTAATAGATTTGTTTTAAATCTATTTCTACAATTTTTGCATGTCTCTTTCTGAACCTGTATTTTCTTCTGCTGCTTTTTTCCTCACTACAGCAAAATTTATAATTGAGAAGTAGATGCATGGTTGCTTCAGGGGACGTCTGGTTGGTTTTGAATGTTACAGTTAAAACTTTGGAAACTTTGCTTAGTAAGGAGATGCAGGAATCTTCCAGTAAAATAAATGGAATTAAAATAAAACAGATTAATGTGTATTAAAACTGGAAGGATTTAGCCAATTAAAAATGTAATAATTCTCATTTGATTATGAGGTAGTTATGGGAAAGCTAATGTAAAAAATTTAGCATTGACTCTAAGATAAAAAAGTAAAGCTTGCTAGTGCTATGATGAGCTTTTAGATTTCTGAGGAAAAATTATGTGAGGCATTTAAGATACTTCTACTCAATGGTCAGTTATCTTTGGAATAAGAAATAAAGCAATATGCATGCAGTGATGATGATGAGATATATTTTTGTGTATTCAGCTAAATTTTTAAAAAGAATATTTTTCTTGGGTCTATTAATTGAAGTATTTTTGACAATTGATCTCCTTTCATGCCATCAGATTAATCTTCAGGTACGTAGTATTCAACAATGCTTTCATCACCATGGCTTGGTTTGTGGAGCGGTTTTGTTGTTCAGTGTATGTTTGTGTGGGGTTTTTGGTTCCTTCTCGGTACATGTTCATATTCCCTCATTCGTCGTTGTCTCACAGTGATATGGTAAAGCTCGTCGAAGTCTCCAATGACGGCGGGCCTTTGGGGATCCATGTAGTGCCTTTCAGTGCCCGAGGCGGAAGGTAACGTATCGTGGAGGATTTTATTTCATTGCAATTTGCTGTGCCTTAGCTTGGTTGTGTTCATTTTCGTGCTGCTTGCCTTTGCCCTCTGTAGAATATTGTCTGTTTTTCAAGAGGCAGTCTCACTGATTAGGAAAGGAAGGAATGCAAGTTTACTGACTCTGTGCTTGAAATGGACTCCATAGTTCAAAGGCTCTGCTTAGAAGAAATTAGAATTTGCTTTTGTAATCTTGGGGTAGATTGAAGGATAAAGACATTTCCCTTTGGTTTTCTAAAATGTATAAACTTCTGCCCTAATTCAGGTGGATATTTGTGCAACATTTTCCTGAGTACTGTTTAAACCACACGTTTCCAAAGAGCAGCAGGAATCTAAACCGGAGGCGTCCTACGCTTTTGCTTCTTAAGAGTAGGAGAGAAAACAATTGCCACACTTTCAAAATTTCATGTTACTCCATCTGTTGGGGTTAAAACAAAGTAGCAAAACCAATTGAAAAATTCTGGTTTTGAGGAAAAGTGAACCTGTTTTACTGAAGTGGCTGAAGTTTGATTGTCTACCCCCAACACGTGTAAAGAAAGCAGTTTACATTAAAAAATATAATGTGGGGGATGTTATTAATAAACAGAATACATAATCTCTAATGCTTAATTTGCTAATGCAGAGTTTTAGTGTTTAGGGTCATGAAGATAATCTCAGGAAAAAAAAGCTAAACTTTTGTATTAATTAGTGATGGATTTGAAAATTTTAATATCTTGAAAAATGACAATTTCTCAGCAATATATGCAAATTTTATACTGGTGTTGCAGATTCTAAGTACATACTGTATTTTCTCTCTTATCTATATCTTAAAAGTAATCTTTACACATGAAAAGGGGTGTTATGTTCTCATGTCTGTTGTCCCATTAGCAATTTCAGTTTTATAATTAAAAAATAACAAATGAACCAAACTAATTTGCTGTACAAGTCTCAAATATTAATATGCTATTTTCAGAAATACTAGAGTATTTTAGGTATTTTACCTTCTATGCCAAATATCTTCATGGGATTTTAAACACAGTATAAAGGCTTTATTTACAGTTGTTACTTAAAACCCAGTGGTTTCATACTATGAACTGTTCATACACTGACATGTATTATGAGAAAATGTAATTTGTTTTACTTTAAAGCTGCTTTTTCTAGGGACTACAAGTATTAAGAGCAAACTTCTCTTAAGTGGTGAATTCTCTTCATAATCTGAAATTCAGTAAATTCAGAGTGGGGATGGAAAGGGCATGAGTGAACAGTACTTCAAACATAACTCAGAAATAAATCCAATAGAGTTAGGCATGGTTGAAATGTTCACACAGTTATCTGGGATTTTGACAGTGTGAAGGCCAAGGAAAAGACTGGTTTAAGAATCTCAGCTGCCTACTAAGTACTTCTTTAATAAAACTGATGTTAAAATATGTATTTTGACACTTAGAATAAGAATTTTAACTTGAGTAAAATTTGCTTCCAGCCTATGAATGTGGTTGTCAAATCTGAGGCAAAGCTTAAACTGTTCATACATAATGAGCCCATGTTAAAGAAAAAAAGTCATAAACACAGAAATAAAAGATGTATTTTTTAAAAAAGGAATATAACTATGTCTTAGACAATTATATGATAAAGTTTTAATGCAGGAAAGCCAATTTTAAACATAGATGTTTCAAATCAGGACATACTGGAAAAGCAAATTCTATTACAAAGGAAATAATTTTTATATTAAAATATATCGCCTTTTTCTTCATACTACTAGAACTTCATTGAAAAATGAACCACAGGTGTAATTGCTGAGTTTTTTTGACCTTCCACAAAATAATCTGTTGAAGAGGGGAGACATTTGGTCCCATGTCTTGAAAGTGTTAGGGAGGATCTAAAACATTTCCAAAACTTTTCTGCCATGCCCTGTGTGTGCTAATGAAGGAAAAGCAGAGTTCATTGCTTGGGATTGATTCTAAGTGCTTGTGTTGTGCTGCTGCTTTACTGTCTGCATACCCACACCTCTGCATGCTTTCAGGTAGGATAAACACATTTTTCTCCAGCTGCCTCCAGTGTGGACAGGGAAAGGAACACACCCAGGTTCAGGTTTGAAGCAATTGGTGGGGATTTGGTTAATTTTTTTCCCCCTCCTGGTTTCCCATTTCTTTGGAGCAGATAAGACACATTTGTTTCTCCTTTTGCTAGATTCAGACCGGGAGCAGATGCATGGCAGGGATCTTCTGCTTCCTACTTATTTCTCACTCTAGCACATGGCTGCTCTTTGTTCCTCCCCTGGCTGCAAAAAATAATTCTCCCTGCTACAATCAACCTACAACTCCCTGCTTATAACAAATTAATCAGGAGATGTGCTTAGTAAAAACCTAATTATAGAAAACCAAATACAGAACTGAGTAAAGACTTTGAGGGATGTCCAAAATTAAAAGATCTCTTGTGTCATATAGATTAGTCCACTGTCCCATAGTTTTATATTTGCTTGCTGTTCAATCCCAGTTATGCTGTGCTTTCAATTACTTTTCTACTAGTTCCTTTCTCTTGGTTTTGAAAATGTTATCCAATAGTCAATGTTTATTAAATCAATAGGTTGAAAAAGTGTAAAAAAATACTATGCAGTTCACCTTTTTTCCTCTCTGCAATAATCAGGAGCCTTCTCCCGCCAAAAAATTCACACCAGAAAATCTCTCTAAGGAAACACTCCCAAACTATAAAAATTATGTACCATAACTCTGGTCTTTACTTCTATTGAGAAAATATTTGACTTTTTCATGGTCTTTGGAGGGTTTGGAATAAGAATCTTTTGAGTTCTGGCTTTTGATCTTGAACAAAATCCGTAAAGATCTCTTCTTCATCTGTGTAGATGCTACGAATTATTTCTATTCCCAGTAAAACTGAGACTTTTTAAAGAAAAAAACCCCTGTATTTCTCTGGGAAAAGTATTACTGATTTGTAAAGACATGGTGAAAGTTTATGTATATGTTTCCTTGTTATCTTTCTGGTTTTGCCTCTAGAAATGTATGTGTCTTTATTGGCCTATTTGATCATATGATTTTGTTAGCAGATTTTGTTCACCTTATCAAGAGGGAGGAGGGTATACATATTCATCACCTTATGGCTGTGCAATTTTAAGTATAAAAAGTTTTGTTTGTAAACCTGCTGGCACATTTTTGCAATGGCATAGATGCAGCGTTGAGCAGAAAAAGAGGCATGAAAATGAAAGTAGGATAAAGGAAGAAGAGAAGGCAAGTACCAAAGCATTCAGATAAGAGTAGGAAAAAGAGGAAATGAATGAGAGAAAAATATGAAAGGAAAGAAAATGATAACTCTGTGCAAAATTGCCATACTACCAATCCTTCCTTCTTATCAGGTGCTCAGAGACAGAGCAAACAGTCCCTTAAGAATCTCATTTGAGCAGCCTGGATGATGTGGGATGTTCTGTTGATGTTTAAGTGAGGATGCACCAAGTTCTCAGAAAGCTCAACAGTAATTATAGCGTAATTTACCATTATCTGGCCTCTTCTGCTTTTGAAATCTTCTCAAGCTCTACACCCTAGCTGCTCTTCTGAAATCCTGCCATGTCTGTCTTTGGAAAGAGATTCCATTGACACAAGGAATATATGAGAGAACATCAGAAATCTCTGTGAATAATGATATGGAAATCAGAGTCCCATAGTCCCAAGACTACTCTGAAGTCTACTTAGTAAAGCAGAACTGAAAAGGATTTGGATATTCATCTGAAATCCCTACAATGAACATCCACTAATAAGTATCAGACATGTTTGATCAGACAGGTATGCACAGCTCTGCCAGCTTTTCTTCTGTTGAAGCATGCCACAAAATCCATGATTAACTGTACATCTAAAACCTGCAGCTAAAAATGTTTTTTGTTATATAACCTAAATGTCTTAAAATATTAGGAAGTCTCAAAAGAAAGTAAAAAAAGAGAATTTTTGTCAGTTTAAATGACAAATTTAGCAGGTTTTGTTAAAAAGAAAGAAAAACTTCAAATGGAGGGGAGCGTTTAAACATACACAAACCCTAATTACCATTACTAGAAATCTTGAAATTTGAATTTTTTTATACTCTGGGTTTTTTTTCTTTTTTTCCATTGGAAATATCCTTTTTTTTCTAGAGTTTATAAATTCACCTCATGTGTCACTGTAAAAATTTTAGTCTCGTACTCAAGGTACAAAGAAAACGAAAGTAATATCTAATGGCCATTGTCTATAGTGGGAGTCCATAATATTGCCTTCAAGGTGCCTCTCGAATGAGGATATTCTCTTTGATCAAGTAGGAGGTCCGTGCTGTCTGCCTCTCCATTTATTCTTCTCCTGCATTTCCAGCCTTTTAAGTCTCAAAGGTAGCCATGGCTTTCAAAAACATATGTATGGGAAAAAACTCTCTGTGGAGTTAATGTACCATTCCCTCACTCTTGTATCTGAATTCAAACTGTGTGATCTCAGCCTTTAAGAAGTTTTATAAGCATAATTTGAAGTAATATTCAAGCTAAAATGTTGAGGAGTGGTTACCAAAGATTGGGAATTGCTTCTGGACTTCAGGCATGAAATTTAACTGCCTCCACAGCAGTGCTGTGATGTCAATATTGGCTGAAGGAGTTTATGTGCAATTTAGCATTGAGTATCCATAATAATTTGACTTGAACAAACAAGCCAATTTGCCTACTCTGACCTCTGAATCTAGGAAATTTTTACTGTGTTTGTTTTTGTAGAACTTTTGAGAGATCTTTCTAAGCATGAAACTGCTGCACATCAGCTTTTCAATCAGTCCTTATTTTTGTACCTTTATTTAGTTTTTGCCTTTTCATGTTAGTGACTTTATGTAAACATTTAAATTGGCTATTTTCTGTTCTGTCTGATTTGGTTAGACTACAGTTAGCTTGCAGGTAAATAGATAAATAACTTCAATGTGTACATACAATGGGCCGTGATGGGCAAATCATATTCTAGATGTTCAGGGTCAGTTTTTAGTTTTACTTACACTGTCAGTTCTTATTAAGATAAATTATCATCATTTTCATACATCTGGATGGCATGTGGAGAGTTCACATTTCACAAACTACCCCAACTAAGTCAGGCAATTTAGATGTCAATAAAAAAATCGCTGCTTATTTCTAGTTTTATCATTGGTTGTAATTTATACTGAGAACTGAAACGTTAACACATGTAGCTGAGTTTATTTTAATAGTATAATTAGAGTAATGAACCTTGTGGAAATACAGTGGTGCAAATGCTAATATAATCTCAGCTGCTTACATTCCCAATTAGGTATTTAAAACAAATACAGAGACTGAGCTCTGTGCTTTAGCTGTTTCTCTTCTGTTTCTGTGTCAGCTAATGTTAGCCTAAAACAGCACAGGTACCAAATTTTTATTTATAATTGTTGTTTCAATAGGGTTGTAGACTTGAAGAGTATTGTGAAGGTTCATGTGATATTTGATCTCATTCTTGAAAAAGTTGGAGTTTAAAAGTTTTCTAATGAAAGAATTTGTATTAGAAATTGTGTTGACTTACTTTAACTGGACAAAATTAAGCAAAGTCAAATATACCCATACATTTGTATGCTACAAGGTCGTCTTTAAAATAAATGTATATACTGACTTTGGTACTTTATATCAGATGAGTTTAGGTGCTTTCAAAATTTATGTCTTCCTAATGTAGAAAAAATAATATTGAAGCTGTAGTATAACTCCACTTTGCAGGATTAATGATGGTGACATATGGCAGAGAAAAAAATCCAATTTGTTTTTAGGTTACTGCATATTTGCAATATCAGGTCTACTCTGTTTATCTCCAGTTGCTGCAACAACAACATGAATTCCCAGAAAGACGTTTTCAGAGTCACATTCTTATTTCTTCAGCATATTATAGTTAAATGTATTGTAGGAAATTGGTAGGCTTTTGTTAATTTTTGAAGAACATGTATTTTCCATAGTTCTAGTTTTCTCTGCTATGCAAAGCCTCATTTGAGAAATCGTTTCTGAAATTGTATCTAAAGGGATCTTTTGTGCCATATGTCTATATAAAAAAATTAAATAAATTAAAAGGCACTGTGAGAAGCCTGGTTTCAGGTTTGACTCTGTCTGTCCATCCAGCCTTGAATTTGCTCTCAGTGACTTTAGCTTTATGTGCCTTGGTTAACCTAGCTCTAGCATTTGTTAAAAAGCAAAATCCTCAGGAGCACCATATGCCATGTTAGAGATGAGCAGTCTTTCACTAACAGAACTTATTGGCTTTAATGAGATTATTTACAATCTTGACTGGTAGTTTGTTTATCTGTTACATTTTTTCTACTATTGGTTAGGATTAGTAATATTTTTACAGATTTGAAAGCCTAAGTGGAATAAATTTAAGAAATGTCAAACCATGCATAAAGGTGCATCTTGCATTAATAATTTGATATAAATTCAGAATGTGGGACAGTATAAAGCAGCATTTCAAGAAAAATGCTATGTCAAAACTATTGATAGAGAAATTATTTTGTAATCATAAGTACATGGAGACACTGGGATGAAATAACCACATTATTTTGTATCAAGTATTGTAATTGTATTAACTTAGATGGTTGTACTTCGTGTAGATACAGTTTTGATACTTTGGTATTTTTTTGTAGTTAACCATGTAAACCAAACACCTATTGTTGTTTCTTTGTATGCTCTTGTGCAAGCATTGCATGCACATCCAAATTCTGAATTGTCTTTGGGCATTGCAGAGGAGCACACCTGCATCAAAGAGCTGTTGGGCATCAAAGGAAAGAAAGGAAGAGTAGACACAACTCCTTTCTTTCCTGCTCAAGTATTTTGTTGGTTTTCTCTTAAATGTAGCATTCCCTATTTTATAATATCCTTTGCCTATCTCTTCCCCATTTATAGTTATGCTTTTCAGTAGCTTCACTTTGTGGCTCAAAGACAATTTCTCCAAAAGAAAGTCATCAAATCACAAGTGAAGAAGTCACAAACTTTTCTAACATATCAGTTTTCTATGTGTCAAAATTATAATTCTGATACAAATTAATATAATGAAGCCATACAAGTATTTTTCCTTTCCTTTTTACTATTAATATAATTGTTTGTTTCTTCATGGAACTATCAAACTGTCCATAATTTCTGTATAATTATTTATCAGTTTTAAAAATCTGAGACTGCTTTCAACAGATTTTTTTAGTGATCAGAAGGAAAAAAGGGATTGAATAAATATTTTAAATTTTGTTTTGTTTTCCTTCCTGTGACTACATGATGTAATAATGATCAGAAAATTGTAGTGCAAGATGGTCATTATGTTAGTGGGCCACTGTTGTGGACTTGTAGAGTTTTTGTCATGCAAATGTCTGACTCAAGCTTCATTTCCTGATCTGTGTTTCAGAATTTATGTTTTTTTTTTCCTCATGGTCTCTTTACATGTATAGATCCTTTCAACATCATATCTTAATGTCTCTAGGTGGTTCCAAAATGGAAATACTACTAGGATCATTTCTCCTACTCCTTCATCTACCTTGTAGGAGAAAATGGATGACTGTTCTGTAAAAAAAAAAAAAAGTTTTATTTGCTTATGCTGGCGGTAAATTGGTAAATGCAGAATTGAAAGTGGAAGAAATAAGTTAATTTTGCTTTTTTGACCTGTTTGATGAAGTGCTTAAGTGCGTACATACCTTTTGAGCACATGAGGAGTCCTTTTAAGCACCATTGACTGCTCATTTACTTTGAGGTATTATGTGTGAACGGAAGTGCTGTGATTACTGAAAGGGTTTTGCTTAAAAGATGTGTGCTCTTCAAATTCCTTCTGATTTGGACCAAGTATTTCTCATGCCATGCCTTGAAATGAATTCTGAAAAAAGTAATGCTGTAGACTTGGCTGATGTGAGTTTGACCCACTGATGCATCCTGTGGGATTTCACTGTGAAGCTGATCTTCTTCTAAAAAAAAAATTCAAGTGCAGTGTCAGTGCAAGAATAATTCTGAAGACTGAGTTCTCCTTCGGGTAGAGAGTTCAGGTATAGAAACATAGCAAAGTACCTCAGAAGTCTTTTCTTCAGGATCCTTTTGCATAATTTCAGGTTGAATATTTGTCTATCTAAATATGTCCTTAAATGATACTGTGGGCAAGCACGAAACAGAGGGGACTAACTCATTGGACAGAGGCTATCAAATGGAAATTGTCTTCAGTCAGTTAATTTAAAGATTAGATTGTAAATTTAGAAAGAGCATTTGAATTTTTTATTTTATCTTTTTTGATTTATTAAAAAATGTCAAGATGTAGAAATAAAAGCATTTGGTCCACCTATCCATGCCCTCATTACAGGCTGCTTATTACATAAGATGACTCCATGTTTCACTTGCACATAAGGAGTAGTGAAGGCTGTGGCATTCTCTACTAATTCAGAAATCCAAATTTTAAGTTAAACCTATTCAGCTTCAGTTAACTAGCAGAAAAGATATCTTTTCTCAGATGTGTGGTGGTTCTTGGAGTTTTTACTACAGAGAAATCTTGGCCTTTTTCAAGAATGGATGTGCTGTCAACCAGTTCATTCTTACTTTTGACATGTTTGATACACCTAGGCCTTTTGTTTTATGGAAAAGGGATATAATAAATCAGGTAGTTCTTAAAGTTATTTGAAACTGTGCTATCCTACTTCAAGGTAAAGATAGTTTAAAAAGATACTTCAAGGTAAAGATAGTTCCTGTAGTGATCATGATAAAATATTAAATCAATAGGATTTTGTATGTTGCAAATTATTCAGATAGTAATAATTTGTAATCTTAATGTTCCAGAACCCTGGGGCTGCTGGTGAAGCGGTTGGAGAAGGGTGGAAAAGCTGAACAAGAAAACCTTTTCCGTGAGAACGATTGTATTGTCAGGATTAACGACGGAGACCTGCGCAACAGGAGATTTGAGCAGTAAGTGTCCTTACCACACGTTACATTGCATTATTTGATCCTTAGCACCTTGCAATAATTTGAGGAAGGTAAGGAAAAAAACCTCTAAGCTTGCCTTTCTAATAAAGAAAAGATACACTTAGGGACATTAGTGGCTTCTATATAGCGAAACTAAAAAAAAAACAGGATAGTTACTGTCATTAGAATATATGAAATTCTCATTTGATTGTTTTTATACATGATAGATTTTTTTCTTCTTATATTGGTAATCTGTTTTTCTTGAAATTCCCATATGACTTTTACTCTTATATTTGCCATGCACCACATTCAATATAAATGGACAACATTTTTAACATTGTAAAAATATATGGTTTCTTGTTTGTGTGAGAACTAAAGTTACTGTATATGCAGAAACTTCCTGGAGAAGTTTGAGCGACAGATACTTGCTTAATGGTTGTCTGGACTTGGTAGAATCTCTAAATAAATCAGAAAGACTTTTAAGAGGGGATTGTAGTTCACATTCAGGTAAGAGAAAGAGAAAAATAGAAAAGAGGCATGCAGGTAATGAGTGCTTTAATGGATGACAATGCGGTTCTGTGACACACTGAGAGCCAAATATCGTTTATTCTGATCATCTTATAGTTAATATATATTTGAAATGTGGTTTTAATTTCTTTGACTTTAACCTGAATTGAAACTTCACCCTGTACCATATGGTTGAAAGCAGCTTGTCTCTGATTGTTCTAAGGTTCTGAATCACAGTTTGTAAAGTCTGTGAAGAGACCTTGTTGTCTTTGTATACTTTGGATTGTGACCTTGAAGCCCAGTGTCTGTCTGTACAAGATTGAGCATTCTTTTCCTATTTCTTAATGTTGTATTCCAATACAATATCAGCTGAAAAAAAATTGAATTGTAAGCTAGCCTGGTTGCAAGACTCCATATAATCAGGAAATTGTGGAATGCATAGTCTTTTATAATTAGTCATTTTCATTCTAATAATTCTGTTGTCACTGTGGTAACAGTTATCACAGTTATTACAATTATCAAGGTTCAAAACAAAAGGATACTGCAGTCCTGCTATGGAACTGTCTGCGTTTCACAACTGTGGTTAAAATTTTTGCTTTTCTGAATCCAGTATTTGCTACATTAGTCGTTAAGCATATTTAACCATAGTGTTGCCCTAAAGCAGTAAACCTTAGCGAAAAGCAGATCAAATGGGCAAGTGAACAGATTCAAGTTTTATGGTTTATGCTTGAGTGCAATGTGTCTGTCAGCTCGTGTCGCTTAATTAACATCACTAATTATGCTTATAATGTCTCGTGGTCTGCCAGTCCTAATTTGCTGATTTTCTGTTCACTTTAAAACCTAGAGCACAGCATATGTTTCGCCAAGCCATGCGGACGCCGTTCATTTGGTTCCACGTGGTCCCTGCGGCGAGCAAGGAGCAGTACGAGCAGCTGTCCCAGAGCGAGAGCGTGCTCTACTCCAGCCGCTTCAGCCCCGATTCCCAGTACCCTGATGGGAAAAGCATGAACAGTTCTGGACTCCACACGTTACAGAGAATGTCTAGAGCGGGGAACCACTCCGACCAGACAGACTCCTACTCACAGCTACCTCATAGTGTGAACTCATCAGGGAAACCACCCTCCGGCCTGGTACCATCACCTCAGAAAGTTCTCACCTCCACTGCCAACAGTGGCTATAACACCAAAAAGATAGGGAAGAGGCTCAGTATACAGCTGAGGAAAGGTAAGGCACCAGTGTGCTCCTCATGCGGTGGGAGATGTGCGTGTGCCCATGCCACTGTCCCGGCCAGGAAGGCTGGCAAGAGCACGAGGAGGGCAGTGGGGTCATTTTTGCAGCCAAGGCACTGAGTTGTCCTGAGAGCAGGCTCAGGAGACCCACCCTGTCTTCAGCGTGTGCAGCATGCTTGCAAAAGGCCATTTTATGGAGTGCTTTAACATTTTTTTCTGTTTCTCAGCCAATAAAGTAGTGAAGTAAATGCCTCAAATTCTGTTAGCCAAGACCCAGGGAGTGGTGAACTGTTTAATGTAAACAACTAAGCAAAAATGGCCCGTGTTCAGTACTTCACAGTTACTTTTCAAATTGAGTTTTGCCTTTTAAGAGTGTTTTGAATCCAGTTGGTAAATTGGACATTCTAATTTCCAGATAAAGCTTTCATTTTTTTCCACTGAGATGTTAAAATCTTTGGTTGAGATGTAATGTGATATTTCCTGTCTTGGCCCTTATGCTAATATAATTTGAAGGGGGTGAGAGACACCATTTGAATAGTGTGTGCTTATCTCAACATCTGTGTTATATGTGCACATGTAGATGCATTGGTACATCCGTGAAAGTTTTATGATGTGAGAAAATTTGGTATTTTTTTGTAGTTAATGTGTAGATGGTTTTAAGATAGTTGGAAGTATAATAAAATGACATTTAGATGCCAGTATTCTTAGCTCTTGGGAAATGATTTTTTAAAATGATTATACATGCTGTAAGCTTTATGGTATTCAAATGAGCATGTTTAAGATTAGCTATAATTTGATCTCTAGCAACAAGAACAGTATTTACATTACCCAGCAGAAAGTTTGCTCATATGACAGTATTCTCCATGAACTTGGGGTACATTCCCCTTAAGATACTTTTTGTGCTTAATGATAATAATATTTATTAATTAATCTTTTTATTGAAAGACATTGAAGACAGTGCAATGAATGGTAGAGATTTTACACTTTCACAGGTACCAGGCTACTTGTCACATTATCATTATGCTTTCCTTTCTATGAACTTCACATGAACCACCAGATTGCTTCTTTCTGGTTGCTGAATTTTAAGCTCTACAAACTTGGATGACATAAGGTTGAGTTGACAGTTTGCTTCTGTTGTTGATGCTCCTTCAAGAATTTCTCTAGGCCATCAGCTCAGATCAGCCTACTTGGAAAAACTTGCTGTTATTGGTTGAGTAAGGAATTTGTGTGCTTATAAATATGCTCTCAGTCACTACAGTGATTTTTACCTGGGTTTTTCATGTCTGTGGAAGTCTTTAGAAGTATTACTTGGACAGTACATCAAAGAATTCTCAGCAAGACATGGAAATAAGCATTTCATATAATTTAAAAAGCACTAATAAATAAATAAATATATAATTTGGGACCACAGTATTTTTGCATGAAACAAATATTGTGTTCCAACTCCTCATAAGATGCAAGAATATAATTTTGGTGTGTTATGGATTTTTGACTGTGATATTATATTCTATTTGGTCATCTTGCACTGGATACTGTTCCAGAAATACTCCCCCCAAGGCTATAATGTAATTTATTCTTGCTGGCACTAATATCATAAGTGGGTTTGGAGTAAAGAAGATGCATGCTACCTGTTGATGAAAAGTGATCTCTAAGATATGTTAACATCTAGTTCATAGCAGAGGAATTTGAAGGTTCTTAAAGTAGTAAAATTTGAAATGTATTTAGAATATGTTCCAGAAGTTTAAAAGGGATAATTGTTTCTAACAGTTGGCTTATTTGAGAATACTACTTATAGTGGAATAGCACCTAGCTCAGGCTATGGATAAAGGTAGAAACTGTTTTATGCATGGTAAAAATAAAGAAAAATCTGCATAAGGAAAGATGCCTTTTTATCATTGCTGACTTTCATTTGTTAATACCCACTGTGGAAAAAAGCATGCCCTCCCATTTTGACTTACATTTGATCACTCTGAGAACACACTACAGAGCAATGAATGCAGCAAATGCTTAAGGACGCCCCAGGTATTTTGTTGTAAATGTGAATTCAGTAGGGATGTTGATTGTTTTCGATTATTATTTCTAAGGAAGGATGCTGTAATAATACAGGCTTTATATATATTTAACAAATTTAACAACTGCTGACAGGCAGCAGTTGTTTCCCCAGTTAGCATCATTACTTAAAAAACTCATTGTGGGTAAAATTGAGGCATGCAAAGTGTTGTCTTAAAATTCAGTTTTCATTTAACCTGTACATACTGATAATGTATGTAGTATATGAGAACTGACTGTTTTTCAATTCAGACAGACCTTCTTTATTACAGCTGTATTTTTATATATTGCATAAACTTTATGATATAGAGTGACAATCATAGAAAAATCCTACAATATGTGCTTCTGTAATTATGATTTCTTAATATTTATTGCTGATATGGCATTTTAAAATAACCTGAACTTTCATAGGATTTAGCTGTTTAATAAAGTCAGAAGAGAAGGTCAGTCATATGTTTCAGTCAATGTGGAATATTTGTTGGCTTTTCTAAATGAAAATGGATATCTGTTTATCTTGGCTTAAAGGTCAAGGCCTGAACTTTTAGCATATAGATGTAGGGGTTATGGCTGATATTCTAATGCCATTAAGGTTGTATAGCAGTGTAGCTTAATAGCTTACACAAATTAAGATAATGCAAGACATGACAGTGAGCCTGTGTTTATATATACATGTTGGTGTAAACTGATACACAGTAAGTATAAATAAATAAAAATAGTTCTTTGCAGCTAATGAGTTAAGAAAATAAGACCACTGATACAACACCCAGACTAGTAGCACAAACTTTGACTTCATATGCACCAGGACACTCCCAGAGTGTTCCTTCTTTGCCTGCAAGTGTTTGAGCCAATGCAACTGAGAGGAATTTAGTCCAACACTTGTAAAGAAAAAATAACCAATTATATAGCAAATGGCTCTAAGGCTGTCTTTGAGCACTTAGTAACTCACAGCATTTAGCCTGATATTTACTAAAGCATTCAAAAATCTGCTTTTCCATTGGACGTTGTGCTACTCAGATTTCATATCTGCTGCTTTTGATACTGCTGTGCTAAGACAAGCCCGAAGTACTTGGACTGGAAATTAGCTTAATCTTATTCATTTGTCCTTCAGTGTAATGCTCATTGCATCATATGATTTCTATCTATAACTACATGTTCGTATAGCTAAATTAAATATAAAATTCTGGAAGTGAAATGTCAGCACTGAGATCATGTTTCTTA
Source organism: Chloebia gouldiae (assembly GCA_003676055.1). Lineage (NCBI taxonomy): Eukaryota > Metazoa > Chordata > Aves > Passeriformes > Passeridae > Chloebia > Chloebia gouldiae. The sequence continues at coordinate 11,895,278 of QUSF01000003.1, forward strand.
AGTTGGTCTTAGTTTCACAAAATATTTTGCTAATTTTTTGTCTGAACTATTCAGTTCATCAGGACTTCAGTCCACATCTCCCCACTTCCAGAGGGTGACTTAGCCACCGACCATGGGAGTTGTAATTATCTCTTCCTTTTTGGCCTCTTTCTTGCAAAACAAGAAAAAAGAAAGGGGAAGAAATGAGTGACAGAACTGTCAGGAAAGCTGTAGCAGTTACCACGTCCATCACAAACAGGACACAGCAGCTCTGTTCTAGAAGATGAGTCCTGAAACAAAGGAGGCACCTCTGCACAGTGCAGGAGAGAAGAATGGTTAAAATGTAGCTGTGAGCAGGATTATGAGACTTTGCTCTTCAGAATTCCTCGTGTTCCTTTTGGCTTGCTGGCCTCTCTGAGGTTAATAATGCTGCATCTTGCATACAGAGCTGATCTGAAACTCTGCAAGTCCCACCAGGGGACTGGGCATTCAGTGCCATGGCACAGTGAGACTCAGCCCTGCTGCACCCAAGTTCCTTTCTGCAAGAAGTCGTTAGAGTCACAAATAAGTTGGCGTAGATAGTTTGGGAGTATGCTAATTTGAAATGGCATTGTGTCTGCTCTGGAGTGAAGCACTTCTATGGACAATTACTTGCTTTCCTTGGGTTTGTACAGGAGGGTGTTCAAGACAGGACTGAACTTGTCTGTAAGATATCCTGCATCATGGATCTGAAGTGTACAGATTTATATGCATTTTTCATTATACTCTCCTGTTTTCCCCACACAGATTCTTAAGCCAGACTTTGAACTGACATTTAAAATTTTTGTTTAAAATTTCTTTTGAAGTGATATGTTCTCTTGAAATGCCCGTTCAGATGCAGAGTGTTTGTCACTTTTGAAATGAAGCGTGTAGATGCCTAAATTACTTCAGTGACCTTGAGAAATGAGATTTCAAAAGTGAAGCAAATAATTTTGAGCATTATTAGTCACTGAAGAAGCATAAACTGCATCAGTTTCATCTTTCCATTTTTTAAAACCACTTCTGATCACCATTAGCAGGCTGGAGCATAAGGGGAAAAGAACATTTCTATTAGGTTGATCAAAGATCTTCTTGAGTGGTCTGAGCTTTACTTGGAGAAAAAAAAACCTTACTTGTTCCAAATCACTCAACTACATAGAAATGAGCATGCAATTAGTCTTGATGGTGTATGTGAGTACAGAAATTTTGTAGACAGCTGAGCAGCCTTCTAAGCAATAATTTGCATGTACAGTAAGCCTGACTACATGTGCACAAATTCTGCAAATATGGGGCTTAAACTAGGAGCAGTAAAATGATCTTGGTTAGTCTAGTGATGCCCCTTAGAGTAAGAACATATTTGCTGTTCAAATCTTACATGAGGTTCAGTCCTTAAGAAAAAAAAAACCCTGGTTTCCAATGTGGAACAATTGGATAATTAGTTCAGCAGTCATCCATCCATATCTGGATCTTCAGAAAGAGTCTCCTGTGAAAAAATCAGGGGCTTGAAGTGCTTGGAAGGACAATGTCTGCTCTGACTATTAGAGAATATTTGGCCCTTCTGCTTCATTTTATTATAACATTACCTCTCTCCTTAGTCTCCATCCCAGTATAATCTACTCCTTTCATTAACTGACAATGCTTTATTTCGTAGGTTTTTTTTTTATTTTATGTCACACACTTTTTCTATCTGCACCCAACCTTGCTTATTGTTCCAGAAAAGGGAGAGTGTATTCTTTGTCTTGCATGAAGAATCTGTACTTTCCCCTAACAGTCCTTTAGTCTATCTGAGGACTGTTCACCCACATGAGATGTCCTTTTTAAGGATGCTCAGAAATGTTCTCTACCTTTCTTGCAGAACTACTAAAAAAATGTGGTGCCCAATTGTCAGTTTTCAGATGTTTTCTGTTGTTTTAGAAGTGAAGTTTTCAGTGTTTCTCGTTGTTATTTGTTTGTTTGTAGTTGTTTTTTTTTTTAATTTAGAGAGATCTGTATTGAACTTCCTGAGAACTCATATGCACTTTCTTAAATTAGACTTTAAGGAAGAGCATGATTTACTTTTAGCACTGCTTACAGTGCTGAAAGGCAAGACAGCTGTAAGAGAAGTATGACAGGATGTTGACAGTGTAGGTCCTTCAGTTGTTCTTTACTGGTCTCTGAACCAGTGTCCTTTGGAGAGGATGAAAACACTGCAGAGGTGATCCTGGCATTTTGTATTGTGTCCTGTCTGTATTTCCTCCCAGGAGCACATTTTGCTGATGAGAATTTAGACCTGTAGTTGGTGCTGAATGAGGACCTCACAACTTTTTATAAATTATAGCTTTAAAAAGACAGAAATGATATGCCAGACATATTCTTTCCACAATCAAGAAGGTAATCCCAGCATAGTGAGAAATTGAACACTTCTTTTCTGGGAGATAAGAGTCTAGCCACCTGTAGTAAAACTTAATAAAATTTTTAACATTCTGTCAGTTTATGATCAGACTGCTTCCAAATGAAATTATGGTGTTCATTTTGAAAAAAATGTTTAATTAAATTATAGGAATGGATTTCCTCTCCCCCTTACCTTAAAGCTACCTGAATTTTTTCTTCCAAAACAGCAACTGACACATCAAATGTGTCACTTTTCTGTTTGTACAAAATAGATCTTTTACCATTGTAACTGTCCTTTTTATTAATTTAAAACTACTTTGTCTTCAGCTCAGAGCTGACTGAGCTCTTGAGGGTAATGAGACTTTAGAAGGTGTGTTCAGAATCACATTCAAGCAAAAAGGAGAACTCTAACTTGTCGAAAGAGCTGCTGTTTTATCAAAGAAGCCTAAGAATTTGAATTGCACAAATTAGTGGGTAATTTTTAAATGTTATTATCACTTGGTGTAATTTGATCATTGTCAGAGATGACAGCTATAGAAGGAAGAAAATGTTTTCTACCCTTTCAGAAATTTATCCTTTTTAAAATCTAGAAGAGATTAAGGTGAGCATAGCTCAAAAAATCTAAACATTGCAAAGTAGAGCTCCTAGCTTTGTGTAAGGTGACTCCTGTGTTTTCTAAAATATGGAAATTTCTTCTGTTTTCTGTTCATTGTGGTTCTGCCTGTATGTGTGTCCAGTCTCTCCTGTATTACTGGCATAAATCAGAGGAGCCTGCAATACATTTGCACAGTGCACTCATTATTATAATGCAGTTTTTCACCCTAAGAACTGAAAACATTTTAGCAGCAGGAAGATATTAAGATCTCATATGTATTTCTATCAACAGGAGAATCAAAATGAATGGAGTGGAGAGAACTAAATCAGCTATGTGTATAAGAAAGAAAAAAATTAAAATCAATTCAGTCACAGAAGTCATACTTATTTTTGTCCTCGGTTGGATGTATCCCTTTATTTCCCAGTGTTGTGAACGTCTAATTTATATATAATAAGCATAGTAGTTTATGCAGCTGTATCATACTGGGAAGAACAGCTATGGGGTGTGAATGGCCAACTGAAGCAGAGAAATGGTAGAAGGAAAATTGCACTCAAAAGCTGCCTCATGCAAAGCTGCACAGAGCAGCACAGGAAAACACAGCCCAGCTGATGCCCCTTCTTTGTACAGAAATAAGTAATTAGAATTTTCTTCTGCTAAAATCTGGGCTCAGTGTGGATTTGTGACGATCTGCAGGATTTGGTAAAGACTTTCTGGAGGTTTGACAGCAGAAAATGCCACAGTCCAAATTTATATCCTGTGTGCATTTGTAATGGGAACATTTCAACTTGTTTTTTCCACGGGGGTTTGAAGTGCTGTGTGTGAACTAGACATCTGTAATGATGCTGTAATCAGGCAATGGGGATTAAGCTTATTAATAATGAAATATTGTCCTGGGAGTGCACTCATGTTCTGATATTATTTTAGAAATTTTAGCAGACAAAACCTGTACTCAAAGAGAAGTATTCAACACTGATCCTTATAATAAGAAAAAGATAAATTCCATAAAAAGCTGAGATGTGACTTAAATAAACCTTATTCAGATCATCTTCACATATTGCAGGGAATTAAAGAGCTCTATGAATGTTTGAAGCATCATTAAAATTGGGAGGTCTCCTAAGTAAAATATGGATATTATGAGATCTAGTATTTTTTTATCTCTATGTAACAGCGCAGATAAATTTTATCTTTGCCTGAAAGTGGATGAAGACTTTGAAATCAGATGTCAACTGTCTTGAATGCTGCAGAAGGAAGGGAAGTTGTCTCAAAATAATTAGGCTAGAGAAACTGATCCATATTTCCTAAACAATAAGATCTACATGTCCTTACTCTATATACAGGAGCACTTAGTTATGTTCAAGATGAAGATTTTAAAAGCTTGTGTCACACCCATTCGTGTCACCTGTGTCAGTTTACTTCTTAGCATTATTTCTGTCTTGATAATGAAATATATTGTACTAAATTTTAATCAAATGCAATTGTGCACATTTCAGAAGTCTGTATGTTGAGTACTGGTTATTATATTTGACTCCTGATTTATTTTCATGTGAATATTAGTCTGCTCTCTAAGAAGGTAGGTTTAGCAATTAAACATATGCAACAGAAATTAGTTAATTTGCAGAAATTAAGTAACACTGGTGAGTTGAGTGTGGATGAGCACAAGGTACTCACCAAGCAGCTCTTATCACTCACCTTCCTCAGCTGGACAAGGGAAGTGAAAAAAGCTTGAGGGTTAAGACCAGGGAGAGATTACTCACCAATTACTGTCATGGGTGAAACCAGCTTGACTTGGGGAAATTAATTTAATTTATTGCCAATCAAATTAGAGTAGGGTGATGACAAATAAACCCATATCTTAAAACATGTTCCCCTGAGCCCTCCCTTCCTCCTGGACTCATCTTTACTCATGAATTCTCTACCTCCCTCCTCCCAGCAGTGGACAGGGACAGGGAATGGGAGCTGCAGTCAGTGCATGCTGTCTCTGCCACTCCTTTCTCCTCAGAGGGAGGACTCCTCACAATCTTGTGTTGCTCCAGAGTGGGGTCCTTTCTGTGGAGACAGTCCTTCCAAGGTGAACCTTACCTGCAGGCTGCAGGTCTCCAAGGACTGTTTCAGTGTGGGTCCCTTCCATGGGGTCAGTCCTTCAGGAATGGGTTGCTCCAGCATCAGTCCCACACAGGGTCACAGATCCCACCAGAAAATCTGCTCCAGTGTGGGCTGTTCTCCATGGATCCACAGCTCCCTGCCAGGAGCCTTCTCCAGTGCGGGTTTCCCATAGGGAGCAGCCTCCTTTGGGCATCTCCCTGCTCTGCTGTGGAGTCCCCACAGGCTGCTCCACCATGGACCTACATGGACTGCAGGGGGACAGCTGCCTCTCCATCGTCTTCTCTGTGGGCTGCAGGGAAATCTCTGCACCAGCAGCTGGAGCACCTCTTTCCTTTTCTTCTGCATTGACCTGGGGATCTCTAGAGCTCTCTTGCTCACTCCCCTCTCTGGCTGCTGTTGCACATTTGTTTTTTTTTTTCCTTCTTAAATACATTTACACCTCAAATGGTTCAGTAGTTGTGTGTCTTTCACACAGTGCATGTTAAGATTCCCGGGGTTCGTAGCTAGCAACTCTTCAGAAAAGTTTTATTTCTGTCCCCATGAGATTTTACAAAGGTGTGTGCTGTGTAGCTTTTAGGGACCTACCTGATACTGCTGAATCCTAACTGCAGGTTGCTATTGTAGGTCAGCTTAAATGTAGGTTGGGCCTGTGCATGCCCAGGAAGGCACCTTGGACTGTAGACATGCCTTGACAACCTCTGAGAAGTTTCAGATGCAAGCTCTGGGTGCTGACACTGTGTTGGGGGGCTCTCCACTGGATGAGCTATATGCTGCATTAAGTGTCCTGAATAGGCTTTATGTGTAATGTTGAGGGGGGAAGTGGCAGGTTTTTGTAGAGTTTCAGGGGTTGTTGGTAACATTGGATAGATTGTATCTAAAAGAGGATCACAAGGGGCTTCCTGTGTGCTAGGGAAAGCTGTTTATCCACAGCTTGTGAATCCTAGAACTGATGGTATACCTAATTTCTCTGAAATACAAACAAGTCTCATTTGCTGTATTGACTGGATTCCCACTCTGCATTTCTCCAGGTCATTTTAAGTGCCTTTGTTTTGCTTCAGTCTGTCTTGGCCAAGTGTAGTCAGTCACCTGGATGTGCAGCAGGACCTCAGAAGTGGCAGCCTGGGTTTGCTCCCTGCCTGCACAGCAGACAGTGGGATGGAGCCCAGGAGAGCTGAGGTGAAGCCTGGGGGCAGAGGAGCTGTTGACTGAAACAGCCTGAGGTCCCCAGAACACGAAAATGAGACCACTGAGCCCCAGTTCTGTCACCTGCCAGTGTCCACAAGGGAGCTGACAGAGCCCCATGCCCAGCAGCATTGGCTGACTGTTGTCGTTGAAAGAGCTGCAAAGGAAAAAGGAAGGATCTCTGATGAGATCCAGATTGACAAGGGGGAAGACAGTGATAGGATATCAGATATGCTTTGTTCTGATTCCTTGTCACTCAGCTCATCTGAAATAGAAAGTCAGAAATATGGCAATGACTTGGAAGTCATCAGAATAGCAAGTTGCAGGGAGTGCCTGCTGAGCCACCTGTGCCCAGACTCAGTGCTTCAGCTGCAGCTTTCTTGTAGATCTTTTGTTTTCTTTTTTTGTCATGAAGTAATTCTTGCATCTTATATGTATTTTCAAGGATTGTATCAGTGAGGTATGCATACATTCTGCTTGGTAAAAATAATATGTAATATAAAATGTGCATTTTAACTAGTAATGTGCATTCCTTATGCAGGTACAGAAGGCTTGGGATTTAGCATTACTTCAAGAGATGTCCCCATTGGTGGCTCTGCTCCAATTTATGTGAAAAACATCCTTCCGAGAGGTGCAGCTATTCAAGATGGGAGATTAAAAGCTGGAGACCGATTAATTGAGGTGAGGAAATATTACATGTTCCTTGTCTGTGTTTTGGCATGAGTCCACACACTCTATCACTTCCAGAGGCTTATAGTATTTTATGTTGTAGGAGACTTTTTCCCTATTTTTGGTTTCTTTGGCCTTTTTTTTTTTTTTTAGGTAAGACATCAAGTTGCTGGGCATTTTCAGTGCATAACTGTTTGAAGAGCTGGACCTAAACACACTACAAAAACATAATTTTACATGTCCTTATGTGAATATAGTGTCAGAGTCTTGCATTGCTGTTTAGGAATATATTGAAGCAAAGCAATTGTTACCTAGTAAGTAGAATTAAATCAGCATGGACTGACAGACCAGAAATTATTGAAGATGTTGCCAAGGATAGGAGGCAATACCCTGAAAGGTTTAGTGAATTAACTGAAAGAGTCATAAGAGGAGAGGAGTCCTACTGTGAATCAAGGCCACTTCCCTCCTGAAGTAAGGATGTCCTCAAGGGAACTAAATTTCTCTTAGATAGGTGCACTGCAGAGAGCTTTCTGCAAATCTAGCTGGAGTGGTGCGTTATCACCCACAGCTCTTCATTACTGTTCCTAAGCCAAATGACACCGGAGGTCCAGCTGAGTCTGTAACTGCCTCTCAGGGCTCTAACTTCACTTTACTGCAAAATTGGCCAAGTCAGCTTGAATTGTTGCTGGAGGAGAGCCCCCTGTAATTACTGTAATTCAAGGTAACCCAGATGACTTGGGTAGAAGGGAACTGAGATGCATTTAAGATGACAGCTACGGCATCTCAACTGTGTGAGCTGTGCTCTTGTATGAGGGGAAGGAAAAAGATGATTTGCTGACTTCTGAGCACCATGCTCCCTTGTTAGTTGTTCTGCCTTCTTTTCCAAAATGTTTCTGACCAGGCGAGTCTGAGATTATTCGATCTTTCTCTGGCTTTTCCCTTACTGAAGTTAGCTTGTACAGTGGGAAATGCTGCTTGTATTCCAAACCTGCCTGTCCTGATCAGTGGCGTGTGGAGGCCAAGGGACTGGACAACTGAACAGAGGCAAAAGTAGCAACACCAAGGTTATACAGGGAAACAATTACTTTCTACTTTTGTTGCAGATTGTTGTGCTAAATATATTTGGAAGGTGTATATATAACACCAAGACACGTGGAAACAGGACCAGTTTGGGATCATATGTTGATTTTGCCAAAAGATGTTTATGCAGAGGTTCTTGTAAGAAATACTGGTAAATGGGATTAGTTGGCTTTAGAGTGTGCTGGACTATACTGTAGCTGCTGAAAAGGAGGGAAGTATAAATGTCTGGCTTGTTATTTGTACTTATATGGCAAGGATGACCATTTAATCAATTCTATTAAATGAAAGCTGTAATGTGAGCTAATAAGCAGATAGCTCCAGTGAGCGTTTTTTAGTACTGTCCCATATTATGATTCACATGACTTTTTGCTGCATGTGTCTGCTTGTTTCTCTGTTTGGGAGTCTTCCTGATATCTAACATTTCCTTTGTTACAGGTAAATGGAGTTGATTTAACAGGCAAAACTCAAGAAGAAGTTGTGTCCTTGCTGCGAAGTACCAAGATGGGAGGAACCGTTGCCCTTTTGATTTTTCGACAGGAAGAAACATTCCATCCAAGGGAACTGGTGCGTAAAATAGAGAGCAGCTAAGAGATTTAGATGAGTATGAGCAACTGATTTAATCTTGTCTCCTGTTAGTAAACATGCGTGGCCAGCACTGAATATAAGAAAAAGGAAAAAAGCTATTTTGCTTTATTTAGAACATTTTACATGCATGTTTTTTATTTTCTTCAAGATCTGCTATTGGAATTAAGTATTTGTTGATAATGTATAAGTGAGAGCTTTATTTTGAGTGAAAATGTTTATTATAGGAGAAGCTATTGCATAGACTTTATTTGGATGCATGCAGACAAGTAGATTATTTCATATCTTTCATAAGGACAAATCTGTGTTTGAAAGCCTGCCATTTGTCCCACAACCTGCTCACTAATATGTTCTCAAACATATAGTATTATGCCAAAATAGGATATGTAAATACTTTTCTATCAAAAAGTGGAAAATATAAGAAGTAGTATCCTTTTTTGAATATAAATGCAATCTCTATGGAATGGAAACCCTGCAGTTATTAATTTAGCAGGCAATTCAGAAGATGTTTCTAAGGAATTTACATTAAATAGGAATAAAATGATGTTTCATACTGTACCTGCTCCACTTGCTAGTGTATATTGATATTTCTCTGATAATTACTCAAGATAGCTTCTGTTATGAAAAGGTAGATTCTGAATGGTAGCAGTCTCACTTTGTTCTGTACTCAATTAAACTGCTGAAGTTATTTATTATTTGTATTATTGTAGCTATATATAACTCTAAAATAACTTACTTGGCTGCATTATTGTGAGAAGATAGACAAATATAAGTATGATGAATTAATAACTTCATTTTTCTATTGGATTTGTGTTATTTTGAATGCAAAGAAAATGAATTTTTGTTTAGCGTTTCAAGATATGAAACATTAGCCTTTTACTTTTCAAAACTGCCATTAAACCTGGGAAGTCAAAGTGTCAGGGAAGGTTGAAAATGAACCAACTTTTACCTTAAAATTCTTGAAACATGCCTTCAAGTGCTGAAGTGAAAGCTGTCATAAAGTGAAGAGAAATAAAATTTGAAATCCTATTACGCCCTTATCACTGTAACAGTGAAAGCAATCTGTTTATAAGTTCCTGTGGTACAATTTTCATGGCACTTCTATCTTTCATAAAGGTAAATGAAAATGCTTTTTGAGATTTCTAAATAAATTTAGATGTAAGAAAATACCTTAATTTTGTGTATATTATTTCTTTGGTAAAATAAGAAAGTTTTAATGCATATTTTGACATGAGATTTTTGTTTAAATAATTGTAAACAAATATATGGTGTAAGTAATGCAGAGATTTAATAGCAATACATTATCTAGTTTTAAAATAACAGCAAGTCAGCCCCTTTGAAGGAGTTGAAGCTCAGCAGCCTCCCTGCTGTGGCTCAGGCAATATCCTGTCAACTACTTTGGCAAAGTCCAGCATAGGGAAGCCAGACCTTGCTGTGGCTGTGTCAGGTGGCAGGTGGGCTTTGCCCTGTGAAATGAGGTAGATCAGAGCTGGTGTGTTCTTCTGCAGCTCCAGCTGAACAAGTGGGATTGTGAGGATCTGACAGTACATGTGTGTGATGATCCTCTGTTGCATAAAGATTTGTTTATTTGCATTCTGACACAAGGAACTCTTGGGTATGCACTGCTGACTGCTGTCAAAGAGCAGGGGCAGAATTGCTGGGGAAGGTGTTGAACTAAAAGTCATCATAAAGGCTGTTCTTTCTTCTCTGGTAAGAAATAATCCTTAAAAAAAAAAATAAAGCAAGTCTTTTCAACCAGCTCCTCTCAGTGACTTTTACTGGCTTATTGAAAAAACCCAAAACAAATTAAAAAAAAACAACTAAACAAACAAAAAAGCTAAGAAAAAAAGAAAGGACATTAAGTTTGAAGGAGGGAGGAGTATGAGTTGAAATCATGTCCATTCATCTTTTTCACATGCTGATCTTCTCTGGCCAGTTAGGAACAATTTGTCTTTGCATTCATCCCCTATTTCTCTTATATTTTCTACATTTGTGTGCTTTAAAATATTAACTGCATGAGATGTGTCTCAGAAACCATATGTAGAAAATCATATTATTTGATGTTATCCATCTTATTAAGGGCAGGACTTGATGTTGCTTACTGAAAACACTCACTATTAAAACCATTTTATATTTGCCAACGTTTGTATGGATAGTAACCTCAATAAACCAGGTGTTTGGATTTTATGTTTTGGGGTATGGCTTGAATGACTTTGGAAAAAAAATTAAACATCTTAGGGTTTCATTTTAAGTAAAATGAAGATAATAACCTTCAGGAAAGTTAAGGAGTTTGACATTGCTGTTATTATGAAAATGTGTAATTTTAGCTAAAACTCAGAGGATTGTTAAGCTGAGGTTGGTATGGGATCTCTGAAATTTGTGTGGATCAGGTCAGGTATGTGTGTGTGATGATCCAGTGCAACAGAGCAAGATGAAAGTGAGGAAATGTGGAAGCAGGGAATAACATCAAGTTGGCAGAAGTCAGGTTTTGTAATTAGTGAGATCTGCAAGAATGACCATGTATCTCCAGAATACTGGGCATTTTATTGCTTCCATGGTTGCCTAATGCCAGATAGGTAATGTATTAGGGCTTGTCCACGCTGATGTGAGCCAGAGACACATTATCTCTTAACAGCCTTCCCTCCCTGCCCCCTCTTTTTACAAAAGAGCCGAGGATTATTCTGGTTAAGTAGAGTTCCTGGAGCACTGTGGTTACCTCACATAACTTGTGAAGCATTCCCTTAGAGCTGCTACTGACTGTGTGAATCCTCTGAAGGATTGACTTAGGTTATTTAGTTTTTGAGCTATATTTTTAGTGCCAGCAGATACTGGCTGGCAGCATTAGTCTCCAGTACCCTAAGAATTAATATGCCCATTGGTACATGGCACATTTTCCTTGTAGCTGTCTTCATCTTTTTTTTTCCTTACTTGTTGTTGGCTTCAGGTTGAAGCTATTATGTAAAAATGTGTTACTGCTTTGCTACTGTATTTTTGTGCTTTATTTGATTCTCCTGCAAAACAGCCTAAACCAAAAATGTCCAATAAGCCCTAGCATTTCATTAGGGCCCAGCAAAATGGAAAGAAATATCTGGTTAGTCAAAAGTGATCAGCCAGCATTAAGGTGTCTCCTGAGCCAGCATTAAGGTGTCTCCTGAGTTCTCAAATGGATTTTAATATAGGTGGGTGTGGGCTTGGAAGAGCCATAGTTCCTTATATGTGTTTCCAGAATTGGTTGTGGGATATTTTCCAATGATGTGTGTTTGCCTTATGTGCCCTGAGACACAGGTGAGGAATAAAAAGTACAGGAGGGTCCCTTCTCTGGTGAGCTGAATACATCCTCCTGTCTGGGTTATGCAGAGCTGCAGTTTTAGTTCATCCAAACATGCTCAAAAGGGGAATCCCTTGCTAATGAGATTTTTAAAAAAATAGGTACTTGTTTAAAATACTTGGAAAGGTTCATCTGGACTGCTGAGGTCATTCTCAGAAAACTTCAAAGTAGAAGGGGAAAAAGCCAGGGGGAACTTCCCTGAATGAGAATGTTCCACCAGTCAGAAAATGGTGCAAGCAGTTGCAGTTCTTCCTGGGCCTGACAGTCACCACCCTCACAGCCAGGTAGAGTCAGGTGCATGTACCATAAGGATCCTGGAATTATTTATGTTCACTTCTCAGGTAGTGATTGTTTAGACAAATTTCAGCCAGGGGTCTGATGAACATCCTTAATTTTTTTATTACCACTTTACTTCAGAATTAGAGATCTTTGTTTATCCCCTTGCTGTTAGATAGTATGTGTCGTATGTAGTTGTGTTCTTATTTATTTTTTTTACTTCCTTTAGAATGCAGAACAAAGCCAGTCACAAATTCCAAAGGAAACGGTAAGAGCTTTGTCTTTTCCATATGGGAAGACTCCCAAATGTTTTTAAATTGATATGGCACTTCTCAATCAAAGTTTTACAGATCCTTCTTTCACCTTATATACTGTAGATGGCTCTCTGTAGCTTTACATTTTAAATGCATTTTTAAATGTAATTTCAAATAATGTTTGAAAATTATACACAATTCTCTTACTACATATGTTCAAGTGCTATCTGAAATTACATTTCTTATATATAGCCAAAGGCTGAAAGCTAAATGATAAGAGTAGACTTTAGCTTGGGTTCCATACTGAAGCTAATTGTTTAAGTCATGATTATATGACAGAAATCTGAGATACAAACACAGAAAGTAGTCAACTAGGATTTAAGTCTTAATTGTATCCTCATAGGAAGCCATTGTTAGCTATTTTTAAGAAACTATATGGAAGTAGTATTAAGTTTAACCTTTTGAGGGCTGCAACAGGTGATATTCCAGTGAGGCTCTAGATTGAGGTTGTGTAATGTTAATATATCTCTTTTTAGTCAGTGGAACATGATCAGTCCAATATACAATACACTCATACATCTAACAAGTTTGTCTAAAAGAAAAAGTGTACTTTATGAAATAACAACAGAGAATATAATAATATATTACCTGAAAGATATACTGGATCTTAGTTAAAAACATACTTCAAGAAACTCCATTCAGTTAGGTACCTATTTTAAATTTAAATAATAAATTAGGTAATGGAGAAATTGAGATGATTCATGTTGGGATTTGAAAAACAAAAAGAGCTTATCTAGATAATTCAGAATGTTCTTACCAGCAATGGTAAGGTGGTGTCTGGAATAAAAAGAAAGTCAGGACTAGGTAAAGATACGTAAGAGCCGACTCAGTGAAGGTAATCAAGGGTATGTTGGTTGATAGTATTAATTTTTCAGGCCAATGGAATGTAACTGTAAAAATGGGAATTTGAGTTAAATGTTGGCAATATTCACTTCTACCCTTCTGGATTTTAGTGTCCTTCTCTCTGAAAATTACCTGCTTAAGGGCTCTGCAAAACTGTGGGGGTATCACTGTTTCAGACACGCCTTGCCGTATCTCTTTACTTCATCTCATTAGAGGATGTATATTTTTACCTTGATAGTTTCTTACCATGTACTGCTGATAGGTAAGGAGATCAAAGATCAAAGCCCAGGAAAGTATTTCTGTCTGTAATTGAATACCATTGAGAATGGAATACCATAATTTGTGGGTGCAGCCTTATAAAAGTATCCTGGTTTTAGGAGTTGAAATTCCACCCTGAAAGCTCATTAAGATAACGCAGATTGCCTATAAGGTGTTTATATAAATCAGTTGCTCATCTGTTGCAAAGTTAATGTTTTGTAGCAAATTCCGTGGTGAAACGCCTTCTTTGGCATTCTTAGAGCCAACAACTTCATCTAAGGAAAGAACAAAATAAAATAGGTATCTCCCATTTGCTCTCTTTAGATGTGGTGTAAAAAATGCTTGTTAATCAGGAGATTGCAAGAGGGACAGGGGGTGTATGAGTAGCTAGAGATTTTTGAAGAAAAAAAAAAAACAGCTAGAAAGCCTTAGCAAATCTTGAAAATATGGAAGTGAATTGGAAAACATATGAAGATTGAGTAACATATGGTTACTGAGGGAATGAAGCTAGAAACTTGATCAATACAAAAAATTTGCCTAATGTCTTGTGTTTTTCATTCTTTATGCATTGAGAATTTTTGTTATTTATTTAAAGGCTCAGAACAACTGTGATCTCTTTATATTTACCAACTCCAGTATGTGAATAAAAAAAGACACTAAATGTGAAAGGTTTTGGTGGGTATTTTTAATGCACAATGCTTTTGCACTTATGTCCCTTTTTCCAATCTACTTAGCTTTGGATAAGTGTGATACTTCAATTTTAAAGAACTAATTTTCCTGAGCTGCACATTAATAATACACTCACACATTCTTTATTATTATTTTTGAAAGTACTGCTCTTTGCTTTCCTTTATTCTCCTTGGTCCTGCTTCAATACCTATTTATTTCTCCTCTGTCTGTTTTTCAGGTCTTTGAGATTTCTAATCTCACAATTTCTGTTTCTGTGCCTGCTCTGATCTTTGTGCTGTTAGTAGTGAGGTTTTAGTCTCCAAGTGTCAAGGACTTGATAGCTGAAAGCAAAGCAGAAAAAACCAAAACCAACAAGAGCATGATGAAGGCAGTGAAGCTACAGAAATGAGAGAGGTGGAATGCAAGTCTGTTTTTCATTTAAAGGCAAAGTGGTTGTGGGGGTTTTTTTTGTTATTGTTGTTATATCTTTGTGGAGAAATAGAAGGAAAACGCGCCTTTGAAATTAAAAAAAAAAAAAGATATGGAAAAAAACTCCCTTGAAAGTAGAAGGCCTGAAATAAAATCACAAAATATCAAGCCTAACTTATCATTCTTTACTCAGAGGTTACCTTCATGTAACTGCTACTTTGAAATGGTTTGCATGAATATCGTGGCACTTGGATGCAGTAGTTAGTCCTCAGAGAGGTAATAAAAGAAAATCTTGAAGGTAATTTTTTTCCTAATTTGTGGCCTGAAATCCTTGACAGAGTTATTCCTTACAACCCATATAAGAAAGCATATGAATTTAGGTTTCTTATGCACCATCACAGAATACAGATTCTCAGTCTTAAACTTCCATATGAGAAGGTTTTGTTATTTGAGAGGCTCACACAATTTAAACTCTGCTCTCCAGTTTGCATAAGAAATGCAAATTGCTGATGCAGCTTCAGCCTCTATCCAGTAACTATGCCCTGGTGAAAACAGGACTGGTGTTTTTACTTTCTCCTTTGCTTATGGACAGAGCCATCACTCATGAAACGAGGAAACCTCCTGTATCTTGGTTGAAAGGTTGTTCCACCCAGCCATGAGTTTGTGCCATTTGTATAGCTGATGACAGCATGTTACAGATGCACCTATTGCTCAACAGGGTGATTATTTGGAATGTAGGAGATTGCCTGTAATATGAAAAAACTAGTAATTTATCATTATTACATTTCTGTTTCTAAGCATAATTATCTTAATCCTGTTACAGTGCATTGAAATGAACTGTTAATTACGCTATGTAAAACATCTGCCAATTAATTTTTCCTCATACTCTTTGAAGGTTGGTAGTGTTTCAGTAATATTTTGCTTTTACAATTGTCATTCACTCTTAGTTTTTTGAATTCAGAACCAGCAAGTTAACTTTCCTATTAAGCATAATGCTAGAAAAATAATAATTATCATATGAGTAAGTATTTTCTAAGGAGTGGTGTCTATTGATAAGAAGAGATTCAGAGTTAGAATGATTGTTGCACTCAGCAGCATGGAAAAGCTTCAGTTTTCTCTTCTCATTTGTTTTTCTGTCAAATTGCTGTAAGTGAGCAGAATGTTATGAATTTAAGTGAGTACAGGATTCGTAACAGTAGCATAACAAGAGTGGTTGGTGTGTTGGAACAATACATAAATGATTAACAGCACTGATAGAAATTGCAAATGGGATTGCTTTTTGTTTTCTTCTGAACTCAAACATTTGATGTTCCAGTTACTATCTAAATTTCATTTTGATCACTGTGTTTTTTTCAGATCCAATTGCAGTTCTTGCTATATTCTTCTGTGTGTGATTCTGAGTAAATTATCTAGCTACCCTTTTTATGCAAGAATTCATTACCTGTAAGAAAGGGGTGATACTGGTCAGAGGCATTCTTCAGAACTAATGAATAGTTACTTTTGTATGCTTTTTCTTCATAAGTTCTCATATTGTGAGTATGAGAGGCAATACTAGCAAATACTAGCAAAATGCCTAGAAACACATTATTTGTATTGATTATTAGATGGAAAATTCTTGTGGAAAAAAATCACAGTCAGTATTGAGCTTTAAGAGGATGTATTCTGAGTGCATGTGTGTTTGTCTTTCTCTCAGAAGTTGTTTGTATTACTTCAAGATACTTAGTCACTGGGGATGCATCTAGAGATATTTTTTAAAAGCTGTAATAGTTTCCCACCACTTCCTATTTAGCACCTGTATAGAACTTCAGCTTGGTGATCCAAATGTCTGAACATTGAGCCAAGATCATAGATGGACTAATGTCAGACTATACCACCAGCAGTGTTGTTATCAATAGCTACAGAATGATATTATTGAAAGAGGATATGTCTGACTGATGATTAAGCTGATGCTGTTATTTCCTCCATGGTGCTTAGGAATGCTGTAGGAATGCATATATATTGTTGTACCTTTTTACCTTCTAATGGTATGAGGCACAAGGGTGATTACAATGTTTTAAAAGCATTTTTAGTGCAATTTTGAGTGGTTTCAGCTAATAATGTTAATCAAATTTTAGATCACAGCCCATATGAAAGAAATAGGTAGTGAATGTGTGATTTCTGCAAGGTACTGTTGTGATTTCAATCTTTTACCATAGGAGATACTATAGTATTAAATAGCATGTTCTGGCACATTTATTACTTGAGATAAGGCATTAATTCCTAGTGAATAATTAATATAACAGTTAAGTGGCTCTGATCATGAATGCTTTTTGACCAGTCTGAATTTCCTGGAACATTCAGTGATAAGCCACATAAGCATCTGCATAGTGCAGTACTTAGTACTGACCCTCAGGCTCAGTTTTGACTGTTGGCAGCTGGTGATTTACCTGGGATGTGGCGTGGCACATTTAAACTGGCTTTGTGCAGCACCATAGGGAGGCTGTAGCTGCCTTCTGAACACTGGCATTGAAGACACTTGCTGAAAAATTCCCAATTTCATTTAAGACAACATAAGTGTCCCTCCACTGTGACAGGGTTGTCTCAGTGCCACCATTGCAGAGTCATCCAGAAGCCACACCTGTGTGTACAAACTTGTTGATTTGGAGAAAACCTAGTTTTATTGCATCATTGCCATTAGACTCTTGGTGTTGATTCTCCCTTGATACTAAATGCAGGGAAAATAGTGAGATGGAATGGTTTGCCATGGCTGCCTGAAAGTTTGCAGCAGAAATAGAAGTGAGACACAGATCCTTCTGAGGTGCTCCATACTGGCATTATTTCATGGGGGATGTGTTTCCTGCCATGGATTTCTACAAAGGCATTCTTTCTTTTTCAGCTTGTTTTTCCTGTGTGTGTTTTCCAGACACTATCTCTTTCTTCAGTCGTTCAGGTCTTGTAAATCCGATAGGCCAGTGAGAGAAGTATAAGGATTTTTAGGGATCTCTGTCATTAATGTGTTGGGCATTGAAGTTTTTCCTGAAGAAGGGAAAGTGCAGAAAGCTGTAGCTTTATGGGCTTCTTTGGCAGAACAGACACCTACTGTGTACCTAATCCCTTGGTTTTCACTTCTCTAGGATAAGCAAAGTGGAAAGAAACGGGGTTAGCATTACAATCACATGTTTTTGTTTCAGGACATACAGTAGGAACACGAAGTTTGAATAGAGCAGCAGTTTTGAACATAGTATGTTGGCCTAAATAAAGTACAGTCATTATGGTACCTGCAATAGACTAGTGCCTGTGAGAAGTTCTGAGATTAAGAACCAACAGAATGTAATTTTAATGGTGTGATCAGTTTTTGAAATGTGGAATCTCATTTGATTAAAGCAGTTTCTATGACAGCCCAGATCAGAGTGTTGGCATTAGGGAGAGTAATGTAAGAATAGACAAGCAATAACTTGTTACAGGGAGAAGTAACAAACATGTGGATGTACTTAAACATGGGCTTTTGCAGAGCTTTGATTTCCATTCTAAATGAAAATCACATGCTAGAATTTCTGTGCTCTGGAAAAGCATTTAATTTTTTCCTAAATCATATCTTAATCCATCCAAACCTTTAAACTGAAGTGATTTTAGCATGTGGAACATCTTTTTTGATATTAAATTAAATCCTTAAAATGGACATAACAGGAAATGCAGTGGGGCTGTTTTGTAGTTCTTTTATGAACTAGCATTTTTTGCCTATAAATACTTACCAAAGTTAATCCATATCTAATACACAAAAAACTCTTCCTTGATGGGATTAAGATTAAAGAAGAGCACATTTCCCATAAAATCTCAGAATTCAGATCTAGTTTTTGATATCTAGCAGCTGCTGTTTGATTTGAATGAATGCAATCTTTGCCAGATGTGACATATTAACTTCACTAATATGAATAATGAGTCTCTGTATATGAGCAAATAAGATTCATTAGTGTTTATCTAACATATGACAGATATTAAAATTTTTAGTCTAGGAAAAAATGAAAAATAAAACAAGCATAAGAATTCTGGTTGTTTAGTTGGCTTGAGCCCTGTACAGTTTTATAATCAGGTAAGTAGTAATTTAGGTCCTCAAAACATATAATGCAACACAACCATTTGATTAAAAAAAAAAAAAAAGAAAAAAAGATAAATGGTCTTGTATTTCAGGAGAAAACTGGGTTGGAGTGTACATGCCACTACTGGATCAGTAGGCAGGATTTTCTGTGGTGATGGAGTTGCTCTAGTTGTGTTTTTCTTCAATGCCTACCCATGGTGGGATGCACCAGCTCTCCATTACTCCTCCCAAGGAGATCCCTCAGCTGTTGTTGGGGAGTTGTGTTTCAGGCCACCTACATTGCTCTGTTTTCAGTACCTCCAGCAGTAATACATTACATTTTTATAAGTACTAAACACCACCCCCACAAAACGGTTGTTGACCAAAGAAGCTGGTTTTTTTTTCCTTAGAGGTGTTTGTTTAATGTATTCTACATTTGTATATGTGATGGCACAGGATGAGAGTGAGTCATCATATTTTTGTGTACCTCAGTTTAGAGGGTGGCCTGGTAAGACAGCAGTGTCACCCACTTAACTTGAAGGACAAAACAGTTTGAGTTGCCCCTGCTGTTAAGAATGTCTTTGCACAATACTGAAATCTCCTCTCTTGAATATATCCTGCTGCATTCTGTTTTGTTACAATAATATAGAGACAAGTTTTATTGGTTTCCCAAACTATAAGGCTTATGATTCTTTAGTATTGTGGGTACCTTATCAGAAATAACTGAATAATGGATGCTGTATTAAAATCTTCTAAAGACTGAAAATATCTTGGGAAAAGCTGTTATGTTAGGTTAGAATTCCCTGTTATTGGAACCCAATGACTAAACTTGGGATTTTGAAATTTCCAATAATTTTACAGCCTGCACTTCCTCTTATATCCACCAAACTCATCTTTTGAAAACTTCAGGTTTTCCATCTGGATAAATTGTAAAGAGAGAAGACACTTTTGTGAGACAAAAGGTTGATAGATTAACAAAATAGGTTTTAAACAGTGGCTAACAGGACTGTAATGTTAGAAGGCTGGACACAACAGAACTTGAGACAGGTAAATTGAATAGTGAATGGGGTCATTCAAGTTATTAGGTAGTGTTTGTGCTATAGTTAATTAGTCATATGAATGTCATCATGGTGGTGTATATATATACACATATAAGGGTGTGTTGTGTGTGTACATGCATGTATGTGTGCATTCAAGAGCCTTGTCAAAGTTTTCACGTACATGTGTTCACATATATAACTGGAGATGCAGAGCTTTATAGTTTGCTCTGTGAAGGGGAACAGGAGCACATTTTTGTATACATAGTCCCAAAGTAATGTGCAGACAAGTTTCAGTGACTGAATAACTGCTGAGAAGGCAGCAGGTCTAAGCTTGCAAGAGAATGCACTTCACTGGAGAGAATGCTGCCAGACTTGTAGCAGCAGCGAGTCACTTAGGAAGCCTGTCCTAACTTGACTGAAAATTGCTTCCCCTGTTAGGTGGGAGGAAGGTTTTCTTTGCTGTTCAGTTTCTGTTTTCACCCATCTCATGCTGCTTACTCACCAGCTGAGCCCTGATGAGGTCCTGCAAAGGGAGGAAGTCCCGAGCAATAGCGTGTAAAACATGAACCCCCAGCTGGTCGAGAGAGGTGATTGTCTTGCTCTGCTCCTCGCTGGTATGGCCTCACCTTGGAAATTGTGTGAAGTTCTGGGCACTGCAGGATAAGAAAGTTCTGAAGCTATTAGAGCGTATCCTAAGGAGAGCAACAAGAATAGTGAAGGGCCTTGAGAGAAAGCTGTGTGAGGAGCAGCTGAGGTCACTTTGTCTGTTCAGCCTGGAGAAGAGGAGACCAAGGGCAGACCTCACTGTGGTCTTCAACATCCTCCTGGGGAGAAGAGGAGGGGCAGACACAGATCTCTTCTCTGTGGTGATCTGTGACAGGACCTAAGGGAATGGCCTTAAGTTGTGTCAGGGGTGGTTTAGGCTCTCCAGGGAAGTTATCACAGCAGCAGCCTGACAGCGTTTGGACAATGCTCTCAGGCACAGGGTGTGACTCTTGGGGTGTCCTGGGCCAGGAGTTTGACTTGATGATCTTTGAGTTCCCTTCCAAGTCAACATATTCTGTAATTCTGTGATACAAGGATAAAGAGGAGATGCTGTTAGGAGTATGATGAGAAAAATAATGGCACTCTAACTGTTGAAATCTATTTTAATGTTGTTTATAAAATTAAATCTGATTTTATGATCAGATCAGAACTTACGTAGAAGATAATGTTATGTGGAAGAGAAAAACAGTCCCCCCCCATATTTGATGGCTTTTAAAAATCTCTGTATATATCAAAACACTGCCATAAGTTTACTCTAGTCAGGAAGTTTATCTTTAAATTTACAATATATTTATGTTGTATATAAAAAGTGAAAAACTTATCTCAAATGTTGTTTAGCATAAATTGATGCTAAATATGATTTTGAAGCCAAAAAAGTCACCTACATATTTTATCACCGATCAAATTTTTATTATAAATTACATACTTGAGCAGCTTCATTCATCCAACTGAAGTCATTTCAGATGACCTTTTCCTCAGCAGCCTCTGTCTGAACAGAATATTGTTCTGCTGTTAATTGTTTTGGACATAGTGTGTGAAAAATCTTAAGGGAGTTGAATTTTGTTGTTCAGGGTTCACAGTACATAATTTTGCTTGCATGTTTACTCCTGGCCTGTCAAAATACATGACGGGATAAATTTCTCCTACAGATCAACTAATCATGAAAATAGCATTGAGGTGTTTGATTGACATAGTGAAGTTGTTAATTTAGAGAGTATCAAGATCAAATGGAAGCTACTGCAATTAAGAAGTGATGTGTTCTCAGCTGAAAATTTTTAATGCTGCATTTTAGATTTTTTGTACATTTTAATGCTGTCTCGTGGACATATTAGGGGATTTCTGTGATTTGTTACATTTAAATACTTAATGTTCAGCACAATTTCAGTGCAAATTTTAGTCATTTATAATAGGTGTTTTTATATTGACTGGGGAGAGGTGCTGTACGTGTAATGTTTCTGTACTCTAAAGGGCTTTGGAGAACAAAGGATTCAGTCATGAGATTTTGCTGGGGCTTTTTTGTTTTGTTTTCATCTTTACAACTTTGGTTCAAAATATTATCGTAGCAGGCTAAAAATCTTCCTGCTCACAATCATTCTCCATGACTGGCTCCTTTATGACATCCTTAGAGGTTCCATGTCACTATATGGTACTGCTCCAAGGTTTGTATTATGAAGTTACATTCAATATATCATACATAGTAAGACCTTCTTTGATACCACGATGTGGCACAAATGTTAAATCAGCTACTTTCATATCCATAGCCCTTGAAAGTTAATAGTTAATTTTTTATTGAAAGCCACATTTTTCACATTTGTTCTACTTTTTTTTTGTTTTCTTACTCTACATTCAAGCATATGATACTGGCAGGTGTCACGCAGAGTCTGGAGGGCAAAAGCTTCTTATGTCCCTAAAATTCCAGATACAGATATGGTGGTAAAGCAAGTGTTCTTAGGTGGGAAAAACTGTAGATACCCTATGAAATCCCTCAAGAAATTTAGCCATAGCCTAGTAATGGTAATTTTCTTCCTTAAGTGATTTGAGCAATTTTCTCATACTTTCAGCACTTCTTATCCCGTGCTGAGGCTGCTGTTTCTCATTTTTTCATGAGCATGATTTGCTCGCTCATATACAGCTGATACAATGTAGTTTGTTCCAGGTTTTGGCCTCACATTTCAGCTGCACATTCAGGTGTCTGTAGCCTAATATTGCCTTATTTCTTTATTCAAGATTGCAGGAAACAAGCAAGCATATGCCTCACATTAAAGCCAGTGCTGAACTGATAATGCAGCTCTTTGGTCTCACTGAAGAGAAGTAGGGTAGAGGCCATTAGCCAAGTCTTTGGAGATCACTCCAGTTGACCCTTTGTCATATAGAAATGCACCTGACAGGCCTGGGAGACTCCTTTGCCTGAAGTTTTGGTGGATTGTTGTAAGATCAGAAAATACTGGAGGAAGAGGGAAATTGATTCTAAATTTATGTTAACAGTAATAAAGAAAAATTCAATAAGCATGTCTGCTTTCCTGCGTAAACCATACATCCTACCTTGGCTTTACCTCTCTTTTGGCTCACAAGGTTTATTCCTGCTACTGTTTATTAAGGGATATGAAAATGATTAGTGTTACACTAACTATAACATAACATGCATCTGTCTCAGATTGTTTTATTCTGCAGCTGCTTGACAAAATGTGGATTCACATGTATGCTGAAGCTAGTGCTCCTGTGAGCCAAGCAGGAAAATTAGGGTGGTAATTTTCCCATAGATTGGGAAACACCTTTTAGATAGAGTGTTTTTCAATGGTCACAATACACTTTTCCATTCCTCACAGCTAGCATTGGTCATGCTGTTTCGTGTGGCCAAGATATATGTTTGAATAGTGGGATTCACAAGCAAGCCTGCCTAGCTATGGCACGTTGATAGGAGGTGTTAATTTTTTTCATTTTTTGGGGGTTTAATGTTTTTGGTTTTTTTTTTGGTGAACCACTGTGCTTAGTTATAAGCAAAAGGAGTCTAGTGCAAAGGGAAGGGCTGGTGAACACATGAAGGTTCATGCTTTTAACCAAGTGGGAAAAGGCAGAGTTCCTGTTTTTCTTCCTTTCTTCCTTGAGCTGTTGCGGCTCTCTCAGCAGTCTGACTGCCTTCCCATGTGACATTTTTGCACTGCATTTCTAGGTCAGTGGTGACACAACTAGCATGCTTATGCCCAAATTGATCATCTCAGTCTGCTGTACTCCACATGGCTTTCACATCTATCTTTGCCATGGGCTGTGTTTGCATTTCCTGAAATCTTAAGAAACAGGGACAGCTCAGCAGGCACGTGTTAACTTCTCTCATACGTCTTCTCACTGATATGAGTGAGCTTTGCAAGTAGATCAGTGATGTGGGAAAAGTTGGTATAAAATCAGTGTCAGAAACAGAGGTGACATGTTGTTGAGATTATGAAAATTTGGCCAGATTAATTCTTCCAGAAAAGAACTGCTGGTGCTGGACATTAGTGTGCACCTTCTGCTGTATGTTCGCTTTCTCTGTTATGTGGGTGAAAAATCCCTAGTGCAGCTGGGTTCACAAGCAGAGAATTGCCTTTAAGGGCATGACTTTTTTCTTTCATTGGTAAAGTTTTAACCAAAAGTGGTTATAACTGCGTTGGTAGATTTGAAAGAGATCAGAAACAAGTGAACAGCATCTGCTGTAAAGAGATAGGGCTGGTGAACAGCCTGTCCCTCCCATTCCCTCTGGCAGAAGTCTCTTGGACACGAGCACTGCTCCTCAGGGCATGGCCTTTTTCATTCCTGGGTGTTGTGCTCATGCTGCTGCCCCAGGAATGTCACTGCATTGTGGGGACACTGCAAGGCCTTTGGTCCCAGCCTGTTGCCACCCTGAATTCAGCAGGAGGTGAAGCGTGAGGCAGGTCACTTGTGCTTGTATGGCTTTTCTATGCATTGAAAGGTGTCACTGAGCAGCTCCTTGCTGGCAGCTGTGGCAGGCTGTGACTGTAATTTGGGGTGCTTAAAACCTGGGATTTCCCCAGCCAGGCTAAGACTGGGAATTGAGGACAACAAAGATCCAGAGAGGTGGGTAAGAGGACAGAGGTGAAGGGTGGAGCTGGGAAAAATGGGAAAATTAGCACTCAGAGCTGGATTTGTTGATAGCCCTGGCAATAACAGAGAGATGTGCTTCTGCAGATCTCAGCTGTATAGTTTCCTTGTTTTTCTTAAGACAGATGATTTTAAGTAAAATGAGGTGAACAAGTAATTTTTGAATTTAATTTTCTTGCACTTAGTTTCTCCCTAAGACTGCAAAGCTCCATAGATGATGATGGTACTTTAAAAATTCTATAGGTTTGCAAGTAGGAAAATATTTCTGATAAAGCTCTCTTTTGGCTAGTGAAATAGCTGCTTATGTGTGAGTTAGTATTGATGGCAGATTCAGTAATGACATGTGATGCAATTACTTTACTAGCGAGAGAAGCACTTAGGCACAAATTTAAGATATTTCTGAACCTAGGCGTCAACTGGAGGTGATTGAAAATACACTATTTCTTCACATTTCTTCACATAATTACTGTGGAAAATATTGTGGCATTGTAGTAAAAAGCAGAGAGTTTTGAATGCTAATAGCTGTAGGGGGAAGACAATTCCCAGAGAAATGCTATTCTATAATCCCATGCTAATCTCCCCAACAGAAAGCTGAAGAAGAGGAGCTTGTCCTCACACCTGATGGCACCAGGGAATTCCTCACTTTTGAAGTTCCACTGAATGACTCTGGGTCAGCTGGGCTTGGCGTGAGTGTCAAAGGTAACCGGTCAAAAGAAAACCACGCCGATTTAGGAATCTTCGTCAAGTCCATTATCAATGGTGGAGCAGCATCCAAGGTAAGAGGGAATAGCTGTGTACTTTGGTCTTCCTCAGTTTGCCATAATAAGTTATTTTGAAAATATCCATAGATTGAAGAAGAATGACATCTGTAGTGTTCACCAATTATACTATCAGAGATAACAATTAGATTTCTACTCACATGTTTGCACGTTCCAGGATTTAAGCAGCCCTAACAGATTCGGGAAGGAAGGAGCCGTCTCCGGTACAGTTCCATTAGTATGCTATTTGAGCAAACAGATTATGATAATAGCCTTCAGTGCAAATCTGTAATTGGAATAGACATTTCCTATAGTGGCTGCAATGGAAGCTATTATTGCAGTGTTCATTTTGCCATAAACCCTTAGGACTAAGTATAGTTGGTTGAATATTTTTCTTTTGATTTGTTTTTTTTTTTATTCTTTCCAGTAGACAAAGCTTCCTTTGTGTGTGTTTTATGTAACTATCTATAATTTTTACTTTTCCAGGATGGCAGGCTTCGAGTGAATGATCAACTAATAGCAGTTAATGGAGAATCATTATTGGGCAAAACAAATCAAGATGCTATGGAAACCTTAAGGAGGTCCATGTCCACTGAAGGAAACAAACGAGGAATGATTCAGCTTATTGTGGCGAGGCGAATAAGTAAATGCAATGAGGTAATAAGCTTTTGATATCAGGATTGGCAGTTTTCACTTCTGAGGTACTTGTGTTTACAGGAGATGTCATGTTTCCTCTGGGACTTGAAAAATAATATCTGAGAAGCTAAAGAAAGAGAGAACGACAGAATTATCTGAATTTCAGTGTTAGACATGCTAACGTTATTACTGATCAATAAAGTTTTTCTTTTGAGTATTTTTGTCAATGAAAAACAGGAAACACTGAATAAAACTCTATTGATTTTGTAATTGGATCTCACTGCTTACGTGATTTTTGTTCAGCGGAGTTTTTTATGGAGGTCTATTAGATCTTTCATTTATAGACTCTGTGTTAACTGACTTGTTTCTTTGTCACTTCCAGCTTTTTTAAGTAAGAGCAGTGCTCTTGCATTTCATTATTATATTTTATCTAAACAAAAGTTTCATGTATAGATTCTACAAACCTTTGTCTTGGCTTTAATTGTGGGGGAGGTTGAACTACTGAATTCAAGGTGAAGTGGTGATTCTTCTGATGATTTTGTCTTCTCTAGTGCAATGTTTAGTGTTGATGTTTTGAAATAATATTCATGATTTCTAATAGCTTATCTTCTATTTAATGTAAGTAATGCTATATACTAGGAATATATGGACATATAATGAGAAGGACTGTAGATATTGGGGAGGACTGAATTAAATTTCAGAACAAATTGGAGAAAGAACTGAGTTAAATAGGATACAGCTGAATGGCATGTCAGAAATCCATCTCTTCTTTAGAAATCTAAAAGTTAATTCTTTCATTCTTGCTAATATACTAAGGGCTTATCAGGAATGTTATTTCTTGATCATCATGCTTCACAAATGATGTGCACAAATTGGCTTAGTATCATTGCTCCTGCCTAAGCGAAAAAGAATGGTTTACTTTTTAATGCATAAATCGAATCTTCAGAAAAAAATTAGCCCATAGTGTATTATAAAATCATGTCTGAAAAAGTAATTTTTAAAATGTTAAGCTCCTCTTGATTAACTGCTTATACAAAGGTTTTGTACACATGCATGTTTATATATGCACACTGCTAGAAAGCCAGCTTGGATGCACAGCGTGTTTTGCTGAGTGTTGAAGGAATTCTGGCCTTTTTGTATGTGGTGATGTCCTTATCTAACCCTAATTCAGCCTGTCCTTTGGAGACCATTCCTTATTCTTACCCAATTTCAGACTCTACTACATGCTATTACATAAAAAGGGTGAAATATTTTAGATTATTTCTGTGTTTAGTTTTTTTTTTCCTAAAATTATGTAGAAGATGATCCCTTTTCTCCTAGTGAAAGTCTTCCTGATTGAATTAATCCAGACAGTGTTTGGAAACACAAGGGAGGTAATCCAGCAGTGGTGAAAGAAAGACATTTCTCCTTGAATCCAACACAATTTTTTACTCACTCAAGAACAGCTTGGTCCCCTATATCTGCTTGACATTTAGTACAATTTATTTTGCAGAAATCATGTGCCAAAAGCAGCACAACTGACTGCAGTATATGTGCTACAAGATAAAAGAACTGATTGTGGAAACATTTATATACACTGAAATGTACCTGCACAAGGGCAGGATATGCCCTGTCTTTCTGGGCCTCCTTTACAGTTTTTGTGCATTTTTCTAACTCCTTAAGAAGATGGTAAGATTAGTTATAATGATTAGGAAAGCATTGATCAGTCGCTATTGCTGTAGTAATCAAAAAGTTGCAAAGTAACTTTTGTAAGTAATTTTTCCTAGGAATTATTGCTTTTATTGCACTTATCCAAAGGAAATATGATGTCGGTACCATTTGCATATTTTAATATGATGAAAGGATGACTTGCATGGATATAAAGCTGTTTACTTGCTGAGCTGGCAGTATGCAAGAAGTCACTTTTCTGGAAGTCTTACAATGCCCAGACTTCAATGAAATGAAAAGCAAAGAGAGTTTTTTTCTTGGTATTTTGCAATTAAACCCTATATCCTCCTTCAAGAATGTGACCAATTGAAGCTTTAGATGTTATTAAGCTGATGTAACATTGATAAGCTGTGATAGTGTTATTTCTGAATGTTGCAGGAATACCATATATGAGTGTGGTATTCAGTCAGCTCAGTCCCTCATTAGTGGCTGTAGGGCCTGAGAACTGGCTGGTGACAGCATTGCCTCAGTGGCTGGCCATGTCTTGGCTATATTGTGCTTAATTCAGCAACACAGATTGCTTAGACATGCTGGTATAGACATTTCCTCCTTAAAACATTCCAGTAACAACCACCAGGAAAGATTTTTAGTATTAGAACACAAAAATAAATGACATTTGACTGGCAGCAAATTCAGGAGCTTGCAGATTAGAAGCAAAAGCATAAAAAGGGCACAACCTTATCTTAATAACTCCCACCTCTTATCACCGTAGAAGCACTGAATCATTTAGATTGAAGATTATTGTCTCCAACCATTAACCCAACACTGCCAAGTCTGCTCCTAAACCATATTGCCAAGTGCCACATCTATACATGTTTGAAAGACCTGCAGGGATGGCGACTCAGCCATTTCCCTGGGCATCCTGTTCCAAAGCTTGACTATACTTTTCATGACATATTTTACCTAATATCCAGTCTAAATCATCCCTGGCACAACTGATGACTGTTTCCTCTTGTCCTATCACTTTTTACATGGGAGAAGGCACCAATCCCCACCTGATTAAATCCTCCTTTTAGGTAGTTGTAGAGAGCCTTCTCTTTACTCCAGGCTGAACACCCCCCAGCTCCTCAGAAATGGGAGTTTATTGGTTTAATTAAATATAAAAAGAAATGTTCAACTTTTGAGAAAGTATTTCCTGGTGTTTTCTATGGTCTTTTTGTTCTTCAAAGAAGTCACCATAAAAAAACAGCAGCTAAAAATATCCTTTCCAACTGATGCTTTCCTTTGTTGATTCAGCATTGTATCAACATTGTATTCAAGCTTTGTAGACGAAAACATAGCTTTGTTTCTTGTTAGTCTGAACTGCAGTTAAGTGGAACTGGTTTGGTGTTCTTCCCTTTTGTGTGTCACCAAGAACAGTGTTCACTCTGCTCTCTTGCAGGGTATGGTCAGTCCTGCAACGTCAAGTCTTGGCTGATTCCCTGCCACACTGTGGAGCACCCACAAGTGTCTCAAAAGGGAATCCGTGCAAGGGGTGATAATGCCAATGCAAAAATAATTGTGGTAAACATCTGGATGATAAAAGCAGTTGCTTTCGGGATGATAAAAAAAAATCCCGGAACAAAATAACAGCAAAAAGGAACAAAAAGCCTCAAGCCTTTTTTTTTCCCCCTGCCTTCAAGTCCAGCAATTGTTTTCTATTTGCAAAGTCAAACTGACTTCCTTTGGGATAGACTACACAGTCTGCTTCTTTCTTCGGTAAAACTGAGTTTGAATTGAACTTTTAAGGCAGTTAGTGGTATGAAACTGTTTTTTGATTTTAATGTCAGTTTTCATAATCAGCCCTCAGAATTGCTGAGGAGGGAGAATTAATTTTACAGCACAATTCTGCAGATAGTTGTTTCTGCCTGTTTCAATTTAGACTAGGATTTTTGTGTACTTTTTGTATTTTGTTTGCTATTTAGAAGTGAGTGACAGAACCTCTGTTGTCCTGGGTTGAGAGAGGCAGAACAGTTGCTTCTGATCTGCTGCAGAGGCGCTGTCTTTGTCAGAGAGTTTTCTTTGGCTTCTTGAACATGAAAATATTTCAAAACTTTGCAAAGTGACCTTGGATACTCCTTTCCCATGTCATCATTATTCTCAAACAGCTTCACAAGTTCTCATGTTGTAATCTAAGCCTTCAGAGTAATTGTAGTAACAATGTAAATGTACATAAACACCATAAGAGTATTATCTTGACTTGAGAGAGGCAGGGAGGAGATAATTTATATGACCAGCCCTTCTATAACTGTAGAGTCAAAAGAGACTACAAACTTCCTGGAAGGTAAAAAGATATTTTGTGCTGCTGTGGTTTTGCTGAAGATTTGCCTGTAGAAAGAATTTTCATTGACTCAACAGAAGATAATGTGTAATCCATCCAGGTTTTCAAGTGAATTGTCTTGTAGTAAATATTGATATAAGCCTGGAGTGTTAGTTATGAATGAACTCCAAGCCAAAGCTGTGCATCTGAGTTTTTCTCCTGTTTGCATCATGTCTACAGACAGTACAGCGATGTAGAATTCTACAAGCTGCACTATTACAAACCTTGCAAAACAGTGTTTAATATCTTAGCCACTCCAGACAAAATCACACACTGAATATTTGATGGACACTGTTAGATTTATGTAACAAAAATATTTAATTTGGGATTTGGCTAAATCCAAGTTTCCCTTGCCCCCTGTTTTAAAAAAGTTAAACATTCTGTTCTGTTGTATATTTTCAGCTTCCAGCCTTGTGTGTTAACTCATCAAGTTTCCTACATAAGCATGGAGAGATTCTTTAAGACACATTTCCAAAGCTGTGAAAACAGTGAGAAAAATTGAGAGAATAACAATAATATTCACTTGATATCCATCTATGGCCAGTTTTTAACACCTCATTTTCAGAAGAAACGGCCATCAGGTTTTTAGATCTTTAACTCAGGGCTGAAATTTTTTTAATTGCTCACATTTAAGGAGAAATGGAGCTCCTTGTGCCGTATTTTGTTAATTAGTGATGCTATTGTGATTAGCCTTTATGGGCAAACAGCTGGCGGCTGCATCGCCAGAACGTGCTCAGCACTCAGGCACAACTGCCAGGCACATCCTGCAGCTGGTGGCTCCATGTGCTGATTCAAGAAAATAAAGGTAATCGTTACTTTTGGAATCCTGTGTTTTTCAGTCCTGCAACCTGGACAGCTTAGAGACACAGATTGCTTGTCTGCACTGTGTTCATGTCACAGACAGGTAGCACTTGTCTGCCATTAAGTGAGAGCATCACCATTTTCCTCAAAATGGGAAATTTCAAAGGTTTTTATTGTTTAGACCTCCCTTTTTTTTTTTTTTTTTTTTTTGGTAGAATGAATATTTTGCCAATCATGCCTGAAATGAAGCTTTGCAAATTATTTGTGGATCCCCAGATTTCTTCATGCATGTCTGGTCATTTTTTTCTTCCTTTGAAAATGAGCAAACTGTGAAGCAGAGTCCTGATTCCAGACTGTATAAGGACCTCATCATTCATGAAATAAATTGACTGATAGATCAGTGAGACTTTGCAAATGAGTGGTTTCATTATAAAAGAAACAAGCAAGCATCCTTTCTTTTCCAGTGTGTGTGCAAGTATAAAATATTCAGCATCATTTTCCCCTGCATGCATTACTGAGTTACCTACACTGAAATTTAGGTGACAGCTTTGTTTTTCTTTTGCACTAGATTAGTCTTGTGATGACCTTTTGGAATTTAACTGTCAAAAAGTCTTTAGCATGTTCTCCAAACACAGTGATTTCCCTGTTCATTCCCATCTCCAATTCATTGATAAAGCTGTTTATCTACTTAAGCTGTTCCCAACTCTGATTCCTAGGGGAATTTACAGCTCTTCTCCACCCTGAAGATCAATCTTTGTGTCCAATTCTTTAGCCAGTTTTCAACCCAGAAAATGAAAATTTAGTCCAATCCGATGAAAACTTAGTTTCTTTAATGCCTTTGATATTGATACCTTGATACAGACTAGTATTTTAAAAGTATCTATGTTGGAAAACGAAGCTGTAGTATTTTGATAGTTTTAACCACAGTACACAGATAAGAAGGAAAAAAGAAAGCCTGGAGAATAATTCTGTGTGACAGAAAGAGCTTCAGCATTCTGGATGCAATGTTATATATAGCAAATTTGTATACTGTCTTCTTTAGCACCCATAATGCCTGCATTCCTATATTTGGACAATTTATTTTCTGAAGAAAAAAAGGGAGTCTGATTCTTGTTTCATTACAAAAAAAAAAAAGTTTGTTTGTGCTTTGAATATTTTGGCACTCTTCTTGTGCATAAACCTTTTTCATATTTATGTACATAACTTCAAATAGGATGGATGGCGGTGTTTAAGTAAAAGGGACTGCATTATTTGTTCTTTTATCATCTAGATAAGCAGCAGCTGGGCTAGCTAGTACAGACAGTACTTTAGCAAACAGCTGGTTTTTATCTGAATGAAAAAGGGTGTGGGTAGAGCCTTTTATTTAAAAAAAAATTAATCTTGTTTCTCTTTTTAATTTAAGAGACTGGTTAGAAAAGGAGCTACAGGCAATCTGTAGCATGGGAGGTTTTATTGAATTTTTGCAAATATGATCATTTAGTACAGATCAGTGCTAGGATCCAGAGAGGGAACTCACTCTTTTCAGTCTAGAGAGAAGAAAGACTGGGGGATTTTTACCAGTCAGTGTTTATAAATACCTGATAAAAGTATTAAAGAATTAATAAAGAATACTGATCCAGATTCTTCTCAGGGCTGTCCAAGTGCCAGGACAAGAAGTGACAGGCACAAACCAAAATATAAGAAATTTCTTTACACATAAGAAAAAAAGGTCCCTCTTAGAAGTCGACACTGGCACATCTTGCCCTGAGAGGTTGAGGAGTCTCTGATCCTGGAGATATTCAAAACCCAACTGGGCAGGGCACTGTGCAACCGCCTCTTGCAGATCTTGCTTTGGGTAGGAGGTTGGATTAGATAATCTCCTGTGGTTGTATCCACCCTCAGTTGGTCTGTGACACCAAGGGGTGCTCTACGAGCTGTTGATAGGGGGCCAGTTGCCACATGGATTTCTTTCCTTGCCAAGCCTTTAATGAAGCTAGGAATTTCTACAACTTTTTTAATATTACTCACTCTTTATCAGTCAATCAAATAAAATTATCCCAGATAGCACTGAGAGTGGTTAAGAGAAGGAACTAGAATGTGTAATTCCAGCTCTTTATTATAAATGCATCACGAAGAACAAGCAGTCTTGCTTTGGTCTGTTGGACTGTTTGTCTTGCCCACCACACAATTTCCAAATTCTGTGGGTTTTTTCTTGCACAAACTTTCTGTTAACAATGTAAGGAAAAGGTGTTTAGGGTCTAATTTTTGGTGTTTTATAAAAGGCATTTAATCTTCTGCAAAATATTTGTGTAGCTGACTGTCAATGCCTTTGTTTAAACCCATCTTTTGAGGTGCTAATTAGAAATGGAGAAAGTTTTATTCTTGGAAATTATAAAATATATGATTCACTTCACAAAACATGGCCATATAAATGCAACACTCCTGCTATTTCTTTATTACCCTGAACTTTACTGTATTACCAGGAGTGAATTCTATATATTTCTTTGCTTCTGAACCATCTTCTTGTCAGTGTCTTTCTGAAAATCTCTCGAGATCTTTCTACAAATGAGTCTGAAAGTTGATGGCTTGTCACACGAAGGACTGTGTGATACGGCTCACTAAAAGCTGGACACTTGTTACATAAAGTCATCAATATAGCACTGGGAGAATAAATCCCAAAGCACTTTGATATTTTCACACCTTATTTAAAGGCAGTGCAATAAAGGGTACCATAATTTAACACTTTTATTGTGCAAGTTTAAGCTCTCAAGCAGTCTAACGTTGCTATGCCTTTTCTTCGTGAAGTGTTTCAGAAGTTAACATTTCTTTTCAAATGGGGCTTAGATTCCTTTATAACAGAGTCTACAAATATTGTTTAATTTACTTTTCCGTAAAGCTGTCAGTTGTAATCTGCAATTTAAAAAAACTAATAAAACAAATCCTCATTTCACAATTTAAACCTTATTGAGTCTAATTCACTTGCACTGCAAGTTTATTATTCTCCTGCAGCTTGACGTGCCTCCAATTGTAATTGTGTTGACCCTCCGATGCACTAAATCTCCCCGGTGCTTATCAAACTGGGAGAGATAAGTCTACAGTTTGGAACTTCATTAAATATCTCATTTATATTAAACAGATGATGGCTTTGAACAGAAATAATAATTTTTACAGACTCTGCGACCTCCCAGTCGTGGTCTCCTTGACCGTAATGCGGCGTTTCGCAACCCTCCGGCCCCGCACCCCGGGCGTCGCGCCAGCGCCCGCGTGTCAGATGTCGTCCGTCCATCGGGCTCACTTCAAAGCCTCTGATGGGGAGAAAGCCCATGGCTTTGTAGCCCTTGAAGCAGATTTTTTAAAACTTTTTCATAGCATACATTTCTTAGTCATCTAGGGAGTGCGGGTGGAGTGATTAATAATGGGCAGCTGTTTCAAAAAGAAAAAACAACCAGCATGTTGCTTGTTTTTGTAATTCCTGAAAGTATGAACTACTCCTCTCGTGCTTGTTTGGAGATCAGTCAGTACTTGGAACAAGCATTTCCAGGGGCTTCAAATAGTTTGCAGCATGCTCAGTATCTTTGAGTATCTGGTCCCCACTGTATTTCAATATGTATGCAATATATGCTGTGGGATTTGTGTAAGGACACTGTTTTTAAGATTTAACTATATGCTTCAATATGAAGAGGTTTGTTGGGGAGAAGAGCTTATGCTTTAATATCTGAGTTCATAGTACATTTTCTACAAAACACATCTGTTTTTTAATACTTGTTTACTTTTTGATAGAGCTGAATTCAGCTCAAAATGTTCAGGTGAATTGGTTTAATGGTCTTGGCAATGCAACTTGGTAGCATTACTGAGAGGACAGCAGGGTGAGCTCAGGTGAACCAAGAGCTTTAGGGGCAGCAGGAAGGCTGGATGGTGTGAGCATTGGGCCATGGTATGGGGGTCTCTTATCTCTCTGCAGGGGTCAACTGGGCCCTGCTACTTGGGGCATCCACAGTGACCTGTGAATGCACAGGTAATCATTCTTCTCATTTGCAAGAGGCTGTGCTGACAGCAGAGCTGTGGCTGATGGGGTTGCTAAATCCAGGTAGATGATACCCAATTATTTTCTTTGCCTCTCATGGGTGCTGCGTTCCCCTGAGCTCTGATTTTCTGAGGCTCACTAAGGAGAACTTGACTTTTTCCTGTACTCTTGAAAAATCTGAGAGGCAGCTGTAGGAAAACAAGGGATGACCAGCTTCTGCAAGCGAAGACTGGGCTGGGAAGATACTCAGGCAGTCTTCTGAAGGAGAGCAGCTGGGGTGGGCAGGAGGCTGTATATGCAGCCTTTCTCTTTCCTGTGCACATGGCCAAGCATCCCATGTCCATCACTTCCACCACATACTTCATCTGTCTTGTGAGGCCCTGGAGAGTTTGGCCTCAGTTGTGGTGGGCAGGGACCTGGCAGCTCCAGGTGTTTGAGGGCTGGGGTGTAGAGCACCTCAGGTCTTGCCAGTTCTGTTTTTTGTGTCTCTGCCTGGATGCTGCAGCAAAAGATTAGAAGAGCTTCCAGGCTGAATGAAGCATGTAAGACCTCTTTACTCTGCAGCCAGGAAAGATGGAGGAAAGAACTCAAATGAAAAATAAAATTATGGGGAAGTATGACAACTTTTGTGTTTTTTTCTTTTGTTCTTAACTGCAAAACTTTGGAGTGTGATGATTTCATTTGAAAGCAAGTTGCCCCACTGTCGCAGCAGTGCAATTCCAAATGAGAGTTCCTGTTCCATGCTCCTGACAAGGGCCTTGTTGTGTTCAGCTGTCAGTGTGCAGAAGATGGCCCAGCTGTCTGCTGATGGTATTGGAAACAGCCCAACTGTCTGTTTAAGAAATTATCCAACAAAGAGACACCAAAATGGAATGTTTTTTTTTCACCAATTTTCTGCTGAAGGATTTGAAATTTGACAGGACACCATGGGGGGTGCAATGTAAAGGGGTTAGAAAGTTGGTCATTAGGCAGAGCTGTCATTGCAAATTATCTCTGTCCAGGATGAGAAGTTCTAGCTCATTTGGTGCTCAGACAGGTCTAGGCCTTAGGCAATTTGTTACAGTTCCCCCATGTGGTTAAGGGGACCCCAGGCACTAATTTTCCCCTCTCTTTGCAGTTGGAATCACCTGGGAGCCCCTCTGGGCCAGAGCTGCCCATCGAGACTCTGCTGGATGACCGGGAGCGGAGGATTTCCCACTCCCTCTATGGTGGGATCGAGGGTCTCAGCGAGTCGCCCACAAAGAACGTGGCATTGGGCAGGATAATGGGTGAGTCAAAGCAGCCCTGCTAAACAGGGCATGGTTTTATTTCTCTCTGTGATTCATTGAAGGGTGATCAATGTGTTATGTGGGAATTGGGAACTTAAAATGTGCCTTAAAATTCTTCTATGCAAGCCTTCTGCATACGTAATGTGAGGAAGAAGGTAAAGGGGCATTCTAAAGTAAATTTTGCATCCTGTGACAGGTCATAAAATGAATAGTAGCATTTAACATGGTTTTCAATGTCTGGTTTGGGGCAATAAATTATTGGTCGGTCTAGGCTCCATGTTGCATCAAAGTCAATGACTCATAGAAATTCATAGTTTTTTTCCAACATTCCTTCTTCTTCGTTTCAGTTGTACTAAAATACAAAAACAAATAAGGCAAATTTATGCTTATTAGGGGACTTATTAATTTATTTGAGTGTTTGCTTTGTAGGACACCAATTTTAAAACCTCATAACTAATTATAAGCATCCCTTGTGTAGATTCTGTGCCCTGCCATCTGCATGGTCCCAGCGGATAATGAGGTTATTAGCGCTTGCTTTGCAGCAGTTCGACTTCTGATGTACGGAGCTAGGTAATAAAGACTTGCCTTGCCACAGGAGTGGTTGGATTTACTGATTTAGGATGGGATTAGTTTGAAAGGATTTTCAAGTTTAAACACAAAAAGCAGCTTGATGAAAATAACACCTGACAGAAGACGTGACGATTGCTCGCTTGAGTTGCGAGTTTTAAAAAGAAGACATAGCTATTAAATCTAGGACTTTTTTTTAGCATATTAGATACACAGAATATATTAGAGGATACTGCTATAAACTTGATATGAAGCAGGCATAACTTAATTTTCAATTGCTTTAGATCAGTTTTCGGCCTTAGAAAATTAGTCTACCACTTAGGTTTTTCCAGTCAACAGATTGTGTATGTTTTCCACCCTATATTTTTTTCATTTGGGTTGGGTTTGGGTTTTTTTTCCACCCATGTTTTCTTTTTTAAATAATTCTTGGATTTTGGATTTTGCATTTTCTTTGTGGTAGCAAAATAGGACTGTTGTTAACTCTCTGAAAATCCAAAAGTTTGCTATTTAGGGTATTTCTTCCAGTAAGTCTTTTGCCCTTTTTTGTTCATTTGAGCAAAAGTAATTAGAAACATATCATATTCTGTTCTATTGCATTTCATTTTGTGCAGCCTGGAAGAAAAAATGCGCACATGAAAATCAAGGAGTGTGAAACCATGTCACCCAAAGTCATATGCTCTTAAAGAGAAAAATTTAGAAAAAATTGTATTTGTTTGTCAACAAATTTAAGGAGTGATAAAATAATTTGAAGTCTTTAGCACTACTCTCCCATAGAAAAACTAGTTGTTGTGGTGTCAAAGCTTTAGATAAAACATTTGAAAAACACTGCCTTCTGCTTTTTCCATCAGTGCTGCAGAGGATTTACACACAGAGCTCATATAAACAAATTATTACTTAAACACATTGTACATTGATGGGAGAGGGAGCCCTGAGAAAGTGCACGTGTGTCAGCAATGCAGTTTTACTTCCACATCAGAGGAGCACAAGACTTGCCATGCCAAATTGAACTAATAGTTCATCAGTCTGGCGTCATCCCTTTAGCAGTAGCCAGTAATTGATGCTTAAACCACAAAAAAACCAAAGTATTTCCAAAGCTGTTAATATCTAATACTTTTAGATACCTTTGCATTGTATACACAGAAAAAAAAATTCTGTCTTTAATTTTCTAAGTTTCTTATAACCTGAAGTTAATGTTTTGATTTCCTGTGAATCATTGCTTTTCTATATTGTTTTCAGGGACCAGGAACTATGTAAAAAATTGGTTGGTTGTGTCTTTAATTCACTGAATCTTTTGTGAAAGCACATTATTGGAAAATTGAATTGTGCCTGCACCTCACAGTAAATGTGATCTAGCGGCATGTAACTAAAAACTGGTCTTTCCAGGATTGGACTGTTCCCTTCTGCAATCATAGCAGCCTCACAGACCTGTAATGTTTAAACCCAATTTTTGGGAAATGGTCAGTTTTCTAGTAAGACTATTTTTTCTGAATTAATCAATACCACTAAATTAAAACCGCAGTGTTCATAATCTTTTGCTTGCAAGTTTTCTTGCAGTGCCATACAACAGAGAGGTGTTGCCTGTTGGGAGAGATAGGCACAGTTGCTTGTTTCAGAATAGCTGACATTTTAAAGACTCAGTCACTTTCATGCAGTGGAATCCGTGTCTTTTTTTTTTTTTAATTGGTAATGAGAAAAAAAGCAGGGCTTTTTTATTTTCTTGACAATGTTTGTGTGGTGTTACATGACTTTCTCTCTTGAAAATTGGCCTAAAAGTGAGGATTAGTCCTGAGAGCAACCTGGCTGAAGAACGCTGGAGGTCTATACCTTCCCACACCAGTCCTGCCCATGAAAACAAGCCCAAAGGAATGCTTTATGCAGTGCTGGTTCCCTTGAATGCTCTCCCCATATCAAGAACCCCTCTAATGAGCTCTCTGAATCATCTGATATCTTTTGATTTACCCCTCAATGGATTTAACTGTATAAACTTCTAGTACTCACTACTTTTTAGTGAGGAGATGACAGTTTGTTTTCATGGATGGAGTAGGTCTTCCTGCTGCTTTTGCTCTTGGATGGGTTTGTTTTCTTCCTTCCTAAGTTAAACTATTCAAAAGTAACAATTTCAAAGTCTGGAAAATGCCTGCTTGTTTTAGTCATTGCTTAAAGTTGGAACAAAGATTTCAAGAGTGTTTTGTTCTTTTAAATACCATTAATGTAATTTCAGGAAAGGTATTTAAGACAATTCCTTACTCCTTCATAACTGACAAGCAAGAACTGGCTGTCAGAACCTTGCTGTGAGAGTGGGAATAAAATACCAATTTTAGGATGTGATTTAAATTATGTAAAATAATGTTTGCTTACTGCAATAAGGCTATGTGAATCTTTTCATGTTTCTGATGATTCTCATGTTGATCTACTTTTCTAGGCAGTTATTGCTATTATAGATTTTCTTATGCTTTTTCATTTGATAATATTTCACTGAAAATTTCTGATGGAGAAGAGATACAACTTCCTGTATTCAGGGAATACTTTTGGTTTGGAGGAGATGGGATATTTTATTTATATAAATTGGGTCTTTTAAGAATTAGATGGCTGTAAGTAACCCTAGAATTTATTTATTTTATTTCCAGGGTGCATATTATTTAGTAAAACAACTGTGTTATACTGGTTTCCTTGGCTCTATAATTAAAAATTCAAGTCTTCTTCTGACATACTGGTCTTGTATCTCATGCATTATGCTCCTGAGTTTTGCAATACACAAATACATAGCTGCTGACTATATAAATTATTCTTATTCAACAAACAGCTTCGTACAAAGTCCTCTTTCATCTCCTTCTCCTAGTTGCTGATATTTTTTTTATGAACGTGGCGGGTTTTGTTGCTAACAGTGACTAAAAGAAGATATTTTTCGGGGGGTGCACAGAATAACAGTTGCTTGCACTGAATCTGCTTTTCATCCTGAAGGATCCCTCAGAACTCTGTGAAGTTTGATGGTTCCTACACAACAGGAAATACTGTGTTCTCTACATAAATAATTGCTGTCTTAAGGGTAGAATCAGAAGGAAGCACTAGTAACAAAAATTTAGCTAGAGATGTAGAGTGTGTGTTTCAGTGAAATGAAAATAACCTTTTCAATCAGATTTAGTTCCTTGGCCAGGAATATCATCAAAATGTGGTGCTCTTCTACAATAGTTGACAGATCTGAGCACTTTCTTGAAATCCAAGGCCTGTGTACAGTGGAGAAATCTTTGTTGTTAGTCATTCTCCAGGCATTCATTGTACTATTGGTCTGTATCCCACACTATCAACATGCTCATGAGTCATTCATAAGGTAATGCTGGGTTTTGAACATACGGTGAGAGTGTTCAACAGATTTTGTAGACTATCCTTTAAAGAGAAAGCAACAGCAAAAGCCCAAGGATTAAGCCAGAAAGAGGTTCCATGACAATGCAATGTCAGTATGGGAGCCAAGTTATCCCAGCAAACATATTAACCGAACTTCAGGGAATTTCAAGATTTGAAAGGACATGGAGCAGTTTAGTTCTTCATGAATAAACTTGTTATTCATACTATGTACTGTGTGTGATCAGGGATGTTTTAGAGGGCTCTATGTTGGTGGTTTAATTCAGATACAAATTATTTTCTGGTGTATTATAGGTGTATAATAGGTTTGAAAGTATAATATTTTTTGAAATATGCCGCTTGGCATATTTTTCCTTGTAGGATGAAAATCCTCATAGACCAGGAGACCAGCCTTTTGGTACTGGAGTTCTGAGGCTTCTTTTTCTGCACAGATAGATGGGAACCCTTCTTACCCAATAGTTTGGTGTAGTCCTCAGGCTGTGCTTCTTTAGATTGGTAACTTGTCCAAGAAATTTGAGCATCATTGTTCTGAGATGAGAAACATTTGAAAGGGAGAATGTTTTACCTTGCTTAGTACAGTGTCCAAAATACTTTATGTTATTACAGATTACCTCACTGAAGTTGAATTAATATATGCAAAACTGGACTTGAAGTGTAGTCAGATTCTAAATTTCACAGAGTCTAAATAGCACTTTTTCAGCCCGAGGGAAAATTATTTCCTTGAAGAGGTTTGTAGACAGGTTGAGCAATGCATTGGATTTGTAGATCAGTCAAATATACTGAAGATTACTGGGTTTGAAGTTTCTTTGATGTTCCCTTGTAAGGTTTCTCACAACACTTGTGGAATTAATTCTCCAGGGGTATTTTCTGTCCACTTCAGCTGAATTCTCTACAAGGCATGTTTTGAGTCCAGGGCTGACATTTGTCCAACCATCTGCTGGAGGTGAAGCCTTTCACCTGTTTTTAGCTTCATCTGCAATGAAAAGTATAGGCATGTCAGATGGGTTTTCTCCTTAATTCCGAAGCAACTATTAAAATGTCAGTCTTCACCCTTGTCAGATATAAAGAAGGGTAGTGAAAAGTTAAAAGTGTTACTGAATTACTGTAGCCTCTCAAATGGGAAGTTCAATCTGCCGAGTGCCATAAGGTTATACCTTTTCACAATCAATTCTTTGGAAACATTATTAACTACAGAGTTAACAGTCTTGTAGGCATTATGTTTGGAAAGAAGTACATTACCAGGCTAAACATTAAACTGTCCATCAAAGGAACTATTGCTGGACAGAATCAGCTGTTATGCAAACTGCATACATTCATTTCAGTTTGACAGTGATGACATGTCAGTACCTTTTTCTTCCAGCCACTTTTTCATCCTTCTTTAATCATCCCTTTGTAGCCAGTTTTCCCCTCTTTGGAAAGATTACTATATGTACTATCTAGTGCAGTGAGTATTTTAACTACCTCTTTACACATAGGGTTTTGTTTGTTTGTTTGCTTATTAATAATGGCATGCAAAGGTAGTGATGGTAACTGAAACCTTTGCAGAGAAGAGGAAAACTTTATTTTCCCCTAATTATTTACATTTCCCCCATATTTATAGTGAAAGTAAAGTATGGAAATAATTTATGTGTCCATGGAAGCAGTTTAAAATATGGAAGTAGAAGTTTTGTGATACATTACATTGGTGCATCATAGTTTTAGAATAATTTTTTATTGTCAGATGAATGGTTGATTAACCTAGTGTGTTTCTTCTCATGAGGTGTGACAATTTTACAGATTGTTTTAGTAAGATCATGCCATCTTTTAACTTGTACTCTCACAAATTTACCTGATGAAGTCTACCACTGAACTCATGTTGAGTCTTGATGTAGTCCCTATCTTGTATGTGATGGTTCTTGTTTAAGCATTTTAACAAAAGTGTTAAAACTTACTTGAATTTGTTGATAATAGAATTTGGTAAATTTTTTTTTCTTCAAATTTTGTATGTGTCTACTTCCCAGCATTACTTGAATAATTTCTCATTTTATGAGGGTCAGACTGATCAGGAAAAGTGATGGCCTCTGTTAGTCCTTGTGGAACACATTCTTTGTTACAAGGTGATACAAGAGGAGATCCTTTCTTCTGGGAGAGGTGCTTTTGAGCAGCTGCTCCGCCAGTGCACAGACTGTGGGCACAGACAGAAACGTGGGAGCTTCCTCTGAGCATCAGGAAACACTTTTTCAGTGTGAGGATGACTGTGCACTGCCACAGAGTGCTCAGGGAGGTGCTGCAGAAGCACTACTCAGAAACAATTTGCTTGGGGTCCTGGGAACATGACTGTAGGAGTCTCTGCTTGAGTGGGAAGGGTTGGACCAGAAGAGAAGTCTCTTCCAGACCTCAACCCTTCTGTGACCTTGTGGTCTTGCAGTAGGCCACAGGAACAACTGGTGTGCATCACTTTTCAGACCTTTGCACAGGAAGATGGGTACAAAGTGAGATATAGTTAATTTTATTATCCGCATTGTGTCACTCTTATCAGTAGCACTGCAGTTTGACATAACCTTTTATCATCTGTGATGAAATATTTTTCAAGGCACTCTCTGCATGCTGCTGTTATTTAGTTTTGGGTTTTTTTTCTCCCTTTTGTCCAGGTAAATATCAGCTGTCTCCAACAGTGAACATGCCCCAGGATGACACTGTCATTATTGAAGATGACAGGCTCTCAGTCCTTCCTCCACATCTCTCTGACCAGTCATCATCCAGTTCCCATGATGATGTCGGGTTTGGCACTGTTGACACTGGTGGATGGGCTAAAGCTGCAATTAATGAGTCAACAGACTGGTAAGAGCATGGTTTAGTGGGAGGAAAAAAGAGACAGCTGTAGTTGCATCTTTTCCTTTAGAAAAGATTTACATTTTTGGCTACTGCTAATTTTAATTCTTTTTTTTGGTCACATTTTGATTTTACTATTTTCAAACTGGTAATTGTCCCTGTTTCAGGGAGGAAGTCTATACAAATACCTCTGTTTGCAGTTTTCTGCTGTGTTAAAGCATATTTGTGGAAATGTTACTTAGTATATAGCTATGTTATTTTGATGATCTAACTTTAATTTAATTGCTATTTCACCTAGCTTTTTTAAAAAAAAATAACTTACCAAAATTTAAACATTTGAGTTTATGAAAGACTGATTGGAATTGTAGTT
The DNA here is from genome assembly GCA_003676055.1 of Chloebia gouldiae. Lineage (NCBI taxonomy): Eukaryota > Metazoa > Chordata > Aves > Passeriformes > Passeridae > Chloebia > Chloebia gouldiae. The sequence continues at coordinate 11,938,285 of QUSF01000003.1, forward strand.
TATAAACCTCACTGAAAATATTTAAAAGTTTATAAAACAAAAATTTTATTTTTATATTCCATTGTATATCTGGGAGCATCTCAATAGTTTTGTATGCTTCTTTGCTTTTCCTAATAATGTACTAATCTTTTCAATCTACTTGGAGGTCAAAGCTCTTTGATTTGCCTCTGTGCTAATGCTTGTGCAGAAAGAGCTAGTTAGGATTCTTCATTATGTGTGAAGAGTACTGTTCATATTGTTGGATGATATACAGAGACTATAATAGCTAAAGACTACTGTAAATAAGACTACTGTAATACTCTGAATTTAAATATGCAGAAAGTAACAGTTCCACATTTAAAGGTATGGAAAGTAACTTTATATATTTAATCCAAAGTAAAAATAACGTTTGTGAGTCTTAGGTTGACTCTCCCATTAGTTTAACACATTTAAATGTAAAAGCCTTAATGAGAAATGCATTGAGCTCCATTATTGACTTGCTTAAGTTCCTGGCAAAGAAATACTGTTTATTGCTTAGTTAGTACAATTAATACTGATCTAAGATTTAATTTACAAGTCCTGTAATTATCTATAGTAATAGCAAAATAAAAGCCCACCTCTGTACGCTGCTACTTCTTGAAGCTGGATAATTACCACAAATGGTGTGAAGTACTAGAATTTTCTTGTTTTTCTTGTCTCTTGAGCCTGTTATGAATGTGTCAGCAATATCTTAATAGAACAGCAATAGCACCTGCTGGCTGATATGCACCTGTCAGCTTCTTCTCTGCTTTAAACTAGTTTATTTCATCTTATATCCAGGAACTGAATTCTGTATTTTAAGCTCTGTTTTAATGATTGTATAAAAATGTAATTTTTTCATTCTCATTTACTTTTTTTTTGATGTTGCAGTTCTTCTTATGGACAAAGTCATACCTGTAATCTGGGTTAATGAAAAGTCCATTTGTATTTTGTAAAAGCTGAGAATCTGAGACATTTAAATAGAATAGTCCTCAAGCCTGCACATAATAGCTTATTTCTGAGGGAATATTTTTAGATGAATGTGAGCAAAATCCTATGAAATAAAGTTTCATAGGATTTGAAAACTGCAGATGCTTTTACTTTGACTTCTGCAGTGTGTCTTGCTATTCATACACTTCTTTGTAAATGAGTAACAGTAAACAGGGATTAGATATTGTAGAATTGATCACACTCAAAAAAAATTGTGTGTGCATGAGAAACTGTAAACATCTTCAGACACAATGGCACTTAAAAGAGTTGAGGCACTTAAAGCAGTGTTGTGCTTTAGTATCTAAATAAATACATTTATTTATTTAGATACTAAATAAATTGCAATTAAAAAAAATTGTAAATAAAAGGCAATAGAATTAGATTGTTGCTATAATTTCCTGTTGCTAATGGATGAAGGAAGACTTGTAAAATGAAGGTGTGTTGTATGATTTTGCTGGAAGGCACAAAGGGTAAAACTAAGAATATGGAAGAAGGGTTATCCAAACAAGAATGGCAGCTGTTCTGAATCACAGAAGAAAATGTAAGCTTTTTCAGCCTCACAATATCTCCCTAATCCTTGATGAAAATGTTATGAAAACAAAAGGCCAATAAGACAGGATTAATAAATGGAATTTTAATAACACTGAGGGTCAGAAGACGGTTACATTCTTTTAAGGATCAGCTGTCATTCCAGAAATCTTATTTGTTAAGTATTCTAGAATATAGTAAATTGCATTTGGCATTGCTTAATGACTTGCACTAAATTCACCTCTGTCTTTTATATTGATGTAGTTGAAAAATATTAAAATGAGGCATTTTTAGGGGCATTAATTCCTCCCCTGTGCTCATTGGCTTTTGCAGCTGTGGCTCTGCTTGGGGACTTCTGAATACTTTTAGACCATTTACATGCATTCAGACTCCTGTGATCCACTCCTTCCTTAATTACTGAAACACACTCGTAGGTTATTAATAATAGAAGTAAAACAGGACATGAAAATTCAGAACTCTACGTAAGGCTCAAATAAAGGTGCTAAGTAGCATCTTTAGGGTGCAGGATACTATGCAAACATGTAATAAGAATTCCCTTGATAAGTATGTGTGGAAGAGAGGTGTGACAAGGGCAGATCAGGGAAGCAGAAAGTCTTTAAAAGTGGTATCAGTGGAAATGCTGGATTCCAAGCTCCCAAATTCCCAGTTGCTGATGCCATGTGCAGACCCTGCTGCTCTCTCTGGGACCTGTGGTGTCCTTTTCAAGTTATATTTGAAAAGCAGTTCTAGTCTATTCTCAGGACTTGAAGTTCAATATAGAAGTGTGTGCTGTGTTTACATGGAAATGATATTTTACTCTACTAGAAGTTTTATATAGGTGGATCAAAGCGAGCTTTTATGAGAAAAGAAGCATAGAGCCAAAATAAATAATTTTGTAAGTTCACTTTTTCTGAAGAAAGTGTCACAAGATACATTTTGTTCGGCAAGATGAAGCCAATCATTTTAACAAACGTGAGCCTGTGCTAACAGATGTTGCTGGAAAAAAATTCTCACTTAGTAAAACCACATTTTTCTGGCCTTCAGAGACAGGACTGACTAGCAGGGAGCCAGAAACTTCTGTGTGGCCTTGGTAAAGTCAATTATGATCTGATTATGAAAGGTGTTGAAACCCTGTAAGTTCAGGTTGGAGTCACTTTGGAGGGCATTTTCAGATTTAGGTGGTTCTTACTCAGCTACGTGTTGCACTGCTATAAATGCTGGAAGTGTATATTGGCCTTGTCTGTTTCATCTTTCTATCATGAGGAGATAATTTTTTCCCTGTTTTGTGGGTGTGAATGTTAGGACTAAATAGTTATTTTTGAGTATGGTCTCTGATTCATCAGAGCTTTTAAGCATATGCTTGAGAACATTGCTAAATTGCGCAGACATCTCTGAAATAGTTGCAGTAATTAAATGTAAAACATTATGAGCCTGAGCCAGAAACAGTAAAGGCAAAAGGCACTTGACATTGGCTTTATTCACATAAGCTCTGATCCTGCTCACACTGAAGTATTATATGCCCGTCACAAGCACATATCTTATTATTTGTAAATCTGCCATTACTAGACTGAATTTCATTTTGACTGTCTGGTAATGAGGATAGTGATTTTCATCTTTTATAGTACTTTATGCCTTTGGACACCTTTCCTTACCTCTTTTTCTCTGTTTTGTCCAATACCCAGGTGTTTCTTGATCAAAGATACTCCTGTAAATTAGAGTACATGGCATGCATAAATATGTGCATGTTACCGAATTTAAAAGTATAAGTTGTTTTTTGCAAAAATTCACTATTTGCCTGTTTCTCAGTAGGAATGAGATGTGTGTTACAGTAGAAATAATTATTTAGAAACATGGTACTAAACTAAGATGGTACTAAACAAAATATCTTGAGTGGTATTTGGAGATCTATTTAGAGATCTCAGTGACAAAATATTTAACTGTTTTTATCTTGACGTACAACAATATTCAAAGAGGAGATTTTGAGGGATCATTTACCTATAGGATAGATAACAATGGCCTAAAGTACTGTTTTTTCAGTATTTTATGCTTTTGATTTCTTTTTGTGCCAGCTGAAGTAGGGATCTATATTACTATCCCCTTTTCTAGGAGCCAGATCATTTTGTGAATTTTCTTTCATATTGCTTATTAGCAGTACGCAATCTTGCCTTTTGAAAAAAATATTTTAGCTTGCACACCCAATTTTGCCTTCATTCTAGCACTCATGATTCTGCCAGTGTTTGAGCACCATTAATAAATCTATCTTCAGCATGTTTCTGAGGCAGCTTGCTGAAAACCTGACTCCCTGAGCTGAGGTCAGTTTACAAACCTGCAGAAGAAACAAAAACCAAATACAGTTCTCCCCATTTCTGATTAGGGGGTGGAGCTACTGTGGCAAGTACTTGCTCTGTAGGGAAGCAATGAGTAAATATATGGTTGGTTGTCATAGCCAGGCTAAAAGCAAGAGAAGCTATGAAAAATTAACAAAAGTTTCACATATGGAGAGGAATTTTAATGCAAAGTTTTTAAATTAAGAAAGTTCAAGCTTTGTGGGCTTCAGGCAGGACAGTTTCTATTTATGCTTTACTAAAAACATTTTCTGATAAAGACAAACCGGATAAACTTCTATCACTAGAATAAATTAGTTTCTCAGGAAAAAAAACAGAACTGTTTTATTCTCCTGCAAATTATTCCTGTGTTGGACTTTATGTTCTTATAGAATATGTATAGTGCACCAGATGTGTATATCTTTTGTTAAAACTCTAAGTGAAATTCTTGGTACTTTTTAACTAGAATTGCTTAATGCAGTAAAACAAATCCATTATGTGTGTAACTGAATACTTTCAGTGGTGTATTTAAAACTGTGAACTTAAGTTGGTAGAAGTCACATGCTAAATAAATGATTTTCTCTGAAGAGTGAAAGGTTGCGTGATCTTGATAAATGTTCGCATGATTTTTTTCCCTTCCTACAGCACTCTTAGTCCAGATGTTGATCCAGTACTTGCCTTCCAGCGAGAGGGTTTTGGACGCCAGAGCATGTCAGAAAAGCGTACAAAGCAATTTTCAGATGCCAGTCAGTTGGAGTTTGTTAAAACACGAAAATCCAAAAGCATGGATCTAGGTAGTGAGTGATGTTTTTTCAATTTTTTTTTGAAATTTGAACCTGATTTTCATGTTGTAAGTATATAGATTTTATAATTCCAAACAGATTGTGTATGTGCAGTTAGTACTGCACATAATGTCTACTTGTGGGTAGTAAAGTACTAACTTGAATGGCCAAGTGGCCTGGGTGTGGTTTGTTGTTTGTAAATGTCCATACATTCAAATATCATAGTCCTCTGGATATGTGGTTATACCTAAATGCAGTAAACAGTATTTATTAAAATGGAGGTGAAAAATGCATTTGCCAATCCATAGAGAATGACTGTGTAAAATTGTACCCCGCTGTGGTTCTGGGTAGCCGGGTTTATTCTCAGTCCATGATTATAATGCAGTTAGCCTTAAAGGTCTTTCATAGTCTCTCATTTTGTAGATGAATTCAGAATTAGAAAATGGTCTGACATCTGTTTGAGACCCAAGTTTTAATATTTATATCAGAAGCCCTATAAAGTAGCAGTGGCTAAGACAGGCAATCACAGTGATCATTTTAACTGATAAACCAACTGAGAATAAGTAATTGCTAACAAGCCCATCAATTTTTCTGCCATTGAATTTAGATTCTGAAGTGCAGACTCTAGTAACCTCAAACAGTGCGTTTTGATGGCTTAAACACACAGAATTCCCTACTCAGAATAATAAAATATTATGCAATTCCCTCCTCTACAATAGTTGTGAGTGCCTTGCCTACAATCCCTAATTCACAAACTTCCTCAGGCTGCAGTCAGGTTGGAGGTGTTGACTTGTCTTGACTAGTGCCATGTGCTAACGTGTCAATAACATATTGTACCTGCCTGTGATGTGAATGACTGACTGCATGAAGGTTGCTAGTTTGCTGCCACTTCTACCCAGAATGTTTGCTTACTCTTGCAGTTTATTTGCATGAAGTAGGACATTTCTAAGGTCCCCTAACTTGAAAAGAAAATATGCAGACCAGGAGGAATGTTGAGTGCATGTGGGGCATGGGCACTAACTGGGCTAACCGTTATGCATTTACCTTTTAACAGTAGCTGACGAGACTAAGCTCAGTACAATGGATGACCAGAAAACAGGTAAGAATTGACAGTAAGGCTGTTGCTATAGAAACCTTGGTCAAAGCAGCTTACCACAATTACAGAACTGCCAGTCAAATTGCATGAAAACATGAATATTCCAGTACTTGCATGGCTGCTTTCTATTGTGAATAATAAAGTCGTACAGAAAAAGAAAATTTTTCTATAGAAATAAGTATTTAGGGTAGCATATTCAGCCAGGTCATGCGTGTGATTGTAGGCAGACACCTGTTTCTACACTTTAAATTCATAAATATTCAGAGTTATTTGGGGTTTTTTTGTCCTTTCAAAAAATATCTTGGAAAATCTCCTCCTAGCTCCAGACTGTAGTGCACAGAGAGATGATTTAGAATAGTTCAGTGTTTGGCTCTTACAGTGCTAACACACTGCTTGAAAATAATTATTTTAATTAGAAAACTGCTGCCTTTGCCTTAAGTGGTCATCAGATACATGTTGTGCATTGAGTTGAAGATTTTTTGTGCAAGTTGATTTGCTTTTGGAGCTGAAACATGAGCATCGTAACAGAACAAAAGAATATGTAAATAGATTCTTTTCCACATACAATTTATTGTAATGTTTCACAAAATGATAATGAGAAATAGCTTTCAGGGCATATTTTTTTATTAGTAATTAAAATAATGCACCAACTGCAATTATGAACCTTTATGATTTATTAATATAAGTTAGCTTTTGACCTATAGAATGTTATTTTAATTAGGCTAGATCCAGAGAATACCATAACATTACTTAGCTCTAATTAGGAACAATTCACCTTTTTAACCTGAAAATATTATTTATTTTAGCATGATTTAAGGAGTAGTCCATTCAATACAGAATTTACATTTACTAATTCCCAATTGCATCTCTGTTTAACTGGACTGTATAACATGAGTAGGAATACTGAAAAGCTGTAAGTAATCAAGTGATAAAATTAAAATTTTTATTTGAACAGATAAGTCTTCTAGCTTTTAAAATGTTGCAGAATATGGCCACAGACTTGCAGCTTTGCAAAAAAGGAATGAATAAACAAAATCAAAATGTAGGAATATTTTGGAGGATTAAAGCCATCAGAGTGTGAATGTATGAATTGTGTTAATGGTTGTGGTAATAATTGGTGCTTAGGAACTGCCTTCACCTCTAAGCATTATTCACATAAAAACAAGTTAAAGACCAAATTTAGAATTATTGTAAATTATTTTTCATTTTCTTATTAACCTGTCTAGTTGAATGGGATGTGATTAGAATGGTGTAAAACCCATGTGTTTTAGTAAAATACAATCTTCAGGTTTTAAAGATGCATAGTGGTTTTGGTGGTATCAGTAGAGGGTGGTATGAACTGAGTGTAGTTTTCCTTTATGTATAACACCTGGATTAAATTCCAAAAAAGCAGACAAGTTGGACAACTTAGCTGAAAGAGCATGACCATGCTGTCTGGACTAGGCAGTTACATATTTTGTGCACAGCAAATGTGCTGGAAAAAATTTTCAGTGGCTGTAAAAAAGGAAAACACCTTTTGCTGTACTTCTATTTTATTTATCTTGCGTGCTTTTAACCAGATTTTTGTATATAAACACTGGATATCTCCCATTACTGAAGATGGATGTAGCTGTTAAACAAACCACTTACTGTGGTTTGGCTTAAAAATTATCTGGTTCTAAGAAAAAAAAAAGCTTCAAATGTGTGGTGAACTATGCTTTGATGAACTCTAGAAGCCAGAAAACTTCAACAAGTATTTAATTTAGAAAAGATAAAAACAAACTCTGTTACTGTCACAGTTGGATTTAATAGTATTGGCTGAAGAGCACAGACCTCTCCAGCTCTAGTTACTGTAATAGTTTTTTAATTATTTTTCTTTCTATAGTTCACTTGAAGTACCTAATCCTTGCAGTGTTTACAGTTCATCCTAGAGGTTAGAAGTATATTCAGTAGCAATTGAGCATGGCTCATTTATAGAGTCCTTGGCATACTATAGCTCTAGGTGGTTATTTTTCCATATGTGTGTTATGAAAATGAAAAAGAAAGAATCAAATAACATTTATTTAAATTACTTATTGATTTATTTTTACGCAATGCTTTTTAATTAATCTTTTATTAAACAGAATCAAAATTAAACTGGTTTTGATGCAATTTCTTGCTTTATTCCTCTCCTGCCTTCCCCCGATAAAGTGTTACTCTCATAGTGTCTGAACTGAACTAGAAATGGAAAAATTTATCAAATGTAATGGAGCAGATATTACTAAGTAAATAGACTCACTGATAATGTCCTTCAAGAAGTTGTTTAGAAAGTAGACTTTATGCCTTTGCAGAACTGGTTTAATGAAATCCAGAGAAGTTTTTGGCATCAATTGCAGGTAGCATTTGACTTGACAGCTCATAAAACTATTTTTTCAGAAAGAAAAAAAAAATTGTCATTTTAAATGATTTAAAAGAATATGCTGATGAAAAATTTGCTTTATAGAATAAAATTAGCCAGTGGACAAAAGATCATATATCCCTTGACACCATGGGCTCTGCCTTTGCAAATCGCCCAAGCGGATTGGTGTCACTGTATCAATAATTACCTTAGGGTGAGATAAGGGGAGGCACAGTGAGTTGTTAAACAGTGTCAGCACAAGGGAGAAACAAAGGACTTGGGATAGGGAGCAGCACAAGGCTTTGTGTGATGTCTCAGTGTCTCCTAGGTGTGCGTGCCCTGGGGGAGGCACCTGCACAGTCACGAATGAACAGGGGGTGGCTGCATGGCTGGGAGGACCAGGCTTGGCCCTTGTCCCCAAGGACTGGCCAGCTGGGGACACAGGGAGTGGAGGGACATGTGTGGTGGGCAGGGGCTGTGCTTGGCAGGTCACAAAGCCCTTGGGAGATGGACAGGGTGTGGGCACTGCCGAGCTGTGAGGTGGATGTATGGGGGCAGTCATGGCAGGAGGGCTGCTGGGATACAGAGGGATGAATTCACCTCAAAGGATATTTGTTAAGAAAATTGTTAGAAAGGGAGATTTTGATAAACTTCAAATTTTAAAAAATGATAAAATAATCCCTTTCATCCTCAGTCATATAAATATGCTTTAGGTAGATGTGTCTTTTCCTCTCCTTTTTTCTACTTTAAATTCTGGTGTCAAAGTAGGAGAGGAGCTCATTCTGAGCAGATAACGTTTCTGATGATTACCACCAGTGCTATAAAGGCTGGAAGAAAATGCTGACATTTTTGTATTTAGAAAACAGCGTTTTGATGTGACTCATAAATTTTAAACAGAATCCATTTTAAAGAAAGTTTGCTGGTGTTTACCAGATTATGGGTAAACTACTCACTTTCTGACTGGTGAATTCTAGTAATAAATTCATAACACACTATTTACATGGACACCTAACTGTATATTTTTAGAATAGTAGATTTGCTATGAAGTACCCATAGGAGATAGTGAAGGTATTAAAAGATACATAGCTCTGTGACCACACTGATAAAATTGCTTGTGAGAGGAGATTTCCCCATTTCAGATTCTGCAACCTGTTCACATTTGTGTTCATGGCCACCCATGTTCAATAAATACTCTTATCATTTACGTAATCCATTATTAGTTTTACAGCACTCAACATTAGGTCATATCCCAGATGGGATATCCTTTGGGAAAACACAGCTTACATAAATACAGTTCTCACAAAGATCTATACTGGGTGTCAGGAAATTGAACTTTTTAAAATGTTCTTTATGAACACAAATGGGCATATAAATGCCTTCTTTGTAATTACTGTTTACAAAAAGAGCCACTCAGTAATTAGGAAAAGATATATGAGCATTTCATTTGGAAGGTTACAAAGCAGAATGTGGAATAAGGAAGTTTACAGTAAGTTGCTATGTAAGAGGACACCCTTTCCTTTTGTATATGAAATTGGATCTGTCAAACAGCTGGTTTATATATGATTGTCCCATTTCCTCTTTTTTTTTCCTCCAGCATGTTACATCCTTTTTTGTCCTGTCTCATAGACAATTAAAAAAATACAATCTTGAAAAATAAAAAGCAAAATAAAGTCTCATTTCTTATGTACTGCAGGCATTAGTGGAAGAATAGCAGATTTTACCATGGTCTAGAAAGTGGACAGTTTTATAGGGCACGGTCTAAATTGGAGTGCTTTTACTTGGCAGAGAGAATGTTCTGTAAAATGCTCACCTTAGACTTCAGGCCATTTTCAGAAGTTTGGCAATTCCAGACTGCAGCTTGTTTGCACAGCTGGGAAGCCACCAGCCCTCTCTGGTCCCAGCTGGCCCTGTGCTCTGCCCCCAGCCATCCTCACAACCTTCAGCCCTCTAATAAGCACAGGCTGTGTGTGAGAGGGTGGCTTCTTCTGGGAGGTGAGAATTCATGAAGAAAACATTTCTCATTTGTTGGGGTGCATTTATTTCTGACCAAGGGTCCAAGCAGCAGGACTGCAGACTGCTGGGGGAACCAAACTGCAGGAGCTGTGTAGACCTGGGAGGGCAGATTTTTGGTTTGTTTCTGTTTACAAGTTAATCTTATCAGTAGGGCAGCTGAAGGGAAACACTTTGACAGCTGCTGTTTGAAGTTATTTGATCTGAGGGATTTCAGTTTAATGTAATTGCTCAGACTTTTAATAGCTGAATAGAAAACGACAGCATTCACTGCCTTGCTTCATCTCATACCAAGGTAACAAATGATGTGGAGAAAATTTGCCATGCTGCTGTTCAGCATCTCTTCTGTGGGGGACAAACAACCTCCTTTCCTCCCAACTAATACTGAATACCTTTAGTAGTGCAGTAGCAGTTTTCCCCAGTTTAAGGTAACTTCACATACCTTTCATAAGAGCAGTGACAGATGCTGTCTCCTCTCTGTCTCCTGGTAGCTACCAGAATAGGGACCATCTTGTATTATTCTGAGATGAATGCTTAAAATAAGTAGTTTTTCTTTATTACACCTTTTTTCACACCTATGCTTACTAATGTACTGTAATAGTTTCGGTATTCTTGGGGATTCAAGCCTTGGCTCTGGCTCTCAGTGGTGGCTGGCTGTGAAATTTATTTTTGCCAAATAAGGATGCTGATGTCGACTAGGTAACAGCCTACCACCTGGGACCTGTTGTGGTGCCATAACAGTTCTCTTTTGTTCTCTTTTTGGGTGGAGAAAAAGTGCAAATTTTGTATTACAAGTGAAGGCTCTGGTCTCATAATTTCAGGAAATGTAGCCATGATGATGTTGTCCCACCTCATCTTGCTTTCCACTCCCAAGTCCTGTGGAAAATCTAGCTAAGACTGCACTTGCACTTTTGAATAAGATCAATAAAGTGGAGTGTTTTTTGGGTTATTTTCCTCCCTCAAAGAGTCTTCCTAGTTTTAACTTTAGTATGAGGTCTAATTGTGCAGTTGTGAGGTGATTTGCAGTGCGAGTGGTAGAATAAAGGCTCTATATTTAACCCACAAACCTGAGAAGTGGAGTGTGGATGGAGAAAGGCTGTTGCAGAACACTGCCTGAGGCTTCCTTGGCACATCTCTGGACATGCTGCCCTCTTATCAGTGATAAGAGCTGCCCTCAGCCCCAGCTGCAGTAGTGCTGCCCTAACAGTCACTCCTCATGACTGCCAGGAGTGTGTTTATTTTCCAGTTGGGTAACTGATATTGCCCATTTTACTAGGTCCTTTCCACAGATTATTGTTAAGCAATTTCACATAATCTGAGCAAGTCAGCTGATACTTCTCAGAAGCATTTAATTATGAAATAGTTAGCAATTTGATGCAAGACTTTTAAGCTCAGACAAACAGCATGTTCCTTGAAGCTAGAGGTCAGGCTACTTTGCAAGACTGTTACACTAAACATGGTAGGATTCATGCCCATTATCTGCTCTCTGTTCATCAGTTGCTAGTACAGAGGAAATTTCTGCTCAAACCAAAAACAGTTAATTGCTTTGTTAGATGCTGTTAGATATGCATCTGTGCTGGTTGTATGAGCTAAGTTTTTAAAGCCCTGTGATTTCTTTGTCATTTAAATTGTGTAAAATAATAGTAATGGATGTTGGTCTCTCTTCACTGATTTGAAAAGCCAGACATTGCTAACATTGTCAGTTCCGTTGACTGTGACTTGACATACTCATTTGCTTCTGAGACCAACAAATCTGTGGAGAATTCCCTACAGATTATTGAGAGATGATGTGAATAATGTTAAGTGTGTCCCCAAAGACTTGCAGGATGGATGTGCATAATCAAGCATGCTGTTCTCAATACTAATTCTAATTACTTTTTCCCCCCCTTTAAATCACTAAGGTTCCCCAACCAGAGATGTAGGGCCTTCATTAGGTCTGAAGAAATCCAGCTCCTTAGAAAGCCTGCAGACAGCCGTTGCTGAGGTGACTCTGAACGGTGACATTCCTTTCCACCGCCCACGCCCACGAATTATCCGAGGACGAGGCTGCAACGAAAGCTTCAGAGCTGCCATAGACAAGTCATACGATAAGCCTGTAGCAGATGATGATGATGAAGGCATGGAAACTTGTAAGTAAACTGTTGTTTTGCGTAATGAATGTTTATGTCACTCCTTTAGTCACTTTAGAGAGTGACTAAAGTAGTAGAACATTATTTTAGAATTTTAAAAGAATGGAACTGACTTCATCACTATTTAGGCTTTTTGCCTTCATTTGCTTTAACAGATCGCTGCACTCTGCAGCTTTCTTCCTTTCTAAAATATGAGAATAAGATTATTGGGAATGTGTTTACTTAAATTACTTTGAAAATATTCTGTAAGATAGCTAAATAATGTACTAATGTAAGCTAGAAAAAAATTTAAGTAGAAAGGCAAACTCAGTAAATTTATGTTACAAAATATAGGCATCTAACTTTGAAATAGTACATTTGTAGTGTTGGGGGGTGATAAAAATAAATCACTGTCCTTTAATTAGAGTGAGTAAGGTTGGCAGATCTAATAAAATATAAAGTTAATGATCAGCTATTACCCACCCTAATGGGCATTCATTTACATTTGCAGTTCTTTAACCCAAAGTATGACCCAACATGTGGAGAATGTCATTAACATAAAAGAATCACTTCAAAGCTAACCTTATCATTATTGAACTATGTAAGAATGGGCTGGTAAAATGACAACTCATATTGAATGAAAATAGTATGACTGCTAAATTACCTCAATCAGGAGTTGTATTAAAATCATTGAATTTTTAACCTTCATGTTGTACTACTTTCAACTTGTCACACACCAGCAGAATTTTTTTTTAATCAACCTGCAGCTAGTTAGAAGTTTATGAATGAAGATGATAATGGGGAGGTTGAAATAGTAAAGTATTTAGTCTGAATTTAATGAAGGCTTGGAAAGGAATTTTTCACTCTTTTTAAAGTTTTTCAGTTTCAGAATTCTGTTTCATAAGCATCATTCCCTAATACTCTTTCATAAGTTACTTCTGTAACCAGTTTTTTTTTTAAATCTGCCTCTTTTTAAGAGTCTTCTGAGGCTGCAAGGGAGATAATTTTGCTAGTCGCTTTTCTCAAAGGTAGCTACAGATGGAATTAATTTTGCTTTGCTTTTCCATCACCTAACAATTTCACACAGTAGTGAGGCTAAATGGTGGTGTGGTGCTGCTGGCTGTCAATCTATTTCTGGCCAGTAGAGGAATAGGTGTGAGAAAATGTGTGATGATCCTGCTCATTCTTACAAATTGCATGGCTGTGTTCATTTGGGACATAAGATCATGTTTTTATAGAAGACTTTGTTGGTGTGAGCTCACTGATAGCAATATCCTGGTTTGAGGCTTCAGCTATCCAAGGTTTATCCAGAAGTTACAGATGGTTTAACTTCAGTTCATCAAAAATAGAGCAAAAGAGTTGTCGTGAGGTGAGTATAGGTTTATGAGATTCTGGTAAGGGTTTTTAAGCTTGTTGATGCAATGCATATAGAGTAGCAAGGGAGTTTTTGGAGCCCTTTAGATCCTTCACATGGGAGCAGCAGTGTTGTGGCTTAACTCCTGCAGCAGCCAAACCCCAGGCAGCTGCGTGCTCATTCCCCCACCAGTGGGACTGGGGAGAGAATTGGAAGGGTGAAAGCTGGAAAACTTGTGGATTGAGATATAGTCAGCTTCATAGGAAAGCAAAAGCCACATACACAAGCAAAGCAAAACAATTAATTCACTGCTACCCATGGGCAGGCAAGAGCCATCTCATGTCATGAGAGAGCAAGAGTAAAGATGGGAACAGATAGTCAGATCCCACACGGCAAAGAAGTGATAAGCAAAGTGTGACCAAGCTCTATGTGTAGAACTGTGCATTTTGTTGTGTTCTAATAGGTTCCACATATGGCAGTAAAACATCTAAGAAATATTACAGAAGTTTGAAGTGCCAGATTCATAGAAGCAGATGAGTAACAAGCCAAATATAATAAGTTCATTTGCTAGAATTCAGTTCTTGAGTGAGGAGAGAGGACGAAGGACTCGTGCGATTCAACATGAATCGAACAAAAGCCATTTATTGTGCTTCTAAACATTATTTATATTTACTTCTTATTGTGGTCTACACGGTCACACATTGTGTGATTGGTACCTCTACTTTGTTTATGAGGCAGGCACACATCTTTTTCTTGTCTAATTGGTAGATGCTGTAAGCATCATTTTACTCAGGTTGACACCCCCCATGTTTGCCAGCAACTTTTCTGCTTCTTCTTGCTTCCTGGAACATCAGCTTTTTTATCCACAAAGATGACCTCATTCCTTAGCTCCAGAAGGTTAGGCTGGTTCATTTAGTACATGTACATTTTTCTGTAAATACGATCCTACACTTGAGGATTTTTGCTTCTCATGGTGACTGTGGGAGCTTAAGAGTTGTCCCAGCCCTATGTCACCTGTCTTTGTAAAAACATCTGCATCTGCACTAACCTCAAAGCACTGCAGTCTGCTCCACTTTGTGACAATTCTATATGGATTTAGGCTTCCAGAGAATTTTTCAAATGGTGTCTTCAGCTGGACAAAGTTTGGGTACATATGAATATGTCAGAGTTTAACAGTCTGGATCTAATGTAACTAATGCCTCACTGCTGCCATAATGATATTGCCTAAGTTTTTAAAATTGTATTTAATTATTCCATAATTGTTTGAAATTAGAATATGACTTTCTCTCATTATAAAACCCAGACAAACATGCTGGTGGTCAGTTTGGTGAAGCCACTGAGGTTGGGTTCATTTGTCTTACTTTAATTTTTTTGCTTTTCTCCAAGTGTTTCAGTGCTAGAAGTGTTTCTTTGTCTTCCAGACAATTACCTGCTTTGGATTAGCAAATAATAGCACTGCAATGTATTGTATAGAGGAGTTCCTAACATGTCATCATTCCATACATAAAAGCCATAAAGAATACAGGTAGCATATGTGACAAAGGGACTGACTCTTCTAAATGTCTTGGAACAATATGCTATTAAATTACTAAATGTAGGATTAAAATCAGATGGCACTGACTGGTTCTGAGGTAACATTTTAAGTATTTGAGAAGATATGTGTGCTTTTAATGGCTGTAAGGAAGGAATATTCATGGAAAGAGGTGTGGGTGTTCAGTTTTTACAGATAATTTTTCCTCTTTTTTTTTGGTTTTTTTTTTTGCTTTTTTTTTTCTTTATTACTTGAAATAGCTGACTGTAAGCAAAATGTTTATCTTTATTGGCATGAAGAAGAACAAGGCATTTTGATTGGGAGAGATCAACAAAGCTTTCTAATCTTTTGCTGAATCTTAATTGCTGGAATCTAGGGCTGTATTAAATATCACAATAAGAGGCCTAGAAGCTTAGTGGGAAAATAGTTTCACATTAAGTAGCTTTGATTCCTCATGTGCATCTTTTCCATTTTATGGGCTAATTAGGAGAATAGCTTCATAATACCTGTTTGTGTAGTTCTCCGTACTGCAGCATGGTTCGTGAAATGACACTAGTGTTCAGTTTAATTGATGTTTAAAGTATACTCCAATTTAGTTTTTTGGCTTCAGCATCCTGAATGGGGAGGCAGGAGGTTGCAGGGGAAAAAAAGAAAATAACAGCACCAAAACAAATACATCCTGTGTTTTGCAGTAACCTAATGTCATTACTGCAACATAACAAAAATTAGAAGTTTCATTTGTAGCCTGGGTTTGAATTTTAATTGAGCAGCATTTGCATTTGTTCTAAACACTAGTAATTATGTGTATGTTAATTTCAGGATGACTGCACTGCATGAAAGTGAAACAAGCATCTTCATGTTGGGTCCTTTTAAGAGAACTGGAAATCTATTTAGTCCAGTAGAGAGACCAGTGTTTACTCCAGGAGAACAGGCATCCCAGTTCACAGGCCTCAGACTAAGCTACTGAGTTAATTGCAAGCAAACTGTGTATGATAGACAAATATTAATTGCAACACTAATGTAGAAATGAGACAATGTTCTTCATGGAGCATGCAAAATTAATAGTAAGTGAAGGTTTTGTTCAAAAATAGTCCTAGTTCTGGCCAGGACAGGGCTGACTTTTGCAGTAGCCAGGAGGGGGCATGGCCAGGACCCAGAGGTTATTCCATACCACCTCACATCATTTTCCAGGGACAGGGACCAGGTGCTGTAGAGTAGTGGAGGGAACGGTCGGGTGCTGTCAGGGCTGGCAAGTTGTGTGCCAATCATTCTTTCCTTGTGTGCTCTGTCGTTGGTAGTGTTACTGTTACTGCTGGTTTTCTTATCTCGTTGCTGTTTCCTGTAAATTGGTCTCATCTCAGCCCCCTGATCTTTACCTTTTGTGCCTCCAGCTGTCCTCTCCATCCTGCTGCAAGGGGAAGGGGTGGGGGAGCAAGTGGCACATGTTTTGGAGAGTCTGAGTAGGAGCACCAATCTGGAGAATACTCTTCCTAAACCACAGCACACTGTTTTGACAAGTTGTTCCACAATTCAGCATAGCGCAGTAAACAATACATATATATTTATGATTTATTTAATGTATTGTTATGTGAGTATGAACAAACATAGGTCAAAACTGATTTATCTTTAAAATTCTACTAGTGAAGTTCCAAGTAAACAGTTGATCTCAAAATTTGTCAGAAATTTCATACAGGTTTTTTTTTTTTTTTGCTAATTATATTCATTTGCAAGTACAGTCTTTTAAATGTCTAGTTAGAACAGATTGTAGCTATAAATTAACATGTAAAAAATTAACATTTCTATTCCAAAGTGTTTTTCCAAAATTATTTTAATAATAACTAAATATCATTCCAGACACTGATTAAAAGTGCTGGGACCAAAAAAAGTACAAGAACAGCTAGTACAGAGGCATGTGTAGGAACTATTAGTTTCCTAAAATGCAGTAACAGGAATATTAAAACTGTTTCTACAGTTGAGGAGCTGTATCATCTCCTTTACTCATAGCAGTCCTGAATTAAATACCAAGGCCTGGCCACTCTGGCGGATTGTACTTCAGAGTGCTAGTTAAGATTCAAAAATAGTTACTAGTGTTGAGATGTATCTGACATGGTATATTTTTCTTGAAATATGTCTGTGTGATCATCCAGGGCTGGAGAATATTTATAGAAAACGTGATACTTGGTGAATAGGTGCAAAGTCTATTGGACACATCTATGGATTGTAATATTAAGGAATAAAGAGTATTTTGAAAGCAAGTTTCTGAGAGAGAGAAGACATTATATTGAATGTTTTTCAGTCAGTGATTTGTAGATCTTTCAGGTTCAATGATTTACCTGTAAGGTGAAGATGAATGATGACTAAGAAAAGCAAGTTTATATTCTACAGGAGTGTATAGATGAGAAATTTCTGAAGAATTACAGTTTTCTGGTGGCTGTAGAAGAGTTGCTGCGATTTTGAGCAATATTAGCAGAATATTAAGAAGTCATAAAGAGGTGAAACTAAAAAAACCTTTTTTTTTCCTTCTATAAGCCACAACCATTTCAAAATCTTATAGAGTACAATTTTTTTTCCCATAGATTGTGTATATATAAAGCAAGACTGTATTTTTTCAAATTTTGCTGCCAAAAGTTGTTTGGAGGCTTTGTATTCATTGGAACTACAGGAGGCAATACTAAGTATGCATCTGTGATCCTAATTGCTGCTTTGTGCAGTCTGTTGGAAAGCTGGGAGATGGTTGGAGCCCTACTTAAATGTGATGATATAAAATGTTAGAGCTCATGGAAGGTCCCAGCTCCACAAGACATGCAGTGCTGTGTTCTGACCCACCAGCTTGAAGTGTTTTGTTTCTTTCTTATTAAACTACTGAAGCAGTTTTCAGGTTTTCAGTGGATTTTTTTT
This sequence comes from Chloebia gouldiae, assembly GCA_003676055.1. Classification (NCBI taxonomy): domain Eukaryota; kingdom Metazoa; phylum Chordata; class Aves; order Passeriformes; family Passeridae; genus Chloebia; species Chloebia gouldiae. The sequence continues at coordinate 11,956,259 of QUSF01000003.1, forward strand.
TCTTTTACTAATTTTTTCTTTCAAACTTTCTGAAGTACATGTGGAGTGTTAAATCTAACCTTGAGTGTGCTTTAGGACTCCTGGTCTTGAATTAGAAGCAGAGAAGGAACATGTTATCTGCCTTTAAAGTGTTTTACTTGTTCCACTGGGTGAAATCTCCCCACCTCCACCTCCCAGGCTGCCCCGTCTAAACCAATAATAACACCAAAAATAACAATCATAGTGCATGATGTGTTCTAAATGACTCCAGGAAATGAAGAAGCATAACAAAACTATTATGTTACTTGCAGAAGAAAAAAAAGTCTATTATGGCTTGTGTTGAGGGTTAACACTCCCTAATGACTTTCATATTTTTATGAGAATATTACTAAGAATTTATGGACGAGGCATGCTGCACTGCTGTTGTTACTTGCAGATACTTCTAAATCTCTCCTCAGCTGATTTAGATACTGAAACAAAATGGGACAATTAATATCACTTTTCTAATCCTCTTTATTAATCCATACATTATCCAGAGTACCCATAAAGTGCAAATAGTGTTTTGCAGAATGGTCTGCAAAGGTGAATTCCTTGCTTTTATGAGTTTAATACTTCTCATGAACACTCTTGGAAAACCATGTAAGCAGATACTGATTAAAAAAAAAAAAGAGTTTATTGTGGTTTTGCATATATCCTGCTTCAAAATACATTATGGAATATACCAAAAAGTTTTCCCTTTTTGTTTGTTCTTATGTCACTGATGTTTCTTAATATGTGCTTTCAGTGGAGGAAGACACAGAAGAGAGCTCAAGATCTGGTAGAGAATCTGTGTCCACAGCAAGTGACCAACCATCCCACTCATTAGAGAGACACATGAATGGAAGCCAAGATAAAGGTGACAGAAAAAAAACTGGAAAGGAAAAGAAGAAAGATCGAGATAAAGAGAAGGATAAAATTAAGGCAAAGAAAGGAATGCTGAAAGGCTTAGGAGACATGTTCAGGTAGGTACTTTGCAATCAAATGTAGAATGAATTATAAAAATAAGTTTCTTTTTCTAATTAGTCATTATATTGTAAATTCTTGCCGAGGCCATATTTTACTGTGCAGATCCATACACAATGTATATAGGCTGATCTCTCAATTTTTGAGCCTGTGGGTGGTGTCATAAAAGGGAAGCAGCTCAGAATGAAAGCAAAGGAGATGCCTGGCAGGCCAAAGGAAAGGGAAGGCAAAGGAAAAATTAATTTTAAGCCCTAGACTGCTTGGTTTTGAAAGAGTCTTTGGTGATGTCTAGGTCATGCACATATCCTTTGACAACTCAAAACATTTGGGGTTTTGTTTTATTTTTCTTCTTAAATGCTGTACCCAAAGCCTATGTGTTGATAAAAGAATATTTTTTTTTGCTTTACTATTAAGACTATTGGCATCATGAAGGCATGATGTGAAAGAGATTAATCAGTTTGAGACTGAGAAAAAGCATGCCTCTCTCAAGAAGACAGGATCTAAGGTTGTGTGCTCTGAGAGTCCAGAGAATGGGTCAGTGAAAGACCTGATTTACCAAACACTGAGTTCTTTTTAAAGGAGCCATCTCTCCAACAGACATAAGTGATCTGAAAGGAGCATGCTGCTGAGGTACACCCTGCTGTTGTGGGTAAATGTAACATGACAAACATCTTTGATCACTTGTGGAAAGGGGGGAGAGAGAAAGAAAACCAGTCCTTCTTTTAGCCAGCTAGAGTAAATAAACACATTTCAAAGAAAAAGCAATATTAAAGCAGTGTTTGTTTTGTTATTTAATTTTCAAGTGAGGTGCTGGTATTATTTTAATTATTTATGAATGATTCTGCTCTGAAAGCACATAAGGGGAGCTTCAGTTAGCTTTCCTCCCATTACTTTCTTTATCCTGTAAAATATTAGTTTAACATGTGTTGTAACTGCACAGGTTCTTGAGAATTGTTGTTTGACGGATAATGATATTAGGAGACTAGTAAGTAGAAAAAGTGGTTAATTAGAAGAAAAAATGTACTTAATTAGAAAATATTGTTTTGAAATCTGCTTTAGAAAACACTAAATAATACTGGGCTCTTAGGCAATGTATATATGCCATATAACAGAAGAAGAATTATAGGAGATAGTCCCACATGTCAGGTAGGAGGAGGGTCCTCCAGCCTGTGAAGCCATGGGGATGCCCTCATCCTCTGGACATTTGCCTGCCTCAGTTCAAGCCTGGAGCAGAGCTTTGCACCCAGCTCAGGGAGAGTGTGTAAGGCAGGAGATGTGACATGCTGACTGGTTCTTTTCTGCCCTCTGTCCTTTTTAAACAGCATAAATGACAGGTAGAATTGAGGCACAATATGCATGATAAATTCTATAGGCTCTAAATAAGTAGCATCTTGGATACTTTGAGTGTTGTGAGTTCAGTCAGAAATTGTTTACAGCATCTAGAAATCTTGGGCAGCTCCATAGGCCAGGCAAGGTAACCTTTCCTGTGTGCTTGATATAACACTTCTGAACTCTCTAATTTGGAAACAACACTAATTTGAGTGATAGGATGATCCAATGCTCTGTTGTTTGCTCTTCATAGCAGTCAACATTTTCTTGAGTTTTTTCCTTCACTACCATTTCTGAATGAACTTTACTTTTCAGTCTCCTTTTAATTAATGTGAGAGCTGTGCTATCTGGATATAGCTGACTCCTCCTGGATCTGTAAATTAGCTTGCACCTTGTCAGCCCACACAAGAGAGGTGTTCCTGGCAAGCAAGAAAATGCTGATTGAGAGAATTAAGCATTATGCTTCATTTCCACTTGGTGCTTGATTTGCTTTGTTGACAGGCTTCTCAATAATGTTTGAGAGATGGGCTTTGTTATGTCTGCAAAATAAGCTACTATTTCTACCTATAACATGTTTTGTTTTTCTGTACATTTGACATATATCATAGATATCAAGTAATCACTGAAAGAAGTTGTGTGATAGAAAATAGTGATGACAGTAACATTTAAAATTCAAACCAGGATCAAAGCATAATTGGATGTTTTAGTTCTGTACAACATTGTAATTTCTTTGTCGTTCTTTTTCTTTTCTCCTTTTTCACTTTTTTCTTCCTTTTCAGTGCTGTAATCTTTAAATAATCTTTCTTCATTAGGTTTTATGGTCAAAAACACTTGTGGGATGAAGTTGCTATTAACTGACACTTTATTCCAATGTCTGTATTTAGCCAAAGGGCTTTTCGTTACCTATATGCAAACTGGCATCTCATAAAGAAGAGTCTGTGTGATGTATAAAAATAAGTCTCCTTGTGTTCAGTTAAATTCTTAGCATTTGCTGCTGGAATCTTCATTAAACTCTACTGTGAGATGTAAAGTCCCACTAGAGAACCCTAAGTTACCTTCATCGTTCAGCATCTAGTCATCATTTCCAAGAAATCCCTGGATGATTCAGATAAGAAGTTAAAATCTTCTAAACACCTCCATTGTTTTACTGCTTATGTCAAACATGGTAAAGAGGATTGACATAACCTTGGCTGAGAGCTGCAAACTGAAAACTGCAAAACTATGTGGCTGTGACTCACATAACTCCCATTATTCCCAGAGGATAATGGGAGTTTTTCCCATTTTTTTTCCGAGCATTGGGCTGGAAGTTCACTCTTCTGACTGTGACATAAATCTGTCTGAGCACGTGTGTATTTCTTTTTTCAAATAAACACACAACAGATTATTTAATTATGCCATTTGGCTGAGAATTCTCCTCACAGATGAAAATAGGACAGAAGTTAGCCTAGAAAAGTGTTAAGCAGAAATATTGGTTTATTGGAGGGGAGGCAGGTGCTGCAGTGCTTTGCTTATACCTCAATCTATTTGTTTTATCTGAGTATTGGAATCATTCTTGTCTTAGCCTTTCAAGAGGATCATGTGCCAAATTCTGTGGCCTGTGAAATGCTGTGCAGTTCCTCCTTCTCCAGTTAAAGGGTGCCTGGATGGCCACTGCAAAATAGCTTTTGGGAAGCTGATATGAAGTTCTGCTAGTTTTTTGTTTCATTCCTAAAAAGCCTTCAGTAGATATGTTTTGACAACAGAAGTTTATAAAAATATGTATACTTCTCCAGATGCAATATGAAGTATGTTTACTCATTTTGAGTCTGATTTTATTTTTAAGTAGAGATTTTGTTTTTTGATAAAAATTAACCTGACAAAAACAATCAGTAGTTGAATAAGTTATTGTAGTGCTGCCTTAAGAAAGAGTCTTCACAGTTTCAAAGAGTGTGCCTGTAATTAGTGCTGGTAGATGTGCATTAATTTAATGGGTCTCTGTGTTGTGCAATTCTTTGACATCCCTCTCTTGAGAGAGAAAAATGGTATATGGTGCATTTTTCCCCTTCCTTTTGCCCCTGTCATGTACAGAGTATTTTTATAAAAATGGATCCCCATAGGATATGAGAGAGGAGGATTTGAGATGTTACATTTGAAGGTTTTGGATGATGATGATGATGCAATGACCCATCTGGTGTGGTGCTGCTGTTCGCTTACAATCCCTTTACTTAATTCATGCTTCTTCCCAGTGTGCAAGCTTGTATACAGTTGTTAGATGGGTGACTGAACTGATAATGTAAAATATGTCCAGCAAGTGGTCAGTCTCAGGAAGGGATGTGTCTGAGGAATAACATCTTTAGGTAAAAATGAACCTCCAAGACATTGAGAATAATGAGGAAATGGAAGCAGCTCTGGGTTTCCAGAGGCAGGAAAGGGAATAGTAGGGAGGCCAAGCTAACTAGCCATGTCTTGCTGAAAATATCTAGGGACAGTCATTCATTGCCTGATAAGAAACCCCAAACCTACTGAAACAGTTAACCCTTTATATGTTTGGAGAAAAATGGCTTTGAAAATTCATATGGTATGTTTAGATTTGTGTGGGGAGCAGATGATGAGAACAAAACATGGGGAATATGACTTGTACCTTAACCTGGGGTTTAAGCAAGAAATATCTGCATTAGTTTTGGAGGTTATTTATGGAATAGATGTAATGCAATTTGCAGCACCTGTGGATAAGTATGTTATATGAAGTAAATAAATTTTCTGCTATAGGAATTAATACCTGAGTCCAGCATAAACTTGACTTTTCAATGGAGAATATAAGCACTGTGTATTGAGTTTCAGAGAGCAAGACTGTATGCTCAAAATTAATCCTATGCGTAGATGTTTTTTGTATCAGAGATTGCATATTTTAAGATCTGTTCTGTAATGTTGATGGAGATGCAAAGTCATAATGTAGGGTAGCTGAACCTTAATTCCCATATTAAGTGTTGTAGCATATAGGTGAGCAAATCAATGCACTGAATAACCAATGCAAATGTAGTATCTCCAGATTTCCATTAAAATCTAATCCTAATTAGATTTAATTACATTTAAAATGATTACTGGGAACCTTGCTGTGTTGTATCTTCCATTTCAGTGAGAGGAAATAGATAATTCAGTTTGCAACCTTGTTTAGCTGAAATCAGATATACTGCTGGCTATTTTTTTCCCCACACAGCTGTTTCCAAGGTGCACTGGACATGTCCAAATTTATAAACATACTGTTTGTAGCTCTGAATTACACATTTCAACCACGTGAGCTGAAACCACTGACTAGGCCCTTGGGAGAATAACCTATGTGGATTACTGTTGCTTGTTACATGACTTCCTTGTATTGCCTATTCTGGTTTTCATTTAAGTTTTCTCATTGTAATGTCTGTGAGGAGATGAAAAGCAACTCACAAAGGTTACACCACTGATTTAGTAATAACCTTCTTTCTCTTTCATTTAATAGCAATCTTCAGACTTTTAACTAGGCACAATAACTAAAACATGTCAGAGTTGTGCAAAATACTGTTGAATTATATCCTAATCAGCAGGACTGGCAAATACCTCAAACTTGATAAAACAAAATCTCTGGTCTGATTTCTATCATTCAGTAGCTTAAGAAGCAGCAATAATGACATTTTCCTTGGAAGCATGACTAACAGGACTTTGTGTTGGTGAATGACACTTACTGATATATGCGTTTAATAGAAAACATGGGAATGAGCTCTGAAAGTTAGAGGGTTTTTTTCTTTAGTGCTCATGGAACAAAATGCCATAAATCTTCAACCTTGGAAAACAGAGAAGGAGGTTAGTGCTTAAACACCCGTCAGCTGCATCGTTTCAAACTTGGAAGCTCATTGTGTGCACACTGAGTTGTGCCTGGGTTTGCTAATGCTCATAGGAGAACGTTGCTGACAGCTTGTGGTGCTTGTGCTGAGACTTCATCAGAAACGCGGGGCTGGGTTGTTGGTCAGGTAAATGGAATCTGGGGCTGTTTGTGCTCTGGTTTTTGCCTGCTGCTATTACAAGCCAGCTGGCACAACTGTCATTTAGTCCACATCTGTTTCCCCCCTTCTGCCACCAGCTAGAAAATGCATGGCCTACTATAATCCTGGATGCAGGGTCTAAGCAGGATATCCTTTCACTTTAGAAGAGGAACACCAACCTCATCCTGTCTGTAAGTTGGATACTGCTGACACACCTATTCTGTGCTTCTCTGGCTACTTTGTCCTGATCCATTTTCAAAGTTTCGGCTGGCCACTGTGACACACAGCATCAGAAAAGTCTTTCAAATGAAATCAGCCATGCAGCAAATTGTCATCTTTGATGCAGACGATTACCCAGGACTCTTACAAGAGTCTTTCAAAGCATTTTCATATTCTTCACATCCTTCTTTCCAATTAAAACTAAATAAGGGACTGAAAGAGATAAGCTTGGTTGGAAATAACTTTTCTCTTTTGGAAAGACAAGCAGTACTCCTTCCTTTCTCTGTGCATTTCTCTGCCTTCCTGTTTCCTGCTCTCGATGGAGGCAGTTGCTTTGAGGAGAGGTGTGTTTCATTGCCTGCAGCCCCCAACATGCTGCTTTAGACTAAGATGTCATTGGGGCAAGGGCTAGTGGAATGGCAAATTTATGTTTCTAAACCAAACAAGTTCACATAATCTGTCAGGGATTTAAGGAATGTGGCTTCATTAAGTGGTTAGTAAACTCTATGACTTCTAAACGAAACACAGAAAGCAGTGGTATGCAATTGTGCAAGGGAGATTTGAAGTGGGAGATTAACATAATCATATGTGGCTTTCTGGTTTGTCACTCTGACAGAAAGCAGGGATTTTGCTCTATGTGTTCTTTTTTCTTTACACTGGATTTTCCCAGAGTAAATCTTGAATTTATAAATCTGATGGTGGTATAGTGTATGGGGGTTTGGTTGTTTTGGTTTTTTGGTGGTTTTTTTTTTTTTAATTGCAATAGAATCCGGACTCTTGTTTCTAACATCCAGAAGTAAGTGTCAGGATGACTTGTTACTAGAGATAAGTTCATAGTGGCTGCTAACATATTCTCCCAGTGTTCTTCCTTTGCTTGTCAGCGACTTTAAATAGAGAACCTTTGACACCTTCAGCACTGTCTTTGCCTGCAAAGCAAGCGAGGGAGGCAGGCAGGGTGACAGCTGAGCCCTCCACCATCCTGCCCGGCGTTCTGCACATTTCTCTTCCAGGCCTGCTGGATGAATATAGAACGCAAGTGTCAAGGATGACACCTTCTTTATAATCTCTGCAAAGCCAGCCTTTTCAAGGAAGAATTTGTTGACAGTTCAGAGATTCAAAGTCAATTTCAGTTTAAGCTCATATAGAAATGGAACTTTTTCTTCCACCTCATGTGATAATTGAAGACTAAACAGGCAGTGCCCTAGTCCATAACAAAGCATCTTCAATAAATGCTGTCTTGAGACATGAAGTATTTGTTAGGTGAAAAGCTCTGTTAATGACATTTGTTTTGTTATCTCTTGGAAAGCTTCTTTAGAGGTTTAATTCACTACTGATAGCACCTGTACATTGGTATATATTGTGGATGTTGTAGATGATGTTTTTAAAGCAGAGTCATCTTCGAAAACACTTTCTAAAAACAGGAATAGGAATGTTGACTTAGATGAAAATAAATACAACTTAATATAGTTTTGTATCTGGGATAACATAGGTGGTTAAATCACATTTTCTTAAGGTACTGAAGTTGGTGGCTGCAGGACAGCTGATCCTTTTCTAAAAGGCAAGCTTCAACTTACTACTGCATTTCAGTTCCCAGGAGCAATGATCTGTATTTGTGCTGTGTTGGCAGGCTGATGCCTCCTGTTAAGATGTTAACTTGTCCTACTATTGTGCAAAGAAATAGTAATTAAAGACATAATTATGCAACCCTTCAGTGAAAATGGCAAAATGTGATTAAACCAGTCTCTAATTTCTGGAATAGAATACACCAGCACAGAAATAGTTGGTGAGCACCTGTGGTGCCCTGAATGCAGTAGGAAAATAGTAGGTATAAGGCTTTCAGAGGTCTCATTTAGACTTTTAAATTGTTACTTCAGGAAAAACTACGAGGAAAACAAGTTTTGTAAAAAGAACAAGAGAGAAGGAAACATTAAAAACACAAGTGACAATGGGGTATAGAAGTAGCATTTCTCCCACTTTGAATATGTTGATGACTTCTGGAGGAAAAAAAATTACAAGGAACTGAAGAGATATTCAAAGTACTGCACTTTTAATGATTTTAGCAAGAAAGGTTTTAAGGTTTTCTGCTTGGTTCATCTCCTACTCACAGCAACCCAGCTTCAACTTTTCATCAGCTGAGTGTCATGGACAGTTTATTTTCAACTATCTCCAAAGATGGAGAGTCAGCAGCCTCTTTCAGCAGCCTGTTCCAATGCTTAACCACTCTCCTGGTGAAAAGTATTTGTCCTTGGTGAGACAGGAATAAGAGACACTGAATAATTGCTGGTACAAAAATTGTGAATCAATCAGCGTGTACTTATGCTTCTCATGAATCAAGAACATATGGATGTACAATAAGATTTTCATGCAAAAAAATTGCCATTTTAAAGGACCTTTGTGATACAGTGTTACCATCAAGGATTGCTGTCCTCAGAGGACCCCAAGAGTATACCCGAGCCTATAGTTGAGACTCCTTACATTCATGACGTGCTAAGTGCTAATAATAATTTATAATAATAAAAATTTATCTATAAAGAGGTTTTTTGTTTTTCTTTTTTCTTTGCATTGTGCTTCCAAGCATCTTACTCCAAATTGTCTTGGACAAGCAACCATTGGAATAGTGAGCTGATTGTCTGATGTGGTAATAGTGTCTTATATAATCCTAGCTAGAGCTAGAAAAGGTGATTATTTTCTGTGCAACTGAGGAAGAAACAGTTGACAGAAATCTTTCTTTCTACTATTTCATGCTACACCAGGAAATGTCACCTGTTTCTTATTAAATATCTAAAATTAGTGTTGTATTAATACTTTCCATTTTCATCCCAAAGTACATATATCAAGTAAAACCTCAGGCATTTGTAGTTCAGCCAATCATAAAAGGAGGAAATTTATTTTACTTTTGGAGGGGGAGGAAGAGTTCTTTTTAATTCCACTCATGTTTGGTTGGTTCATTAGGATTTAATATAAGAGTGTAAGAATTTGGTCACACAAGAGTTAAATGGTACCCAGGAAGTCCCTGTATCCCAGTTCTTTGCCTGTGACACTGAGCAGTTGCAGCTCAAGGCTGAGATACCAGAACTGGGTGACCAGCTCTTCCCAGGTCTGTCTTCCAGACTTCAGTGATATGTAGCTTGGGGGTTTCTTGAGACACTGCCTTTGTGCTCAAGTACAAAATACAATGTGTTCACATATTCTGTTCTGGGCAATTTGTCCTGTTACTGATAATTTGGGATATATTTACCTAATTCCAAAATACTACAAAATTTGAAGTATGCCATATACAAAAATGTCTTTTAGAGATTGTGTAAATGACTTTTGTATCAAGGAGCTGCTTTTGCATTTCAAGTGCACAGACCTGATTGCAGTGCACCTCAGTAGATCTGACTCATTATGTCAGCATTTTATGGCACTCAGGTAAGCATGTTTACGAAGTAGCAGTAAACCTTTTGATGTGCAATAACATTTCAGTAGTTAATGTAGTGTTCCACTGTGTATTAAATTTTACCACTTCTGGGCTACAGTAAGCAGAAGTGCAAGAAAGGGCTGTAGATGTTTATAAAATAGACCCTACTGGAATGAATTCAAGAACTAGTTTTACAGTGTATGTTTGGTCTAGCTGATGATGTGGTTAGCAGTTAATTTGTAAATGTTTGCTTTTGTAGAAGATAAATTCTTAGTTTCTATGAATCTTAACACTCTTTTCAGGACTTTGTTGCTATTGGTCTTGTAGCTCCTAGTCCAAAAAGGAAAAAGAACATAGTATAGTTTCATGAAACTACTTGGTGAACTTGACTAATTTCAATAAATATAACGGCGTACTACTGATAGACTGTTTTAAACAGTTTGTATTTTATGTTGGAAGTATGTTGGAAATGCTGTATTGGTAGAGAAGTTCTCTGTTATAAATAAATAACTAGTTCAGTCAGTGTAAACTGACTATTAACTTCATGGATTTAGCTTTGTCAATGAAATCAGAGTAGTTAGTCCTAACATTTTTTAGGCTTCCAGTGCTCTTGGAGTTTGGCAAGCTGCTTTAAACTTTCAAGAGGAACTATTTTCTCATTTTAAACATAGGATAGTACCTTGTCCATGCTGGTGTCTCCAGGCGCTTTGATGTCCTGTGATGTTTCCTGTATTGTATAAATATGAAATATATGCATGCTAAAAACATATGCTGGAGCTCCCAGATATTGGTGTTGAGTGTAGGTTGAAGGTGGATGAATGCTGGATGGATGTTGGGTAAATGAATCACTGAAAATGTATGTCGTTTCCTTTTTCATGCTGTGCTGTTACAAGTAGTGCTTGGTGAAATGCTTGGTAAAAAAATGTCTAATCAGTGTCAAAGTTTATGGATTAGCTTTAAGAGATCTGAAAAAGAAGATTAAATAACAAAAATACATCTACATTCTTGTCTTTATCAGCAATTTTGAGTACCACAATAATAAAAGTAGTATATTTTTATACCAATTGCAAGTGCCTCTAGCATATTCAACACCAGGTGTGTTTAGTATGCAAGCTTAACTGCTATTAGACGTTTCAACAGCAGCATACCATGAATAAATCACAAATATTTCACAATGTTGTTATAGATGCTATCATTGTCTTTAACACATAGTGCTAAAATCCTGAAATTCAGAGCACAACATGTTGGCACAAGCAGCAGTTTCAGATGTTGTGTGACAATTAAAGTATTTATTTTCTCTGATGTTGCTGAGCAGGTAATGATACCTACAATATTATAATCTGTAACCATTAGGATTCCTGGTATCATCTGTAGAGCTCCAAATACTTTGCTAGTTCTATTTGCCTTTTGTAACCCCAAAGGAAGAAAATTGCTTGTGTAAGTTAAAGGAAATGTGAAAAAACAGTACTATTTTCATTGTTGGGTTTTTTTTTTTTAAGATTTATTTTAGGCTATATTTTCAGAAGAAATAGTGAAATGACAGTGGTAATTGCTGTGTACTGTGTGCAACACTGAGCGTGAGCAGAGCTGTTATCATTTCAAGAACATCTCAAGAGCCAGATATCTTTGAAGTCAAGTCTGGGTTTATTTTAAACATCATCTCTTTGGGTTTCTAAATAAATACAGGCCTAGTAATTTCCTTCCTATAGTGCCTGAGCATGTAGAAATGAGAACAAAAATGTCAGTGTGTATGGGTCTGGTCCATGTCTGAGATTTTCTGTGCTAGTAGCTTATTTATATGGGTTGAAAAAAAAAAAAACTGAAACCAAACCAAAAAACAAACCACTCCAACTCACCACCCCACACCTCTTGCGTGTAATTAGTCCTGAGCAAGTCCTGCTTTGTACATCTTTTGAATCTGAAAAAAATCTCAGCTCCTAGCTTAGTCCTAAAATAATCAGCAGTGTAAATCACTATTAATATAGTTATTTCAACTGCTTTCAGATTCTTACCATGAAGACAGCTCAAGCTCTGACTGCTGGCAGCTACAGGATGCCAGGCATCTCCAGGGCTCTGGGTAGCTCTGGGCAAGCCCTGGAAGCAGCTGCTGCAGGGACCTGCTGTCAGACTGCTGTCCCAGCAATGATCCACCTGACTCTTATTTAGACCTGAGTCTTATTGCATCTTCTCCAGAGATGGTTTGTTCTGGTGCAGCACAGCCTTGCTCTTCATTCTCCACCCAAAAGATACAGCATGTGTAAACTAAATTTTCCTGCTGCAGGGCAGAATATCAGCTGATAGAAGAGACAGAAGTATGTGAAGCCAGCAGTGGCATATTAATATTTACTAACCAGAGCTTGATTCAGGCTAAGTCCCTGTGCCACAGCACTATCTTTGTAGCAAACTTTCAAAATAACTTGCCTGTTATTTTTTGCTCTCTTCTTTCTTTAATAATGTAGATTGGTAGAATCACAGAATGGTTTAAGCTGGAACTTAAAAGACCATCTAGTTCTACTAGATCCCTTACTGAGTGAGAGTATCTTCCACTAGATCAGGTTGCTGAAAATCCCATCCAACCTAGTCTTGAAGACTTCAAGGGCACTTAAATGAATTGTGTTCCAGGGTAGCTTGTAAAGATGTCCTGTTGGCATTATTAATTTGGGTATAGAAATAAATTTTATTTTTTAGCCACAAGGAGACTTGAGTTGCACTGTGAAACCCAGAATGAGACAGGAGACCCTAAATTATAACCTACAGCCATCAGCATTGGGTGCTACAGCTTAGCGAGGGGAGTTGCTTTTTGGTGTTGTAGAGAAGAGAATGACAGCTGCACACTTGTCTGGTTTTAGGAATATGTTATTTGGACTTGTCCCACAAGTCCTACAGTGTTGACTGTGGTCTTCTGCTGGAAATTGTCTGTGGCTTCTCTACCTCCTGTAAGTGTAAATATGGGAATGAGGCTAAACATACAGAGACATCACCTATTGCTTAATTTACCCTGCAGAGGTTGTCTTCTAGGAGATGTGTATGAACAAAGATCTCTAGTAACTGACAGAAAAAATGCTGACTGACATATTAACATTTCTAGGTAATGAGATCTGTAGGGAAAATTTAATTTTTGGAAGGTTCTTGATGAACTGCAACTAGTTTGATTAGTTAACTTTTGCTGATTTTATACAATGTAATTGTACGACTACAAGTCTTAAGTTCTAGGAATAATGTAACTGCAATTTCCTGGTCTAACTAGCTTGTTTATTACCTTTTTTGTCCTAATTTCTCTGCTGTTGTATGTGCTTAGTGAGCAGTTTTAGAGATTTTCATGTTGTAGCTCATGTTTACCTATGGCAGGCCTATTAAGCAAAGTGTTTTGGTTGTAAAGTGGAGCTGTGATGCCTCTTAGTATTACTGAGGGATATTTTTTTCCCTTTTCTGGCAGGAAAGTCTTGAAGCAAATTTTCCTTGCAACTTTTTATTCTCCTTTTCTTTGGCCATCTCTTGAGTGCTAGTAAAATGGGTGAGTTTTTATCTTTCATTAGCATTTCTTATAAGGTCTGCCTTTAGACCAGTACCCATTTTCTAAATTATACTTCTGTAGGGTTGCAAAAAATCATGGTAACCAGATGCAGTATTTGTCTCTGGCCTGGCAAAGTGTTAGATTTAACAAAAGAAGCTAATAAAAATGTTCAAATTGACCCTTCTCATCATTTGGACTTCTTGGAGCTCAATCAATCACTCATTATTATCAGAGTTATTCACATAGAGGCAGAAATGCTAGTGTTTCTCATAATCAGCTCTTGAGCCAGACATAATTTGCAATTTGAAGCATTGTATTTGGAAACAATAATGCATTAAAATGAACAGAGCAGGAATTAGAAGTAGAGTTGTGGAGAGAACGCGTTGCTGAGTAGCCGTGGTTTAAACGCTGCCTCTAAGGATCCTTAGTGGACACCAGTAATTAGAGGCACACAGTGCAGTATTGTTCATACCTCAAAGGGTCCACAATTTTTAAACTCCTCTGTGGAGTGTGACAAATGGAACAGCAGAGCTTGGCCACCTTGCTGCGTGGCTGCAGGGCAGCTGTGGGCAGGTGGGGAGCGCTGGGGTAAGGCGGCGTCCCCTGTTTGGCACAGTGTGAGCCAGAGATGGGGGCTGAGCCTGGCACCCAGGAGCACTGGGATGGAGGATTTTACTTCTTCATAGAAAAATTGTTTATGTTATAGGAGAATGACTGCATTGTACTTCAGATCGTCAGGAACTTGTTAATAATAGTGGCGGTGGTTGCTACTGAGAATTTGGGAATTTTTTGTTACCCTATGTATGCTATTATGTATTGCAAAGTAGAGAGTTGTATGTGTGTTTTTATGTATGCAGTCTATGAGTTACCATACTGCAGGCCTTCACTCAGGCTTTTTCAGGAGCCTGCTCTTTCCTCTGTATGTGAGGCTTTATTTTGTTTTTTATAATTTGTATTTACAGTCTCTCAATTACTGTTTAGTATCTTACTGGTCAGTATTGCATTTTAGAACAGGGCACTGCAGTCTTGAAGGGCACATTCTGTGTGAGAGGCGTGACAAGAGAATTTCTACGTACATTAAATCACAGTATAAAAGGATATGTTGCCAACTGGGATTATATATTTATAAAATATATATTATATAAAAATACTGAATTAGCTTGGTTGGGTCACATGTATGAGCTACTTTCTTCAATGACAAGTAGCACACAGTGTATCAAATTTAAGCTTGGGGCAAGTAGCTGTGGTCAATAACTACTCTCTTTTTTGAATACATACATTACATTAAAGAGCTTTGGTCACAAGCTTTAAAATGCTTAGACTGTTATGAAATGTCCATTAAAATGTCATGTACTACTTCTGTGGTTGCTCTCATCACTGATGACTGTTAACAAAATTGTACCTAAGCAGAAGATTTTTTTTTTTATATTCCTGACTCCTTCAGGGATACCACAATCCCCAGTTTAACAGATTTTGTCTGACCACCGTGAATATGAATTATTTATGGTGACTTTTACTATATTGTGGTGTTGCTTACTGAGTAGATTTGGACATCTCTGCTGTCTTGCTGCCTTCTTTCCAATAGCGTCATTGTCAAATTTTTGATACTTTCTTTGAACATCTCAGCCTGCTTTTCAACTACAGTAGTTTGAAGTAGCTAGGGATTTTTTCTGATTTCTTGTGCTTTATTTATTTATTTATTAGAGCTGTCCATGGCTCTAGCTAGCTTCAGGCAATCAGAAGTAGCAATGCAAGAAGATTATCTTCTGTTTAGAAATTTGAAAACAGATGGTCTTTCCATAAAAGAAATCTGCTTTTAAAAGTTCCACCATTTTATGCTGGAAGTAAATATTACAAATGCTTAAGTTGTAAAAGGAGAGTGACTTGGTGTGAATAATATTCTGCCTGTTGTGTCATGCCTTTCAGGAAATGTTATCAAAACTGTTTAGGAAAATAATTGAATGAAACCTCATGACACGTCTCTAGTTTGGCATCATACCCATTTTCTTGGAAGTTGGGACACTGGTTCACAAAGCCAGGCAGATCACGTTGCACTGGCTGGAAGCAGTTATGGATCACATATGTTGTTTGCACTTCTTTCCAGGAGGCTGCTGTGGGAATCACTGGCGCTGTTGTACGTGAAGCATTGCGCCGTCCTGTCTGTTCTTTTTGAGTAAACGTAGTTTGGTGAGATGTACTAGAACACCACCTTGAATGGGGCTGAAAAATGGTTTTTTCATGTTTGGAAAGTGATACGGAGGCTGCTGGAACAAAATATGTGAATAGAACACAGGAGACCTTCACATGCTTCACAGTATTCAGGCCCAGGGTGGACGCTTCAAAGGGCTGATACTTTGCAGTAATAGCCACTTTGCTTCTACTGCTTTACATTTCTGTGTTTGTGGCTGAGCATGTGAGTTTCTTTATTGCTTGAAGGCAAGTATCATTGGCCTGAAGAGATACAGGTGTACCTTTTTAGAGTATTCTTAATTTTCATGAGTTACCTATGACCTTTTGTAATGTGCTTTTCTTGGTTTGTGACAGCAGACTTCTCTAGGAACCCTCCTGGCAGGGGTTCTCTGCTGGACGTTGCACCAGGATTGATGCTTTATCAGTTTTAACATTGGCAAGGAGATCCATGGAAAATGAATTTACCAATGTCTGTTTTGATTATGCCCACAAGCTCCGGCATCAAGGTGCCTGCACATCAGTGCTTTTGTGTCATCTCAGGACAGTGCTGCTGCTGAGTAACTCCAGCAGTCATTCCACTCCCTCCCAACAAGTAGAATTGGATCTACTAATTTGATTAGTAACATATGATAACAGGCTATTTCTAGAAATCTATTGCCAATATGTAAATATTTACACTTAAAAACATGTTTTTAAAAATAGCACTTGAACAATTTTGCTTGGAGTGGAAGGCTTCTAAAGTTTCAGGTCATCACTAAAGAGGGTGGCTTTTGCTTTTGTGCTATGTTTTTTTTTTTGCAACAGAATGTTTTTGTGTGTCCTAATAATATGCTGTAATATAAATCTTATGATTTTGCTGATACAGCAGGGTGAAAAAGAAATCATTGTAGAATCATTCAAGCAGTGTTTACGTTAGGTATGTGTTTGTGTGTGTGAATACTGTTGCTACGAAGGGGAAAAGAGCATGCCTTGAAGCTAGAAAACTGACAAAATAGCTCAAGACACTTAACAATTGTTAATTTTTAATGATGGTCTTTTTTCTATTAAGAAACATAATGCTACTGAACTTGTCTCAATCAATTTTTGTGTTTTTTTCATTAATCAACTAATGCATGTTTCTTCTGTAGCTCTTTATTCTAATGAAATATGTGGATGATTTGGCAGACGACAATGATCAGATCAGTAACACATCAGAGTAAAATCCTTTTAGCAGATTACACGTGTATTATATTTGTTGTATCAAGGATGCTGACGTATATTCTTTTAAACTGAATCTACTTTTGAGATAGCTTGTTAATGTGAAATTTCTGTAGTTACTTCACTTGTTACTTCTTGCTTCACTTATCCTATATGTGTTCATATCAATTTATGCAAAATCATTTACATATTCTTAATGCCTACAGGTGTACTTTATGTACATTTAATGTATTTTTTTATATATATGTCATCATGTTGTAGCTTGAGCCTGTTCTTTAAATGTTCTGCTAAGCTGTCTTCTCTGTTGAGCCTCATACTGTTCAGTTGCTCTGATGCACTGGCCCAAAGCCACCAAAGGCACTTGTTAGTCAGTGCCTCTCTGTTCAGCATGATAGACTTGGGATTAGGTCACCTCCTAGCTGGTGGCAGTCGTTCAAGCAAGTAAGCTTGAAAGTGAGCCAGCTGACAGAGAGGTTTGGGTATTCATTTTAGTTTGATTTGATTATCCAAAGTTCATGCGATTTCCTATTTGAGGGTCACGCTTACGGCATACAGGTCTGTGTTCTCATCTTTTTATTAATAATCATGTGACAAACCAGTATCATTGGGTCTGAGAATGGTCATTTCCTCTGATATGACTTGGCTGTTATGTACTAGAGATCATATATTTAGAACATGGTCCTCTTAAAATTTTCAGTTTCTTCACTTACTGTGATTCCTGTTGTTGGCTGAATGTAAGGATTAAGTCTGTAGATCTGTGAATATGACTTTGAGCATTAACACTGATCTTGAAACTTTCTCCAACCCTTAATGTAAAAGGAGAATTAAGAACATATAAATTAAGTAAAACTCTGGAGTATCTTGGCAATTAGAGTGAACAAGATTTCAGCTGCTCTCTTTCATCAATTTCTCACACTCTTGGACAGACAAGGTATTTTTTAATTTACAACCTGTATTTCAGTTAGTCATAGAAGTTTTTTCTTTGCTTGTGCAGCTACAAAATAAAATCAAACTACTTTTTAGCTCTACTTTTTATAACAGGGTTTAAATGAGAGAGCTGCTGAATAAACAAGCTGTTACATGAAGTAAACATTGTTAGTGTTATGGAGAGATTATTCTATAACCATACAGTTCATGTCCTGAACGAAGTATTAAGCTGTATCTGTGAAAGGATATTTATGAAAGCAATGGTATTTTTTTTTAATTACTTGGGTTTTGGAGGAATATGTGCAAATATTATTTTGTCTTTTATTTTCTACTCTGAGTAAGAATCATCTGTGCTCTGCTTCTAAGAATTGAGATTGAGGCAAGTGGTGCCCACAGGTCAGTGTTGTGCTTCTGTAGCTGCAGGTGCTTCAGAGTAGTATAGTATAGGAATATATGGTATAGCTCCAGCTTTAGCAACAGACCTGTTTTCATCATGAGCGTGGTGACTTGTGAGGCAGTCGTGTGTGTAATTTGGTTGCACATCATGTAGTGGCCTGTGTCTGTGCATTGGTGTTTTGTGCAGTGATTTAGGCTGGGCTTTTATAGCTCGCAGTCAAATTGTTGGCACCAAACATTGCAAAAGAAAAGAGCTTGGGATTAGATTCTCAAGACACATCAGTGCCACAGATGATCCTTTTCTGCATGATTTTGGGTTTTAATTCCAAAATCAGTAGTTTCTACCTTTGTTTTTAAGCACTGTCCTCCTTTTCACTAATACAAAGAGCCTTGCAGTGCAGATGCTGAGCGATGGAGTTTTCATGTCTGTATCAGAAGGAAAGTTGTCATTTCATTTGCATTTGTAAGAGCTGCAACAAGTATCCCAGCAGACAGCCCCCAGCAGTGAGAATGAGACCATCTCAGGTTCAGACAGCCCTGAACATCACCAAGTGCTTGAGGCACTCTGTGAGCAGCTGCACACAGCGGAGAACTGCTCCTGCGTCAGGGGAGGGAGCAGCGAGGGCCGGGATCACAGCACTTGGCTGTGGCCTCAAGCCTTGCAGAAGTCTGGAGTCTGTGTGACACAGCACAAATGGATGGTGATTTCTGCTTTACAAGGGAGATACCTTTGATTGCACTTGGCAAGTTTCAGTCTTAGTTCTCAGTGAGTGAGCAGTCACTTCAGTGGGAGAACTTATTATATGGGTGTGCCAGGCCTTTCAATATACAGATTATGGAAAAAAATAGTATTGCAAGCAGTAAGGTTCCAAATTTGCCATGGGTCATGTATGGGACACACATACTAATTCCATCTCTCCTCCCTTTTCAGTACCTGAGCAGTAAAGAGGGAAGATTCACAATGATGCAAAGCCTGGTGGCTTCCAGAGAAGGTGTCAGACACGTGATGTTCATGGGGCAAGTCAGGGACTAGAGGAGTTGCACTTGTAGGGAAGGAGAATTTTTACATAGGTAAGGCAGATCTTTGCATTGAGCCAATGCATTCAAGTCAGGCTGTTGTACGTCCTGGGAGTGATTCTGGGGACCTGACCCAGACTTTGACTCACACAACTAAACAAGGGCCACCAAAGAGCAGCAGAAAGGGCTTTACCTCTGGCTGCAGAGACAGTGCACAGTAACTGTGGGATGTGTTTCTGGTGTTTTGAAGGGATATTGCATAGACTGCTTGAAATTCAGTGGTCTGAATAGTCTTATTTTTAAGTGTCCTGTTTCAGTTAATATTCATGAAAAGGAAACATCATTTATATGAGTAGGAAAGATTCACCTCAAGAAATTAGGACAGGTGATTTTCAACATCTTGACACCAGTGTAGTCACACCACAGTACAGCTGAGCGAGGTTTAATAGCTGGCTTTAATGATGTGCCTTAGCATTGCTGGATGTTGCATTTTTGTAGTTAAACTTAGCTTGATTATGACTGTTAAATAAATAATTTATAAATGTCTGCTATAAATTTGGCAGAGAGGATGCTGATTTGGACTGTGGGATTCATTATGACTGTAAATCATAGTTCATGAAGCAAACACTTTTAATATAAGTAAATAACAAACACATTTATTGCTAGCAAGAGTAATCTTACCAAAGACTTAGAATGATGTTTGTAGTGTTAAGTATTGGCTGCCTCTACAGAAATAAAGGAGCTGTGTAGGGGGTGTACAAATGTATCTCCATCACAGTTCTTTTCAGCATCTTTCTCAATTGCTTGGTGTCTCTTCAGCATCTTCTTGAGATGCTGTCTAAGCATCTTCTCAAAGCTTTGTGGCTGTTAAGCCACAATTAACACAACTGTGCATTGTGCTAGAAATACAAAGCCACAGTCAGGGAGGGGGGAGGATGGTTGTTTTTCCAGGTCCCAGTGTAGGGACAGTGTGGTTAACGTTGCTACACTTGTTACAGGCAGTGGTGATTATGGCAGATAGATCATTTCTGCGGGTGACAAAGTCCAGAGAAGGCACCTGTGCAAGACCACCATGGTTCATACTCTGCCAGGCTGTCCACTGCTGGGATGACCACTGAGCTTGTCAGAGATGGGCACTGGAAGTCTCCGGTCAGAGTGGGAACAGTGTGGCCACCCTCTGAAAGGCCTGGGAAAGAACCAGAGCTGTCTTCCAGAGACTTTTATCAGGATGGTCCTCAGGGGCAGAAGGAACATTACTTCCCGGATGATTGGAAGAAAACCCTGAAGAGAAGAAGGGTTGTGGCCACAACCTGCTCATGACTCAAAGCAAACTGAGCCCTGGTGCTGCTCCAGGTGCTCCATGTGTGGTGCCCACCTCTGCCTCTGTGGGAATGCACATGAGCTCTGTGTGCTCTGGACCTGCATGGTTGGATCTGCAAATTCAAACCATTGAATTCTGCTAGGTTTGCATTACATGTTAACATTAGAAATGCTCTCCTCACAATCATGCAGCCTGACCAGACATTTACTAGATTGCTTACAAGGATTATTAGAAATTTCCTGTGTACTTTATTTTTTTAATAAGGTATTGATTTCACTATATATCTGTTCATACTTGCAATGAATTGATTTATGGTGGCAGAAATTCTATTTTGCTGCCAAAACCTAATGGGCAATAACTAATTCAATTTTTTTCTTCCCCCCTCTTCCCCCCATTTTTTTAAACAATTATTTCTTTTTTCAAAAATAAACTGGGTACTCCAGAGTTTGATTCCTTTACTTTGCCTGACATTTTAAATGGGTTGAGGAAGGACAGGAGACTGAAGCAAATGTGAGCATCCCAGAGATGCTGTGCTAGAGTGACACATATGTTGCTTGTCTCCTCGCAGCTCTGTATGTTCTGTTGGTCAGACCCATGCTGCCACCTCAGGCACTCTCTGTGTATCAGGGCAAAGTGGCTCAGTTCCACTGTCTGTCTGCCAAAACCCTTCTCTGGGCTAGAGGTTTTAGGGATATTTTAAATTAAACAATCTCTTTTGTCGGGTGTACAACATCCAGAATTTGATTTGAATCTCTTGTGTCATATGTGTAAATGCTTTGTATAATCTTTTTGTTTACTTTCTAATAAATAGGTGGATATTTTAAAAGATACATTGGTGTTTTGAATTTAGGTTTCACATATGACATTATAAAATCAGAGACTTTAATTTCACACCCTATTTTGCATTTCTTAACCCCATCATGTCCTCTGCCTGTTCCCTTTTCAGGTGGTTATTAATAAACAGTTTCAGTTTTCAGATGCCTGAATTACTTTGGAAATGAGCAATCTTTGTGGAGAATGGGCAAACAGTTTAAAGCTTATGTACATGCTCCTATGCTGTATTTTTGTGTTTTGGTTTTAAAGAGCTGCCCTAAGAGCTGTAAACATGATTACATAATATAAATAATATCTCTTGATTGAATGGCCAGATATTAATCATTCTGCAGGGTGGCTGTGTGGTGTATCTTCAACCCACATAATGTCTTTGTCCTAGAATCAAATGGGAAAATATTATAAATACCTGGTGAACTCAAAATATTTTAAAGATCTTACATTAACAGGTCAGAAGGAAGCTTTAAGAACTTTGTGGTTTATTTTACTGTCCATGAGCATTGTGGTGTCCTCTTGGCACTGTTGCTTGACATGTTTGATTGCAAGTCTCAGTGCCTTAATTTCACTTTTGATCTGAACCTGAGTGTGAAGTGCCACAGACTCAGTCAGCTCTCAGATCAGCATTTGGTGTAATAAAAAAGTAAAATTCTTGCTGCTTTTGGTGTGATAAATAATGCCACATTTAATTGGTATATATACTGTTTAACAGATAAGTGTTAGCCCTTCTGCCTTAAATATAAAATTCTCATTTTAAGTTTAGATCTATTTAAAGGTTATATTGAAGTGTTTGTTTGGTTCACTCTATACAAAAGTCATTCCTTCCAGAATAGGTCAGAAATGTCTTAAGAAATAAGAATAATTTTGTCCTAATAATAACTGAGTATCTCAAATGCCAACTTCTTCACTCCCTGAAAGTTTAAAGAAAACAGTGGAATGTGCAAATATGGAAGAAACCTAATATATTTGAAATGTAGCCTTTAGAGGGGAAGAGGAGATGTGAAGAGGGGAAACCCTGGGTTGGCCGTGCCTGTCTCTGTCTAGGGCAGCCCAGACAGCTCCATCCCTCCATTCACCCTCCCACACTGGAACACCCTTAGGGAAAGAGTCATGAGTAATAAAGTTTAAATAAGAACCCCTGATGCTGAAAAAGAACAAATTGGCAGTTTTGAATGGTGTCCTCTGTGTGGTGAAATGGACCTTGCAGGGTGCAGGGGCCAGTGCTGCCCCAGGAGCTGTCAGACCTGCAGCTCCCTGTCTCCTCTCCAAAGTGGGGAAGACTTTGCTTAATGCAAACCTGAGCTGTGTCCTTGGGCAGAGATGCTGTTCTAAAACATTGTTTGGCTCTGTTTAAGAATAGCAGCACCAAAATCCTGGCATAAAAGAGAAATGTGGTCCAATTATTATTTTTTTGCTTGTTGTGTTCTTCAGAGAGGAATTCTATAAACTTTTAAGAGGAGTGAAATGAAAATAAAAATGAAAAAACTTATGTAAAAAAACAAAACAACAACCTGGAAGCAGCCCGAAAATACTAAAACTTGAGATTCTGAGATCTTTGCACTTTCCCTTCCTGGTTTCCCAGCAGTCCTTCTAGGAGAACTCTCTTTGTCATGGAAGAAGGAAAATACAGTTTTGTTCATGTCACAAGTTAGATTCTTTTTTTGTGTGTTATTAACAGGTTTGGCAAACATCGCAAAGATGACAAGAGTGAGAAAACTGGTAAAATAAAAGTGCAGGAAGCTCTTACTTCAGAAGAGGAGAGAATACGAATGAAGCAAGAACAGGAGAGGTAGACTTCAGTATTTGCTTAAACCTTGATAGAGAGAGTTTGTTTTTTAAATTAAATAACTGAAGTTCAATTTTCACTGATGAAATTTTCCACATGTTGATATGTTTATTACTTTAAATAACAAGACAAAGCTGGATTTATTTTGGACATTAGTATGAACAGCTCCTTTGGCTGTGTTAAACATCTTTTATAGACGTAGAGCTCCCTTTCTTATTGAGGAGACTGAAGTAATAAAATGAAATACTTTCTCTATATATTCTATAACTGATTTTATCGACATTTTCAGAAAACACATATTTATATAGAATGAAGTATGTTTTGTATTTTTCTTCAGAGTTTTGCATATTTAGATTTTTCATTGATAAATTTAGGAGAAACATAAAAATTATGCTTACCAGTATATTTGTCACTGGAGTTCAGTCTATTTATGTGCCATGCAGTCTGTTTATGGAATTATATATATATATTAAACTGCTAATTGTAAAAATGAGTGGTGAGCACCTCTATTTTTCCTTCTCAAATTCCCTTAACATAAACTAAATAATATATATGTCATATGCTCTTCTCAATATTTCCAGTCTACTTTTCATCCTTTCTCTTGTAGTCCTAGATATTTGGGGCCTAGACTCTGGTGTCTCTCAGATCATTTTAGTCAAAATCTTGAAAAGCATAGGTTATCAGTTAACTTATGCTGGGAGGTGTGAGTTGAGAGACAATCTCTTTGAGTAGACATCACTTTGGTAAGGAGACAAACTTTACAAACTGTGATTGCTGATTGGTAAATAGATTCAGGCACATTTAGTAGTGAAAGTGAACTATGCATTAGAATTATTTATCTAAAAATCATGCTATAGCTCACCATAAATTTAGGATTGATGCAGAAACTCTGGAGGGAAATTTTCTTGTCCTTGTAAAGGAGATATCACCAATTAGTCATAATGATCTCTTTAATTACCATCTCTATGCAGCTTGGTCTTCTGCAAATAAGAACAAAATTTTATGAATGGTGGCTTCATCATTAACAGCTCAATAGAGAATATTAGAGCCACTGTATAACAGAGAGCCACTGTATAACAGAGAGCCACTGTAACTCTTGTGTAGACTCCTCAGTTAAACCTAAAATCGTTTACTTTCAGTTCTTTTAGGGTTGAGTGATTTACAGTAAAGACAGGGTGGGAGTGTGTGTTTATTGGTTTCACTTGTTGAACTCCAGAAACTTTATCATTTGTGACCATCTGTTTAGATTACATCATGGGAATTTTTTTACTCTTTAACAGATATACTGTCATAAATTGATGTAAAAATTTATTCTTGTCTTTGTCCGTCCATTCTGATTATAGAAGGTGGCTGGATTACAATGCCTGGATGTTTTTTGCTAGTCTGATTGGTTTTTATTTTTTCTTTTTAAACAAAAGTGAGGCAGAATCATTAAATTTGTTGCTGCTTTTAAAAGTAAAGTGCTTGCAGATTAAATGGTAAGAGAAAGGCTAGATTTGAAGGAAATAAGTGATGAGGGTGTTTGTGCAGCCAGCTTCCCTTCACATGGATGAAGCAGCCACAGAGCTCATGCCAGGGGTGCAGAGCCATGGAAAGCTGCCTCGGTTGGGTATGGTTGGCCAGACAAGCACCACACTCTGCCCTGGCTTCACACACCGCTGAGCCCCAGCTGGCCCTTAGGGTTTCTTAGTAACATTAGGTTCCCAGAAAATCAGCCATATACATTTATAAAAAGAAGAACTTGACGCCTGAGTTAGTAACGTTTTCTCTCTCTTCATTCTCTCTGTGTGTCTCTCTGTCTCTGTCTCTCTCAGTAAGAATGGTCAGAGTATAGACTGTCCATGTGATGATGTAAGAGAGGTTGCAATAGTCACGCTGGGTACCAAGGTAGAATTATGAAATTATTTGTATAGCCCCCAATGCATGGAGCAAATCCTAATCCCTGTCCATCAAGTTATGCTAACCAATTTGAATCTTTCCTGGAATCTCACTCCTCATGTGTCATAAAAACAATTTTATATGTTCACTGAAACTGCAGAAAATGCATGTGCCAGAACTTCATAACAGCTTGATGTTATAGTAACATGGGTCCTTATCCTCCCATTATTCTCTTTCCCTGTGTATTTGCTTTCCTTTGTGTTATGTCTATAAGAGAATGCAACTTCTTTGGGGTAGTCGCATGTACAACTAATAAAAGATAATAAAATAGCAACCGAATGTGTGAGGTGCTTCCTTACGTTTCTAAAAAATTCACATGTTGATTTGGTCCATAGAGACTAAATGTTTTTGCAGTTAGATTGCAGTTTCCTTTTGATCCTGTAAAATAATGATGTTAGATACATGCTGTTAATGAAGAGTACTCTTGCAAATTAACTGAACAATCCCTCAAATGTTTACTAGGAGACACAGTAAAATATTACTGTCAGTGTTGGCTCATAATGGCTGCTATTTTAACTTTGTTTTCTGTGGCTTCTTTTCTTCTCAATATTTTTTGCAGTGCAATTCACTTGTTCTATTTCACTTGGTATACCTCTAAAATGATGCAATGCTTTGGGGAAGTAGGTTGGATTTAATGAATTTACTATGTATGAGAAGCTAGGAGCAAAAATCCTTAAGGGGGTCAGAGAACAAGTGAACAGCCCATTAAAAAATCAATCATGCCCACAATTTTATGGAATTATTAATTTTAATAGTATTGTGCTTACAGTAGTATTTTCTTTAAAACCTAGCATTCATATGGATTATGAGACAAATTATAAAATTAATGCATTTCAGTTTACCATGATGAAATTAATAAAATGGCCTTTCATAAACATATTATTAATAAGTTTTTGATTCTGTGGTTCATTGGTTAAGGAGTGTATCTCTTAAGCTGTGTATCTCTTAAGCTATGTCCTATATATCTTAGATATATATGTACATAGTGCGTGATTACTGACAATCTTAAAGTAATTTTGAATGAAAAAGGAAGTTATCTAGTTGAAAATACAGCCAGCTTTCAATAACAAAGAATACTGGAATAATTAGAGATGAGACCACCCACTAGTCTTACCAAAAATTCTGTAAAATACTTGCTATTTGTAAATCCTCCAGTGTTGGAACAACAGTTCATCCAAGGCCATAGAACATTGCCCCATGTCACTACGCTTTAACACTGGTTTACTGCACAAAAACAAGTCTGCTTGCATTATCCTTGAGTATCTGCCAAGCACTGATCTTAAAATCTGGCTGAGCTCTGCTGTGCCATTATAAAGGTTCTCCACAGCAGTGGCACCAGTCAAAAACCTGAGGCAAGACTGGGCAATAGGCTTTCTGACTGTGGCCTTGAGTCTCCTAAGAAAGAGTCTATATTGCAGTCTTAAGGAAGCTGATTTAAGCCAAGTTCAGTTAGCTCTGGTCCTGTGCCAGATCACAGCTGTTTTACATATATGCTAATTTGGAGCCCCTTGTTGCTGTGTGGTCATCTTGTCTATCATTGGACTGCTCAAACTGGGTACCACTGAGATGCTACTTTCACATGGATGGACTGAGAAAACAGCCCTGGGTCTTTGTGATTTTGTTATAGAAGGTCTTTTATCAACTCCAGAGTCTCCTTCCTGATGTACCTATAGTTTGCACATTTTCCTAAGATCTCTTGGATTTTGCAGACTGGAGATGTGTAGCATGTCTTGAGCTTTTAGAGATGCTTCCAAATGCTTAGAGTTTTACACAGGCATTGCAATGTTGGATAGACTTAAAAGGAAATTTTGAAACTTTCGTCTGTGACCAAGAGGAATCAGCTCATATGGATGGTCACCTTGTGCAGTGCTGCTGCATCTAAACCTCTGGAAGCCCACAGACCTTTCCAGTTTAGAAACCCTCTACATCTGGTCTTTGAGGTTTGTTCCATATTTAGCCAGTGTGTCCATTGATATCCAGCAACCTGATTGCCCTGAAATGTTTTCTGAATTCTTCAAGGCCCTTTAGTCTAGTCTCTTTCTTAGGAGATATGAAGACAGAATTGCTAAAAAAACCTACTTCTTTTGTCTTCTGGTTGTTATTGGTAATCTTTGCTGGAGAGTGACATCCTTCTAAACAGCAGGTTCTGATACCTTTGTTTCTCCCTCTTCCACACCCTTGCATTTTCCCTTCAATTTCATTTTTTGTTGTTTTGGGCTCCTTTTTTTTTTTTTTTTATTTCCATTATTTTTCTTTCCATTTCAACTTTGTGTTCATTACAGAATGTACTATCAGCAAATCCAGAACCTTTGCCTGTGCTCTTCCCTTCTTTAGCGCAGGCATGTGCAGTTCTTGGCACATGTGGCAAGGCTGTATGTGCCGGAGATCTTCAGCCTTGGACTGACTTTAGCAAAGCAAGTTCTCCCTGACCCGAACAACTTTACTCTTTGTGCCCAACAGAGGAATGAATTTGTGAAGTCTTTAAGAAATTCATCCAAATCCAGCATGCTTCACTGCTGGATAATGCTTAAAAGGTGAAAGTTGCAATTCTCATGTAATCTCATGATTCAGAGTTCGTGATCCATCTACGGGCAAACAGTGTTTATGCTGTAATCCGCCTCTAGAGGCACTTCTCCTCTAGGAAGCGAAGTCTAGAGGATATTTTCTCTGTTTGGTTAATACATGATTTAAGAGCTTTAGTAATGTTCTATAAATCTGTGTTACCATAAAATTGTTTTAATCTTAGTGTTGTATTCTTCCTCAATTTCCACTGAAATGGATGCAAAATCAAGTGCTTCATTAAACACCTGTGTTGGGGGAGGATCAGTCTTGAGGAGAGCAGGAGAAACCTTTTGGGAGAGAACGAAAGTGTTGTGCTGGTGGAAGTGCTGTGACAGAGGCTTCGGAGATGCTGGGAGGGCGATGGAGCGGTCGGTCAGACGGGAGCCTGTGGGGCCGGGGGCTCGCTCCGCTGGACAATCGCAGCCCGTGCTGTGCTTGCTGGAGGACACTTAACGCGGGCTACGTGCTTGAGAATAGCTCCCGTCTGCACCAGAAGCCTCCTGCTGGGCTGGTTTCCCCCTTTCTGCTGGGGAAAACATGACCTTTTGTTCCTCTGCGTTACAAAGGCTGCTCCGCGTACACGGTTCTGCCGTCGCTGTGCCCCAGGCGCCGCCGGTTCCCGGCCCGGGAGGAGCCTGGGGCCGGGAGGGGGAGCTGCGGGCCCGGCCGGGGTCTGCCGGGGAGAGCCGCGCTGAGCCGCGGGGACGGCTCTGGGCAGCGGGATGGCTCTGGGCAGCGGGGATGGCTCTGGGCAGCGGGGATGGCTCTGAGTGACCGGGGATGGCTCTGAGTGACCGGGGATGGCTCTGGGTGACCGGGGATGGCTCTGGGCAGCGGGGATGGCTCTGATGGCCGGGGATGGCTCTGGGCAGCGGGGATGGCTCTGGGCAGCGGGATGGCTCTGGGTGACTGGGGATGGCTCTG
>QUSF01000003.1:11984879-12096225 GCA_003676055.1 Chloebia gouldiae
GGGTGACCGGGGATGGCTCTGGGCAGCGGGGATGGCTCTGGGTGACCGGGGATGGCTCTGATGGCCGGGGATGGCCCTGGGCAGCGGGGATGGCTCTGGGTGACCAGGGATGGCTCTGGGCAGCGGGATGGCTCTGGGCAGCGGGATGGCTCTGGGCAGCGGGGACGGCTCTGGGCAGCGGGGACGGCTCTGGGCAGCGGGGATGGCTCTGGGTGACCGGGGATGGCTCTGGGCAGCGGGGATGGCTCTCGGCAGCGGGGACGGCTCTGGGTGACCGGGGATAGCTCCGATGGCCGGGGATGGCCCCGGGCTGCCGGGGATGGCTCTGGGTGGCCGGAATGACTCTGGAGGGGGTGATGCTGCCCGGGGAGGCGGGTCCGTCCCACACTGGCGGATCCGCTGTTACTTTTGGAGTTTTGGAGTTCAGTCAATCGGCTGACATCCCTTTTTTTTTTTTTTTTCTTTTTTTTTTTTTTTTTTTTTTTTGTGTGGATGTAAACAAGGCTGCGAGTAGAGTGGGTGTCCTTCATTATTTGTCCTAAATTTAGAGGGAAACATTCTGCCTGTTCATTAATAGTTAAAATAAGGCTGATTTCCACCCCCCCCCCCCAAAGGATTTGGTTATTCCATAAAATGTTTCCTGTGTTATATTTTCCTAAGGGTATAAGGGTCTCTATCTCTAACATGTAATAAACTTCTCTTCATCCTTCTCTAGTACCATTAAAGCCATAAGCCCTTTGTTGTAAAAGTATACTAATGAATAGAAATGTTACAACAAGAACAGAAGTCTTGTGTTTTCCCTTCATCATGCATCATCCATTTTAATTAGACGAAAGAGTGGTGAGTACTGTGACAAGAGTCTGGAATTAAAATCATTAATTGATGTCAAGCTGACGAGAGACTGCTAACATGAATTTACTGACAGCAGGAAAGAAATTAACCTTATTACTTTATTTAGTACATTGGGACTATTTATTATACTTTCCTATGTAAGTTCAATGTGTTCTGTTAGTGATGATAGAGAAAGACAAATAATTAATAAAACCTACATAGAGTTTTATTACCTCCTATCAATGACATTGGGATGAAAACCACATCAATAATTTACCAAAAACAAACCCACCACACCCTGCTAATCAATGTAACTCGTCAAAACTGTTGCAGCAATATTTTTGATATTTTAGATGAGTATAACAGGCTATGCTGTCTAACCAAGTAGAATTGCAAAAGTGATTTGATTTAAAACCGTGACTTAGTTTCTTAATGTCAGTGTTGCAAAAAATGAAACATATTTTCTGCAGCAGTGACATTGATTGGAATAACTGTCTGGTTTGATCATCATTGGAAGGTCAGCCTAACAAAGATGAGTTTTAATGTTAAGCATCTTTATTCTTTAGATGAAAGAGTACAGCAGTGTCTTACAGAATGACAGCAGCATCCTATAGATAATTTGTGACCCAAAGGTCATAATAAAAGAATAGAGGGAAGGTCATCCTGTAGTAAAGGCCATCTGGAACTGTTAAAGTATCAGATGGAGTAGGGGGCTGAACAGCAGGACACTCTTGGTGTCTTTCCAGATTTCCCAGAGAGACCATAATATTTTTATTGGAAAACCCCAACTTTTTTCCCCTTAAGCAAAATATTTTCATCGAGCAGTTTCATCTTACTTTATGGAAAAAAGACAACATACTGTGATAAGGAAAGGATTTTTGTTTCTTACAGTGTCTAGGAGTTATCTGTGTATTTGAAATAACTCAGAGATTCAGCTTTACTTTTACTGCTGGTGTATTTTGATGCCACTTAACAGAAAAACTCTTTCCTCTAAAATCATTAGTACTACAAGCATTCAGAATATAAGTAATTTGTAAAGTTTTCTGTTAAAACTTTCACCTTCTTCCCACCCCGTAACAGAGGAGAGGAAAAATTCCTCAGTGATCAGAAAATCAGAGCAATATGTTTCTCATTCTCACTTATTTTGTGATGGGGTCTGCTTGTCTTCAGTTTCATGGACATTTGTAGCATTGTTTTTGGCACTGATTTTTTTACATAATGGATAAAGGTGCAGGATATGAAAAAAAAATCAATGGCAATGGTTTTTGGAAGAGAACACAGAAGTGAAACATTCGAATATTGAGCTTCGGAAAAACATTTCAGGCCAGTTCCACTTCATAAAAATACTGACTTTGGGAGCTATGTAAATTGAAGCCTTTGTAGAATAATAGTTACTGGAGTAGTTTTTCAAACAAAACACCACATATTCCCTAGCTACATATTGTAATTATAGAGATTTTAAGACATCATGCTAAAAGCATATTTTCTCTATTATTTTTCTGTAGTAATTCAACACATTGCACTGGGCAAGATCTAGCCAAGTCTCTTGCAATATATTGAAAAAACATAATTTAGGTAGTCTTTATAATATTCTGTGTTATAAATTAGTTTAAGGTGTCTTGTAGATCATATATATTCAGTACTCTCTTAGACATATCAATTCAAAGTAAGAGTATGCCAAGAACTTTAGGCTAAGGCAGCAGCATGTCCTCTGATATCATATGAATTCTGCTTTAGTGGCAGAGTTACTGTGGGAAAGACTTGTTTGAGAATTAAAAGAGCTATACCATAGTTACTAACTTACTGAACTTGTTCTTGCTGAATTGAACAGAACTCAAAACCTATCAGGTTTTCCACACTGCACTGCAGGATTCTGTTTGACAGTAAAACAAGGCACTAATCCTACTCCTTTTTCTAATCCTTAAATATAGTAGCAAGTATTTGACTAGCCAGAAAGACACCTAATGATGCATTTGTAACAGGCAGATCCATCTTCCCTCCACCACACCACAGCTGCAAACTTTATTTGGTAACCAGTTACCAGAAGAAACCTTTTACGAGTTATGAGACAGCTGGCTTTGTTTCTGGCCACACTAGAGATTTGTGTTCTCAGTAGTGTGACCCAGTAAGGTTTTAGAAGTGAATCCTCAGAGGTGTTGTAGGTGTGAAATTGAGGGTCCTGAGCGAAGATACTGACTTATAAGCTATATTCTTTATTGGTTTGGTATTTTTTTCTTTACCTTTTCTTTCATCTTAAGTGTATGAGATTCACATAATCTTTGCTTTGTTGTGAGGTTTTTCATTGCTTTTTTTTTTTGTCACTTCATACTGTTTCATTTTCCAACTTCCAGATTAGGCTATTTTATATGTAGTACTCTAGAAACAGAACAATAGACATGAAATAGAGCTCGCAGCAGAATTTTGTGCCCACTTTTGTTACTAGACTTCAGCTAGAGGAGCATGACTGGTGGATAGGCTCAGCTCAACCAACTGATAAGAGCTCAACCTCCAGTTGCTGCCTGCAGCATCTGGGAATGACTGGTTTGATTCATGGTGTGATGTATGGTACTATTGGAAATGTGGTATGCCTATGTCATTTGCTTCATGCACACACAGGAACAGCTGCTTCTTACACATCTTATTGTAGAATTCAGATGTTACCCACCATTGCTGCTTTCTGTAATTGTTCTCCAGTTGGGGGAAAAAATGTATGGGAAGAAATGGTCCAAGCAAGTCTACATGAAGGGGGAAACCAAAGCCCTTAAAGTGAGGAGGGAGGAAAGCAGGAGCTTGTGTTTCACCAATGTTGTGTTTCAGCAATAGTTGAATATCATGATCTCTTCCTTTCTACTTCAGTCCAGCAGAAGAGCTAAATTAAAGATTAGAGCTAAGATAATTTAATGATGAGGGACTTGTTGTCATAGGTGTAAATATCAGCCTTTCTGACCAGTTTTGTTATGCAAAAGAAAAACTAGTTTCCATTTTACTTTCAGACAGCAGTGATGTTCTTTGATGCAATGTGGTTCCCAGCAGGGTAGCAGTCTCATTTGCTCATTTGGGTGATCCTCCACTGCTGGGGTCACTGATCCTTGGATCAAACATGGAAATAAGGACAGAAAATTTCAGTGGAGGTGGTGTTTGTTTTGGAGACAGGAGGACCTATACTGCCTGTGTACCTGCAACATTCTCTTTAGGTTGAAACATATTCTTTAAAAAAAGCACAGCAGGCAAACCCTCCACCCTAAAATGTGGCAGACTGTTAACTGCAAAGTAGGCTGAAAGCTCCATTGAAGTGTAAGATAATTTGCAGATTTTTTTAACCCAAAGTAAGGAAGGATTTTCACTTGTTTACTGCAACATACAAGAAAACAGGTTTGAGATACGGACAAACCTGC
Source organism: Chloebia gouldiae (assembly GCA_003676055.1). Classification (NCBI taxonomy): domain Eukaryota; kingdom Metazoa; phylum Chordata; class Aves; order Passeriformes; family Passeridae; genus Chloebia; species Chloebia gouldiae. The sequence continues at coordinate 11,989,106 of QUSF01000003.1, forward strand.
TGACACGGACGTGTCTTCACTTTGTAAAGACAAAGGGTGAATCAAGAAGGTCAGGTGATAAGGAAGGATGGGGGTGAAATATATGAGAGATTCCACAAGGTTAGAGGAAATAATTTTAATGTCTCCTTTAGTTTCATCAATGTCACTTGATTTCAAATTGGTGTTTTCACTTCACCTGCTCATATGCATAATATTTACTTTCTCTCCTGCATTTTTTCATTCTTTACGTCTTCATTTGTATTTTGCTGCGTTCTTTAATAGCCTTCTTTAATATAACTCCTTATAAAAATGAGCATAATGTTCTCTCCTTAATATATTAGGGCACTTAAAGTAATCACCTTATCACCTTTATCCTTCACCTTTTTTTTCTTTTGTAACTGCAGCCCTCCTGGGTTGTAGCTCATTAAACGTTTTTGAAATTCTCATGCATCTCTTCTGATTTGAGGAGGGGGGATCTTCAGAGAGACAGTAAGTACTATCACATATTCTAATTGGCAGATAGGCTGTGATTGTTGAAGGAGAAAGAAAATTAAGACTGTCTGATTATGTAGATACATTTCTTTAATTTAGAGATGATGGGCAGCCTTTTTAAATAAAAAATGTAGTCCTTGTTATATTTCTCAGCTGATTCTGTGATTCTGTGAAATATATATATATGTAAAATGTTGATGTCAGTGCAGAATTATAGATCTTTAAGAGAGACCATGTCACTTTTGCAAGGTAGTATCTGCAGAGTATGCCTTTCCTGCAAGATATTTGTTTCATCCTGGTTTTTTATGGTTTTTTGGGGTTTTTTTTGTTTGTTTTTTTTTTTTTTTTTGTTTTGTTTTTGGTTTGGGTTTTTTTGTTTTGGGTTTTTTTTTCCTTAGTTTACAATAAACTCTACAGCTTCCTATGGCAGTCTTTTACACTACCTTTTGTTTAGGAAGTTGCTTTACTCACAGTATCTTAATTATTCTTGCTTCATTTAAGTACCTAACACATTATTCTTTTTCTCTGCTGTTTGTAGATTGCTGCTATGTCCCCACTCTGTCTTTTTCTTCCCCAAACAGCTTGATGTTGCTGACTCATATATGTTACCTAGTAGAACTTCCAGATCCATTCTTGAAAAAGCAACTCACAGATTTTGTTTTTTACTTTTAATTGATTGTTTTTTTATTTGAACTATGTAAATTACTTTCTAGTTGCTGTTATTTAAGTTAATTCTGTTTTTGTAGTCTGTATTTCAAAAACATTTGAAATTTTAATCCTTTCCTCCATAGTTCCTTCATTTGGGTTTTCTGCAGATTCAATAGTGTCCTAATTAATAATGAAAAACCCCTAGTAAATTCAGATTGATCCACATAGAAAGTATCTCAGTCTGTCCATTCTTGTGACTGTGAATCTATTCTTTAGACACTCTGTAGGAACAGCCTTGTTCAACCTATTGCATCCATCCCATGGCTGTTTTTCTTAGCCTGGGACTGTTTCTGCTCTGTTCACAAGGCCATTTCCCGTGTTTCTGTGTCTGACTGACTTACCCACATCTGTTCTTGATAACTTTATGGTGGCTACTGCTTGTCCCATTATCTCCTCTGTGCTTACCAGTAGTTTACTTAAGAAAGGATTGAAGTTAAACTCATGAATCTTTCATTCTCATCCTTCTCTGAGGTATGTTTGACTTCTCCAAGTTTTTTTTAGTATTTTAGCTATCCTCAACAAGTTCTCCTGAAAAACTGAAGCTGCCTCAGACAGTTGTGTGTGTCAGATGAACTTCAACTACCTTAACCAGTTTCTAGCTACTTTTTTGCTGGTATATTGAAAATATTTTTGTTATTGGTGCTAGTCAATTTTACTGGTCATCTGCTTGCAGTCAACCATTTCAGTGAAGACAGATGCAAAGGGAAAAACCATTAAGCCTTAGGTTTCCTCAGCATCATCTGTCAATATCCTTCCCTCACTGCCACGCAGGGGAGCAACCTTTTCTTTGCTCTTCCTTTTACTGCTAATGCAATTACTCAATGATTTATTGTCATCTTTAAAGCTCCCTGCTACTTTTATTTCACATTATGTCTTGGCCTTTCTGATTTTGTCCCTGTATGCTTGTGCAAACTGACTACATTTTGCATGTGTTTCCTCATGTGTCTGAGGTCAGAGGATGGTCGTATTTCAGTCAACTGGCCACACATGTATATCTATAGCAGATAAGGCAGAACTCTTAATATTTTGCTTTTAATGACTTGAAAAAGTTGGGTCTCTAGTCTTTCAATTTTAAAATTATATTTACATAGATATTTACATTTTCTGACTTTTTAAAAAATATGCTTAATTTTTGAATGAAATGGGGGGAAATGAGGAAGAGTGTCTTTCTTATTTCCAAGCTGTGGCTGTTGGTGGTCAGGATTATCCATTGTGCACAGTGATCCTTCGGAATGATTTTCCCAGGAAAGCAGATGGCTCTGCTGAGGGATGGTTATAACTGTGATAACTGACTAGCTCTAATCATGGCGAGAAAAGCTAAGTGTCATATGCTGTTTCAGAGTGAAATCACAGTAATGCCTATAATCAAGGTACCCTCATTAGAAGGGTAGTTGTCAGAAAAATTCTGCTTGGCTTCAGACAAAGGTCAAAGAAAAATACAGGAGAGGACAAACTCCCATATTGACTTGATTGCCAAAAATTAGAAAAAGGGCCATTAAAGCCCTGAAGGCAGTTGAGAAGGTTAGGGGAGGAACAGTGAGACCTGGTGTGCTGTGCCTGCAAGGTATTTTTCACTAGCAAAGAAGGAGGGGACAGATCTGACAAGATCTGGCTGCTGGCCAATGCACTTTCTGACCTCTTTATTAGAAACGATATCTGGCAAAAATTGGACTGAATGTGTTCATCCCGCTGGACTAACTTGAACAAGCTGACTGGCTTTATAAACGTGTTGTTGTTTTTCTCTGTTTCCAATCCATCATCCCAGTGCATGCCAGTCTGATGGTAGAAGAACTGAGAACTGGCAGCCGTGAATGGCTTGTCATTAAGCTTCTGTCCTTACACAATGCTGTTTCTATCCTTAATAAACATTGTCAGCCATCTCACATATGTGGAACTGCAAGCGTTCAATACTGATTTTGAAAATGAGTGAGTCTCGGTGGAAAAGATGAGGGTGTGGATTATCACTTGGGCAATAGCTGAATCCTGGCAGCAGCAGGAGGATTAATTGAATTGACCAAGCAATTGCACACCAGAAACAGCAGCCAACTTTTTTCTGCTCTTAGGGGAGAACATTGCTGCCATTGCAATGGCAAATGGAATGTACTAGCCATGAATATCCTTCCCATGCTATGTTCATCAATTAAGTAATGATTTTTTGCAAGGACCTAAATCACTAATATGAAAAAATCCAGACAAAGGAGAGTGAAAGTCCCAGGGGATTTTCGATATATTTATATTTTACTCTTAACTTTAGATTAAATTAGGCTTGATTTATTTTGACAGCTTTGCTTACTCATTTTTACCAGCAACAGCTCATCCAGCTCCACAGATCTGACTTTTCTGTTGCTGAAAAAAGTTGAAGTATGGTTCAGAGAACTGCAGTAAACATTTAGCTCAGGGTGGAATTGAATCCCACATTAATACGATTACTTAGTACCCACATATGAGTTACATGGCTAAATGCCCTTTGTGGATACAGTTGGTAGAGCCTGGAGAAGGGTTTGGCTTTACCTTAAAATGTCCATGTTACAGATGTTAACTGAACTGTGTGCTGGACCTTGCAGCAGCTGCCTGATTTGACTGAATCTTGACCAGCTCTCCTGGGAGTTTGTAACATACCTTGATACTTAAATGTAGGTGTCTAAAATTCTAATTGCCTTCATCTGAAAGCTGAATATCACTCACAGTTTATAAGAAGGGAATGAGGTAGCTGCAGTTTCCTGGGGACAGCCATGCAAAAGCTTTTACCTTCTTTTTGCGACCACCATTTCATGTGCATAGGAATTGCTGTACAATGGGTATGTCTGTCATTACTGGATTAGCTTGCAATGAAAAGCTCTTCTAACAATTATAGGAAGTTCTGCAGCTAACAATATTGTCATTTGAGGCAGTTATCATTAGCTTTTGAATTGAATGGCACACAAATGCATGAGGATAGTTTATACTGAACATTATAATTTGAGTCTCAAAAGTATGACAGTGCATTGTTGACATTTTCTGTGTTAACACTTCAGCAGGAAGGGTTTAGAAACTTCTTGGGATAGCTTTTGTATTTTTAAAAGTTCAGTTTAAATACTGCAAAACTGATTAGCAGTTTCTACAAAAACTCTTTGACAATGAAAAGACTTATGTCAACATTAAGCATTAGTATTATTATTATTGTTATCAAACCACTACAAAATCCTTAGGACAGCTATAAATCCTCAAAACTAGCTGATCTGAAATCTCAGACATGTGCTTTTTTATTGTGCCATGTCACGAAGGAATACAATTCAGTGAAGACAGCTTAATACACTTATCCACATTATGAAACCAAAGCACTGTGGTCAAACACTTCTCCAGATATTGGATTTCATTAGCGGGGGTGTTGCTGATTAGGGCTGAAGCAGAGAGTGAATTTTAGGTTCTCATCTGTGCTGCCCAGTGTGTTTACATAACCATTTTAGTTTTCCCCACAAAAGTCTGCACTGGCATTTCCCGTATACATACTTGATGTGGTATGTGCTCACAAATGATTTAGGGGACGTCAAGCATATACACACATGAGTACACAGAGGGGCCAGCATAAAATATAGCATCACATTAAGTTCAAGTCCTTATATAAAAATATATTCATAGTTAAAAGCTATTAAAATTCAAAAAGGATAGTGCAGTATTCAGTTGAGATCTCTTATTCTTTTCAAGAATATGCCTGCATATTTTTTCCCTAGTCATTTGGTTCCTTCAAGCCAAAAGACATAAAGTTTAAATGTGGCATGTTCTTGAAAAGGCAAACCCAAACATATTTTCAACAATACTTAGAAATAAGTTAAGCAATTGAAACACCTATACTTTTGTAATGTGAAAGTGGTAGCATTTTCACACTGACTTAAATGTAAAGCACAAAAGAATAATTAAAAGAAAAAAATCTGAACATTTTGGGCTTCAGTTGGACACCTTATACCTTTAATTTTAGTGTTATCCTTTGTTAAATGTTATTTCAAACAGTTACTGGGTACTTTGTAGTTAACTGGAAGATTAATGTGTTTAGACTCTCATTTTTAATACTATGTGAGTGTATTAACACATTGTATTAGCAATTGTAGAAAATACTCTAAAAATTTTCCTGGTAGATGTGAACATAATTACTTGCATAACACTTCATCAATCAGTTCTTTCCCACTTGAACTGGAATAAGTATCCCTCATGGAGCCATGCATGGAAAAACCTGAATGCTCTGGCTGCAAATAGCTCAGCATCCAAACTATTAAAGAGCCAATAAGCAGATGCAGGAGAAAAGGTGGTTCATATGAAACAGGGAACACTCTTATCTGCACCTGTGGGGAGTGATGTGATCTTCATGGTCAAAAGTCACAAAAGGTCACTGCCCTCTCCCGTAACTGTGTGTAACAAAGGCAGATATCACCTGTAACCACCTGGTAATTCTGTTTTATAAGCACTTCAGGTAACAATGTTTTCTTCTGATTAAATTACTGTGTGCCACATTATTGTAACACTGTCTGATTTCATGCACTGAAATTTTGGTTATCTGAAATACATGGATTTGTTTCCTTCAAATTGTTGTCAGACGGTGTTCCTGTATGTGATGCCAACTTTTCCGTTTAAAGGAAAATTAAAGCTATCATTGTCTAAGAAATTTCTGATTTACTTTGCTTCTCCCATTCAGAGGACAAATATCAGTAGATAAATACATTTCTTCACAGAGTAATTAATACTGGACTACAAATTGGGAGGTAAACTACAGTGAGAGGAATCAACATGCACACGTGATTTTCAGACCTGCTTTTCCTCCTACATAGGAGGAAAAGCATACCTCCTCATACCTTCCAAATGATTAAGGCTGTAGCACTTCTGAATTAACAGCTTTGGGGTATTGAAGAATGGTAAAATATATGTTTTTATTTTAAAATAGACCTGCAGAAACCCTGTTTAAGTTTGAAATGGGTTTTGCATTTAAATTTGAGTCCCTCTCCACTGTAAATTAAACAAAAACCAATTCAAATCTAATGCTGCTGAAATTGTAGGGGAAAATTCTCTCAGCTGACTATGTAGTTATAATTCTATAGTTTAGTCTATAGTGTTATAGTTTTCACTTCCATTTTTCCCTATTAAAATAAAAATCAACCAAAGAAAATAATTTTAATATTTGCAATATTAAAAAATATATGTTATTTAAAATGAACTCTTTAATTTTTTTTTTCACTGTGACTGAACATGGGGCATGTAGATGGATCATTGAACCATCAGTGTAGGTGGCTCTGTCTGTTGAAGGTAATTCAGTCAATCGGTTGTATCCCAAATCACTATCTATGGTCAATACTTTCAGGATTTGTGGGGAAAAGCATGTCTGTTTATCCATGGCATCCCTGTATTCCCTTTTTTTTTTTTTTGGTGATCTTTGTCAGTGTAAAGGAACAGTTTGCCTGGGACTCAGTCTGAGGAAGAGACATTCCTGATATTCACATACCAGCTCAGGGCTGGATTCACATGCTTGACCACAGGTGACTTGTGTCATTTGGGCTGTCACAGTCTCTGGGACTGCAGCATGACCTGGGGGGGTCCTTGCCCAGCGGCCACAAGTCCATCAGGATTACCTGGGGATGGCAGGTGGCCAGAGCTGCTTATGTTTGAGCAGCTCAATCAAGGCTGGGTGTCCAAGCTCCCAAGGAAGACCCCAGGAGCATCAAGAGTGTCTCTAAAGTGACTTCTTTCATTCTCTGACACACGGATGGTTCCTGACCCTGGAGTCTGCTGCCAACAGCTCCTGGCCACCATGAGGGGAGCCTGCACACGTGGCTGCTCTGAGCTCACCTGCTCCTGGCACTAGGATTTCATGTCTTTATCTGCAGTCTGAATCCCACCCTTTGTGTATCCCTTTTTGTTTTCGCAAATCTAATCTTGAAGGGGCCATTTTAAAATTTCCAAGAATGTCAAAGTTACCTAACTTTAAGGCTCTTCTATTTTCAAAAGAGTCAAGGCTTGCTTTCAGAAGAGACAGAGGCTTTGAATAGGCTACTCTTGTTGGAAGTTGGCAAAGAGTATGTCTTTGGAAAAGGCACACAGCAGAGATTCACAGAGCTGTAGTCTGCATGGATGGATGCTGTCACACTGTAGCCATGGCTGTATTAGATGAAAAAGGAGCACATTTTACTAATGGAAGGGAGGAGACAGCTTCATTTTGCAATGATGGCAGAGCATTAAACTGGTCTGGGGTGACAGTGTAAAGGGGGGGTGTGGTCAGTTCGCTGTGCATGTGTGTGTGCAATACATCAAATTTTATAAAATACCAAAGAGACTTCGAAGCCCTGATCAAATTTTGTAATAGCTTTATGTGTTTTTGAAAATATGACCTCTGCTTGATTTGTGCTTGTCAGATTCCTAAATGTCATCTGTTTCTATATATCACTTTTTATCATACAGCTAAATTAGTGCACATAGATATAAACCCTGCCCAGCATCACCTTTCATTTGTAACTTTAACACAAGGCACATGTTTTTACTTTCTGAGAAGATGCAGCCTGCTTTTGAGAGATGCCAGATTTCGTTTGTTTATATTTTTAAAAAGCATGCATATCTCACTCAAAGGAATAATACAAAAATCTGCTTCTGCTGTTTACTGCATGCATGTAAACATAAATATGTCCATGTATCCTATCCCTACACAGTTTTTAAATTCTGAAAAAAACCTATTTTTGTAGTATTAAGCTAAGAAAGTACATTAAAATTCCTCTCCAAATACATGCATTAGAACCATTAAATCTGGTAAGTTTTGACGGAGTACAATATAATATGAATGGTGTCAGGTCAGGTAATAGCACAGGCAACCTAAGAAGCATGACACTATAGATTAACTGTTTACCAGCAGCTATGGCTAGTCGTTATTTAGCTAATAATGAAACAAAAGACAGTGGATAATCAGATGTACTCCCTAAACGTTGATTGTTAGCATTGCTGCAATCTAGGCTGCAATGTCCAAGGTAAACTTGAGACCTCATGGCAAACCAAAATTGGAAACCTTCACTGGTTTCCATTAAGATAGGCTACCTAAAGTGTCTGCTAACTGCTGCATGCAAATTTCTCAGGGGAGACATCCATCGGTTTCAACCTCCTTTTACTTTTTCAGAATCCAAGCGAAAACTCGAGAATTTCGAGAGCGGCAGGCTCGGGAACGTGACTATGCAGAGATCCAGGATTTTAACCGGACGTTTGGCTGCGATGCGGATCCAATGTACGCTGGGATCGCTGCCTATGACTCTCCCAGCAGCGGCGCGGTAACGCTGAACGCGCGGCCGCAGAGCCCCAGGGACGGGCAGACGGTGGAAGCCTTGTACGCCCAAGTGAAGAAACCACGGAACTCAAAGTCTTCACCTGTAGACAGGTAGGCACCACGCATCAATCAATACACCCTCTCAAAATCTGCCCTTGTCTTGCTTTTGTCATGGGAGATGGTTGTCCACATCGGTTGGAAAGGCAGAGCTGCATTTTTATTAATGGCTTTTTGAACTCACTCAAATAAACCTGTTACAGAATGGGATAGGAAAGTTGTTTTCTGCAGAGCAACTACATTTCTTCTCCTTCTTCAGATGGTTTGGAATTTTGGAATCACTGTTGGGTATCATTAGAATTAAATTCAAATTTTCAATGTAATCAGGTTTATTTCTCAAAGCTCTAGCAGGTATGTTTGTGGATATGCAACATTTCCAATCTATTTACAGCTGTTACAAAATCTCTAAAATGTTAATGTTGTTATAGGAAAAATGTGTTAAAGATTATGTGAATTCTAGTCCTACTGTGGTCCTGAACTTCAATCTATCAGGATGAGATTTTTGCTTAAGTATAGACCAAGTAAGCAAATTCTAAGCTTCATGAGTTACTCATTGGGTTGTAGCTTATGATTTGTACTCTTCCTGCAGTTACATTATCTAAACTGTGTCTTGCTTGTTTTTATGCTGAAACGAGAAAAATTCTGGTTTCTGTTGATGGAGTTCTGAGTTAATTTGAAAACCTGAAGCTAAAACAGGATTGTATACTAACATAAAGTAAAAATAGTGAAAGGCAGAATTCACAGGGTTTATTTGTGCTTTAACAGTGAAAATACCTGTTTGCTTAGCTTACTATTTGTAAACTTGTATTTCTGCATTTCCTCAGCATTACAAAAGTTAACACTAAAATCCTAGTGCAAGACATTGTTCACTCATTTGGAAGTTATTTATTTAGTTCATAGGAAAGCCATTAATTTTGTTTTCTACCTTATTCTTTCCAGCAGAAAAATATTGAATTTTCAGTAAAATGAACAAAGCAATGTCTTTGTGTGCAGTATTTGAGATCTGTATAGCTTCTACATGAGCAGTGGCATTCGCCTTGCATATTCTGTTCTAAGTGGTAATGGAGTAATTTGTATTTCAACTAAATATCTAAAACTCTTTGAAGACTGCGAGTATTGTATTTGACCCTGACTTGATCTATTTTGGAATGTTTCTTTAAATAATATTGATAAACATGTATCCTCTAATATGCCAAATAAGAAAATCTTAGCTGCATTGTGGAATGCATACATTTTTACTAAAAATCAGTTGCACAGCTGCCTTTTTATTTTCTCAATCAATTGTTCCCTTGAATTGTGTAAAAGGTCTACTTTCCATAGTAAATAATTTATATATTGTGAATGTATGTACGTTATTTCAGTGAAGGAAGCAAAATAATGTTAAAAGATGACAGCATCTGTGTCCTTGGAATTTTGTATTCCTTAGCCTTATATTGGCTGGCACTGGTATACCCAGGTGCCTGACATTTCAGCACTTTTGTGCCTTTGGAAATCAAGATAGCTTGGTTGGATATGCCTGCCACGTGGTGACTCTCATGGCTGTTTTTGTTAGACCAAAGGCAGTGTTTCATGCTGGAGTTGAATGGCATCAGTGTCACATCAACAAAAAAAAAGTTCTTTGATACAAACCTGGCACAGCAAAATAGGAGACCTGCGTGACCCAGTTAACTCTGTGTGGTGGCTGATAAAAGAGCCAGGAGAGAGTGAGTAAAGTGGAAGATAATGGAGTTCCAGTGGAATCTGATGTTAATCAGGTGGGTAGGACTGAAGAGCAGTGCAGTAGTTTTGTACATTCAGGCTGCTCCTGGAGCCCGGAGGGTCCTGTCTGTCACAGCTGGATCATGCTGTGACAAAAGGAAAGACCCAGCACACACAGTGGGCCTGAGCAAAGGGATAAAATGCAAGTAGGGTACCAGAAATGGGACATGAAAGGCCAGTCTGAGTCCTGTGATAAAGGGGGCCACATTTGACGAGAAAGAAACATTTAATTCAGATGTAAAAATATTATTATTTGTTGTAAGTGTACTCTGAAATACTTGTTCAGGGGTTTGAGGCATGAAGATCTGGTGTATAAGGTTTTCTTTCCTCTCTCTCCTCACATCTTTGTCAACAAGTCAGATGTGGAGATGGTGAATCCCCCCTGCTTCCAGGAGACCTTCTGGGGAATCTTGCAATGAAGTGCACAATCTCAGGCTCAAAATTACTTCTCCCAGAAGTTGAGTCTGTACTTTGGGTCTAGTGATGAGAGAGTGTGTCACAGGATCACATAACAAATAGTTTGAACGGGGAGAGATTTTAAAGATCACCTGGTTGAGCACGGAGGAGGTGTAACAGCTGTGAGGGAGCAGTTTTCAGTCATCCTTGAGGTGTGTGAGGATTTCTGGGAGCTTGACCTTTGTAATGTTCAGTGCGAGAGCCTGGATTATGGCTGAGGTACCTTTCCAAAGGCTGCTCTGTTTTTTACAGGCTTATCTTAGATATACTAAGAAAGCATAATTTGAGCATTTTTCTAAGAATCAGTTGTGACCCTGTGGACCTGAGGTGCTTGTTAACTCTTTTGTCTCCTTGTCTGCAGAATACCCATCTCCTCACCCCATGTGCATTGCTGCCTCTTCTTGCCTTTCTTTTTAATTTAGCATTGCCTGTGATGCCCCTTTTGACACCAAGCATCCAAGTGCCTCTGCTCAAGGCTCTTCTCCATCTTTTTTCTCTGCAGTCTGATTTATTCTGATAAAGCTACTCGAAATTTGATGAGAAATAATTGGTTGCAGTTTTGAATCCTTAAAATATTGTGTACATGAGTGTTCACCCATGGTGAGTGTTATTTTCAGTGTGTTTTACTTCTCCCTGCCATCTTTTTCTTTCTTCTGGATGTTTCAGAGGTTACCCGAGTAGAGACAGTTGCTTCTAGCCTTTGTGGATGGAAAGGGAAATCACTCAGTGTCTTACCCTTGTGCTGAACTGCCGGGAGCCGGTAATGGCCAGGCTGTCTCAAATCTTTAGCACGTTCATATTAAAAGCAGCATTGTTTATATGGGAAATGTTATTTCTATTGAAGTTTGGTGCTTAGTGCCAAACAAAATTTGACATTTAAGTATGTCCAAAAGGTTTTTTAAAAGTCTGTTACGAGGGAGACTATAACAAAATGTCCCATAATAGTTTGCATACCATGGCTGAACACTTATGACAATTTTTTTTAACTTGCAAGAGAATTACTTTGGCTGCGTGTGAGGCCTTGTCAGGGTTTGTTTTCCTTTAATATTGCCTCAACTTCTCTATTACTTTCATCAACACATACCACCAACTGTTGTAAGTTTAACTGTATCATGGCAAATAGTGAATAGCAAAGTGGAGGACAGTTATGTAAACAGCTCATCAGTGTAGCAGATAGTACAAAACAGTAGGAAGCACATGGTTATTCCTTAAATTTTGTCTTTCCATTTCTCTAAATAGAAAGTAGATCATATAATGTCAAAATACAGCAAAGGAGAAAAAGATATTAACTCACTCATTGGAGATGTGCATAGCTAGATGTGTGTAAGTGACAATGTTTTACCCAATTTACAGCAATGGCTATTAAAAAAAAAAAACAGCCTGTAAATAGTAAATGCTCTTCAAATATATCCTTACAGGACTTGAAACTGGTTTAGAACTACTTTAATGCAGATGTGTATTGCATAAGAGTTCAATCATTAATGGATATTACTGGGGTTTAGAGGGGCAAGTGTTGCTTTGTTGGTTGGCTTGTTTTTTCTGTGATTATATCAGTTACAGATGTAACACTAAAGAGTTGCATCTTTTCTGTTCTATATCCTAGAGAATCACAGCAGATAGTCTTTCTTAACAGAAGAGTTTATTGCTCAGAAGAAAGGAAGCTCTAGCAATAAATAAATAAATAGATAAATAAACATGTTGGAAGAGATTGATGATCAGCCTAGCTCCATATACATGAGTTGCCCTTGTGACATCAGCTCCATCCAGTGTGCTGACAGCAAATAGAGACAGGCTGCTAAGAAGTTTTTCACTTCTGTGTTAGGCATTGATGGAGTGAAGCAGAGGTGGAATGTATAATCTATGTTTATTTTACTATTCAGGAAAGAGGTGTCTCAAGAACATAGTGCTTGAGAATAAGGCTTTCAGCTTAGCTGAAAAATGTCTCTAGTACGTTTTGCATTACACAGAAGAGAAGCTGAACGTCTGATCAATACTGCTTTTCATGTAGATGACAAGGATGCCATACAGTGGGGCTTTATGGCAATCACCTGACATCCATAGCTGAGCACGATGGAAAAAGACAACTCCTAATGGCTGTCATTCTTTAATCATTTCCCACCAAGAGTGCATTGTCCTGAAATAAAATTGAAATAAAATAGGCACTGTGCTGCTGTAAATCTAAATAGCTTGAAAATAGTAGGTTAGACTCCTCCAGCTTGCTGAGGACATTTTAATGGAAACATAAATACCATAATCATATGCTTTTTGCATGCATTTTGCCATTAAAAGAAAAAACCTTTATTTTAGAAGGGAGACCTTTATGAACTGCTTTATTTTCTATCAGGAGTGGAATCAAGTTATGTCAAAGGAATATCTGGAAACTGAAAATAACCCCACTTCCTTTAACTGTCATTGCTCAGTGCAAAGAGGCAAGATTGTTTTTTTTCAGGTCGGGTCACATACTTTCCTTGCTGCTTTTCCAAAAAGAAAGGGAGAATATTTTCTTAAGTTGTTAACTTTGATTCTCTCTGTAATATCTTTGTGCTTAAATTGGCATGAGAGTAATGAAACCTGGAAACTGCTTAGAAACACTCTGATATAATAAAAGAATATGTAAAAAGTGAAATAAGCAGATCCTGTCTTTCTAGTATATATAAAATAATTCTTAGCAATAGCAGAATGGGTCATGAAAGCTATGAAATACTATATTGCTGTGCTTGGATAAATATTTGTTAAAAAAGCAGGCTTTTGTGCAGCTGTATTAAACTTCTTTATTAGTAGTGTCAGTCATAGAAGTGTTCTTTAGTCTGTGGGATCATTTATGCATAGGAATTTGAGCTTACTGCCAGGTCCACCAGAGACAGGGATAGGAGTTATTACTTAGGGTGATGCATCCTGTAAATGCTAGGATGTTTCTCAGATGAAGAGATTTTTTTGGTGGTTCTGGAAGTTGACTTGAAGAGCACTTTCATGAAGGGAAAGGCCACAGCACTGCAAACCATCTATCCAGTGACATTTAAAAGCTGCAGAGCTGTGCAGAGGGCTAACAACCTATATTGAATAAGATTATGTGTAAACTCTTCTCTCCTACCTCTGTTTACTTCTCTTTGCTGATTGGGAAATTTTTCCTATCTCCTGGATCCCATGTTGTTCCCTGTTTATCACCCTCTGCCGTCAGAGCCCTGCAGAAACTGTGCTACAGGGGAAGGTACCACTCCTGCAGGTGAATATGTTGAGAATACATAAGCTGCAAGCATTTTGGAGCAGGGACCTTTTTGTTTTGCAAACTCCATAAGTAATCAGTAATGTTTCAGAAATTAATAGTCACAGGTTTTGAATTCTTACCTTCCAGTCAGTGTCACTCTTTTGTGGCATTACAAAGCTTCATTCCTGTGAGAATCTGACTTCTGGAAAGACTTTCCTGGCCCAGGAAATGGCACATATGCCATTATGGAATAATCAGACTCTCCAAGACAACCTGCCTGGAGAGCAGTGGGTTAATGAATTATTTGCAGTTCTCTAATGTGTAAAACTGAAAATAATACTTGGAAGTCATTGTGGTATTTTTCCTCCTCTGTCTGTTATATCCAGAGAAGGATTAGTTAGAGCCTCTGTGAGACTCTTCATGGGGTTTAATTTCACTTTAGCGCTAACACATTGGGGTTTTTTGTTTCTCTACCCTTCATCCTATAAGCCAGTAATCCTTGCCCCCAGGACTGCCTAGAAATTAGCTTGGTCTCTCATAGACCCTTATATTTAGAACCCAATAGACACTATTAGCATTGGCATTTTATTATCTTAGCTTGGTTGTTTTCTTTTGTTCTTCCATCTTGATAGAATATAAGACAAGTTTTAATATAAATTCATGAGGATTTATGTAGGCTCCCTATTGAGAAAGTATGCAACTGCATTCTCCTGTTTGGGTGACCACTTTGTTGGAATAAGTGGCAGACTTACAGTGAACTCTATTCAGGTCTCCCATTTTAATTACTTGGAAGTCCTGGTCTCTCTCTGAATAGATACCAAGCACTGATACTGTTGTGAGAACCATGTGTGTCTCCATTTTCCACAGCCACAGCCTCGCTGAAACCCCGGTGGTTTCTGTTCCCTCTCCTCCGGCCGGCTTGCCCTGCAATCTGAAGTGTGACAGCTATTTGTTTGTTTTCACAAAAGCAGCTGGGGTTAGTACCTCTACAAATGGTTGCAGTGGGCAGATGCACAGAGAGATAAGAGAGGTGAACTTCCCCCTCTGGGTTACAGGACCAGGAGGTGAAGAGGAACCCGCCCAAACGTGCCCTTGGTGCCCCTGCTCTGGGAGACTGCGGATGGGCTCCCGGTGCTGGAAGCTGGCAGTGTCTGCATAGCTGGGTGATTTTCAATTCCTTTAAGTGCAGTTGAGAGACTGTTTATAGAAGGGGGGGTCAAAACCTGTCACTTCAATACAATATATTAGTAATTTAAATATGTTGTGACTAAATAATGCATAGTATTTTTTGTTGGTGTATTAGTACAATTTGCACACAGATATAGATCAGTTGGGTGTTCTTTTGCTTGGATTTAAAAAGAGAAATACCTTTACTTTTTTTTTTTTTAGATGGTAAAAGTTTATATTTAATTTAAAGGAAGAAAAGGAAAAAGAAAACTATAATTATATATCCCAGTATGAAAAACCATGATGCAAAAGCTAGAAAAGACCACGTCTTGGGCATCAAATGGTTATTGTATGGCTTGAGATTGCAGCCAAAAACCCAGCTGTGTGCATAACGTGCACATCTTTTTTTCCCACTAATGCCATCAATGCAACTTGAAGTTCTTCATCCTGAGAAAATTATGGGGAATATTTGAGTACACAAAGCTGAAAAAGCAAAGGCTTTCCCATTCATTAAATCAAGTGTTTTGATCCTACTGATGTAAACTGCTAAAATCTGTTCTTTGCAAGTCCTTCTAACCAAAATTGGGATTGCAAACTGATGTGCCTCACTTGAACAACATAATTTAATCAGTTTAATTTGTTGTTGCTGTTGAATGTGGCCCTTTCTAAATAGAATACAAATTTATGATGTTTTTGTCTTTTATGTCTCTCCAGTCAACCCATCTGTTCCTCTTTGGTGGAGGATTCAAGCTTCTACTTTCCAAGCATTTGAAGAGCTAGGGGTTTTTCATTTTAGATTTGTCTGGTTATGGGAGAGCAGTGCACAGGAAGAGCTTGGAGAGAGTCCTGTGTTTCCATGAAATCTTGGCTTTTTACTTTCTTAAATTAAATATGCAATTTGAAGTTAGATTTTTAATGTAGTTTAATGTATGAACAGTAAAATGTTCTTCTAATGTTAGAGGGTTTGAAAGCATTTTCCTTCTTTTCTATTTTTATGAATGATACCTCCTTCACAGATGAGACAAACTATATTTAACTACAGTGTTTATCCTTATGGCCAGTCTTGTCTGTTTATGTGACCTACAAATCATCCTGCTTATGGTCAAAGTACTTTGTCACTGGAGGAAGTGGTGGAGTCTGATTGTGGGGAGGAATCCTCTGCAGTGAAGTTCAGGAAGGAAAATAGCATCACTTCATATAGGTTGCAGGGGGAAGTGGTTAATTCCTTTTAACATATTGTAAACTCATTGAATGAAACATATCACACTGGCAACCCTGGAGATTGAGAAATTGCTGAAAGATCTCATTTCAGTTTGTTCTTGGTTGGAAAGCTGAAAAAGAGTGCTGTTCCACTCATTACTCAGAAAACAGTGTATATTCCTGCAGCCTTGTACTTCACGATACATTGTTAAAGAATTGGTTTATAAGGTGTTAGAAATCTTGTTCCTTAAGGCTCAAACACTGTGATTTGAAACATTGAAAGGTTTCTTGCATGACCTATTTTATATGATTAGGTATTTCTGAAGAACGTCAGACTTATTTCTAAAATCAGACTTACTTGCTATGAATTTTTTTTCATTCTTTAAAATACTAGTGGCATTTAAATAGCTTTTCAATTTGATGCATTCATAGCACTCTTTCTTACATGATGGATATATCAAATGTTATTATGGTAAATAGATGACATATTTGTAATGGATAGGTAATTTCATCTACCCAGAGTTTAGACAGTGATATAACATGTAAGACTTAATTTATGAAAGAAAAAGCAGAGGAGCAGATTTTGCTTCATTTTAATTTGTGTGTATAGTTTTGTAACAATGCATGGCATGCCTGAGCTGCATTGCTTTCTGTAACGAAATGTCTTCTGTGTGCAACAATTCATTACTTAATACAGCCTTCCCTCATTCCTAGGTTTCCATTTAAAAGAAAACACAGTGCAAACTGGGATGAAAAAACAACACATAATTTCTACTCCAAACATTAAAAAAAAATTATAATTAGACTTCTAGGGATATGAGAACTAATGTCCCTCAGACTTTTCATTTCCACTTGTCTTTGGGATGGGAAGAGCTCTGACCTGGCAAACAAAGAAGATAGAAAATATCAGCATCGGTCTTTATTTCCCAAGACACAGTTCATGGCTCATTAACAGTGGTAGTATATGTTACTGTGCTGCAGAGAAAACAAGCAGAAGTTGCCTGTCGTTACTTTGTAATTGTGTTAGTAGATATAGTGTGAAAAAAAAAGAAGAAAAAAGAAGAAAAAGAAGATTTAGCTGTGTATTAATTTGTACATCATCTTAAACTTTGCTCTGTCTGCCAGCTTAAGATAAACTCTATGCATATTGGCTAAAATGTCAAATTAACCCACTCACTTTTAGGATTGCTAAATGCCCATCAAGATATGGAGAGTTGCGCTGAATCTATTTTAATTAGCAAAGTGTGATTTAAATGTTGCTAAAATCAAAAAGAGCTTATTCATTTTTCATCAATAATAATTTTTCTTAATATTTCATCAAAACCTGCTGATTCGGAGACCACCTTCTGGGCTTTGATTCATTAGGACTGCAGACATAATTTAATTTTTTCCCCTTTCCTCATTCTGTGATATGCTCTTTCATCTCTGAGACATTGTAAAGATGTTTCTAACATTCACAGATTGCTAATTGATCCAACTTTTTTTAAAACTGTACTTAAGACAGAGGCTTCTTTTCTCTGGAAACAGTTTTCCCTGGAAACAATTTTCCAAGCATATGCTTTTTTCAATCTCTTCATCTGATAAGAGTTCTCAAACAGACATTGAAAATGGAGGACTTGTATGATTTTATATATGGCAAGTGGGGCAAAAATATTAGAGACATGATAGAGGGAATTTAAAAGCATTGGTAGAGTTATTAAGATTATGCAGTTACTACATTCAGCCTTTATATTTCATCTAGAAGTGACTTAGTATTAAAACAGTGCTGTAAGTTATGTTTTTTGTCTAAATCTTTAGGGGATCATGGAGAAGAGCAATTATGGGAATTTATGCAAAGGCATTTTGTGAAAGGATGTACAATTAAAAGAAATTGCTCCTTTCACTTTAGCAGGGCTGTTCATCTAAGTTTTATCTACGTTATCATATGCTGGTAATTTCTAGTCCCCAGATGCATTTCTGTTACTATTTTAAGTTGAGCTCCATAACCTGTTTCTTCTTGGAAGATTTCCCTGCAGAGATCTATCTGGAAAACTTTCCATTTGGGTGCCTTGTTAGAACAGCAAGGGGCTGGTTACTCAGCACAGTGGGTTGGAGCAGTCCAGGTGCCATGGCTGTACCCTGATCCTTTTCTGTGAGTGGCTGGAAAACCATCACAGCCTTCGTTTTCCTGTGCTCATCTCAGTTGTGAAATGTGTCACACGGGGTGGGTGCACCTGATTCTGTGAAGGCACAGTGAATTAGAGAAGGGCCATCTATTTCTTTTCTTCCATGAGGCCCTTTACCTCAATTCAGTCTAATTAGAATTTCGGGAACGTCCTCTATGTCTTGCTTAGATGGCCAGAGCTAAGTGTTTGTCCTGTGAAGCCACACTTAACAGTTCATGCAGACTGAATTTTATTAGCTTTCATTAGTTGCACTGTTCTGCTGTAGTAAAAATTGCTGCAGCTCAAGATGTCAGAATTTAGTAAGAAAATAGATAAAGCCAACTTACCATTCAGTGTCAGAAATAATCCTACTTTATTAGAGCTCACACTTACGTTTTTTATTAGTCCTTCTCATGGCTCAGATGCCTCTATCTTTTATGTAGCATGTCATATGTGTGTGTCCACATTCAGTAAAGCACATGCCCATGTGCAGAATGAAATGCAGATACAAGGATGTGTTTAACTGTTACAAATTTTTTATGTGCATGTGCTTATGTCTGTCTGTATGTTTTTGTATTTAGAAAATCTCTAAAATTTCCTCTGCTCCAGAGGAAGTGACCTCCAGAAGTCATCTAGTCCAACCCCCTGCTCAGAGTGGGTTTGGTCAGGTCAAGTTGCTCAGGGCTGCAGTTGTGTCCTGAATATCTAAGGATGGAGATTTCATTTAGCTCCCTGGGTGCCTGTTCTAGTATTTGATCAGCTTCATGCTAGCTAGAAAAACAAAGGCAAAGAGAAAAAGCTTTTTATATCAGAATTTCCTGTGCTCCTGTTTTTGTCCATTTTCTCTCATTCTAATGCTGTGCAACTCGGAGAGGAGTCTGGTGTGTGTGTGTAAAAAATAAATTAAAAACCCCAACCAAAAGTAATGAATCACTTAATATAATATTTGGAATATGAAACAAGAGATTCAAATTTTACAGGCATCAAAAGAAATTTTAAAATAACAAGGATTACCTTACAAAATAATTGTTATCATTGAACTTCTTGAATGATCACCAATCTTGGTTTTTTACCTATTGTATTTTCATATTTCTGAATAAACTTAACTATGTCTTGTTTCTCTTTTTCAAATTACTTTGAAAACATGTATTTTTTTTCTCTACTTCACTCTCAAAAACTTGAATAATAAGTGTTAGAACACAACATAACTCTTGGTTCATCTTTAAATAAAGGAAGCTGCATAGGAAGTTGCCTTTTGTTCTTTAATTCACAGGTTTTGTATTATGCTTACAGCATTCAGCTCCACCAAAAATTATGCATCTTAAAGTACCCTTAAAAATGACTCAGAGCTGTGTGTGTTGTTGGATTGCTCTTTATACACACTTAGTTCTGCTAGGGCAGGATTTCTGCTGTGTGGGATGTGTGGCTCTGACAGCCTTTTGCTAAAGGATTTTCTGTGTTTCTCTTTTAACGCTGAGGTTCTGCAGCTCATCTGCACAATTTCCTGGACAAAAAGAGATCATAACTCCATAACTCCCCAAGAAATGATACTGTATTGGCAGTGAATTCTGAAACAGAGGCTTCAGAGCATTTCTCAAAGTCCTGCTTGCTATGTTCATTCTGGTCTAGGATTTGCAGATGGTGAGTGCTCAGGAGACACTGGATCTCCTGTGGAGCTGAAGGGTCACACCAGAGGAGACGGGGGAAAATGAATCAACTCTCCTCTGGAGATCAGGAGTGTTGCAGGATGGAGATTAGGGAGAGGAAGCTACCTGCTGAGCTTGCTGGGACAAAGGGAAGCCAGCTATCCTCTCACCTGCAGGAAAAAAAATAATAGAAAAATCAGCTGCCCTTCATGTAAGCACAGGTGGGGAATAGGGTGGTCAGTGCAGGGTTATCTTTCATCTGGAGGGTATATTTGCAAGGAGCCTGAGGAACTCCATAACATTTAATGGGACTTGTAGTTAATATAACTACACCTTCACCCCTCAGCTGATCCCCTCACCACTCCCTGCCCTGACACCTGTGCAGTGACACAGTGCTGCTCTTTAATTGCATATAAATCAGGGCCAGAGAGTGGAGACAAGCCAGGACAGTATGGAAGGAGAATTTAAGTGTAAAATGTAATTACCTGGGCTGAAACATGGCTAGGGAACCAAGGTTAACACCTGTATGCTGGTGAGAACTGTCTGTTGATATTCTTCCAGAAACCATTTTCTACAGAGTTACAGAGAAGACCTTGTTAGTCACTTGGTCTGATCTCCTCTGTACACAAAACTTGTTCTTACTGTGGTGTATTCTATCATTTGTGTAGTGCACATTGAAATGGGATGTGTTCAAGAGCATTTTGTGGGCTCTTTCTCTTACAGCTCTTGTTTGAGAAGATGATTGCCTAATATTTAATATATTTTTTATTGTCTCTGAATGTAATAAGGTCTACAGCAGAAAGACATGAATCACCTGAGATTCACAGTACTTGAGAGTATCCCTTGAGATACTAAGAAAGGAGGAAAAAATTATTTTATGTGTGTTCCTCAGTCACAAAACAACAGGTTAACTGCTGCTGAGAACTGAATAAAGCTCAGCTATCACCACCTCACCAGAAAAGACACAAAGCATTACCATCTTCCTTTCCTTCTTTGTAGACATATGCAACATCACTCCTTTTGTGTGCTTAGTTTAATAATATTTTTTCATATTTCACCCTCTTACTTCCTTATTCTATCTTCAGTCAATTTATGTTCTCTGGGTAGAACACAGGAGTGCCATTTCAAGCAACCCAGCAGTCATATCCTTCATCATTCTGCCTGAGCTACTCAAACCTCTTCACTGAGGCAATACTGCGAGCAGAGCTACCTCAAATCATTCAAGAACTCTGAAAAGTGGTTTTAGATTTCTTCTCAGTCAGGTATTTATCCCATCTAAAAATCCTCCATACTTTCATCTGAAGGTAGCTATATCTTGAATACATATCTCTCTAGTAGGAGGAGAAATAAATTTTGTTCTGCTCTTGACCTTATTCTTGATGGGTGTTTTTCATTTGTAAGAGGCCTACAGAATTTCAGAGATTCTGCACAGTCTGTCCTCATGTCATATTATGCCTGTCAGTGTTACCTGAACATCTCTTCAGAGGAGGTCTACAGGACATTGTGTCTATTTGTCATGTGAGGCTGAATGTGAACATCCAGAAGGAAAACTGTCATTCCTACAGATTGAGCCAAGTCTTGGGAGCTGTGGCTGCAGTATTTTGTTCCTTACAGATGAGCACTGAAAAGGACTTCTGCACATTCAGCAGCTGGGTACACAATCTAGCATTCAAGCTAGACAATGTAAGAGCAGATTTTTATTTTTTGTTCTTATTGGTTTTTATGGTTGATAGTATAATGATCATTAATATTTCACTGGAATTTATTATAAAAGAGAATTATATTGTAATGTTAGAGGGAAATGTTGAAACTTTTATGTGATTTTAAATTGCTGTGTATCCAGTCTGACAAATTGTGCTAGTGTGTAGGAAATAAAAGGAACTAAGAGAAGTTTAAACTCATGTGACCAGAGGAAGGCAATTTTATACAGTAAATAAACACAATATTAGGAAGGATGACATGAGGGAAGTGTTGATGTGAGAGGAACATGTCAAAATAGGAGGAAATGAAAGTTAGAAGCATCATGCTGAGGACTAAGAATGAGAATGAGGTTGTGTGCCCAAGGCAAAAAGAGCTCCCAGACTTTGGACTTGGAGATGACAAGAAGGTGGGATGAAGATGGCTGTAGGGGGTAAAGAAAGGTAATAATTATATTCCAGCAATCTTTAATGTATGTCAGTAAGGTCCTTGGCTATGATATAATTCACACACAATTCACCAGAATGCAATTAAATTCTGTTGTTATACTTTTTTCCCCCCATATGAGCTCCCTTCCAGGATTCACCTAAGATTAGGCAAAGATACCTGAGCTCATTTATTCCCACCCTGCAACTTCAGCAGTGCTGCAGATACAAAAACGAAGCCTTGACTGCTGCATCCCATTTGATACCACATCAGAACAATTTAAAGAGGCATAAAACAGCAGGAGCTGCAATGTAGGTGTTCAGGTTCTTGCTGCTCGGCCACATTACTATCTCGCTGTAACTGCAAGGGTGTTGCAAACTTGATTAAAAAAATTAATGATGAGAAACAAAGGGATGAGCAAACAGACCAAAATAAAAAAATGAAGAAACTGTGCAAGAAGTTTATTGCATGCAATCATCCAATTATCCTCAGAGCCCACATCCCTTGTCTAATTGCCTAAGTTGATCTTTCTTCAGGACTGAAGGGATTGAATGAAATAGCAGGGCTGGTGGAATGCAGCCTATGGGAGGCATTTGGTGAACAGGCTTGCATGAACAGCAGAATAGAGTTTCTATTTGCTTCTGTTTGTCTGGGCCTTCTGTTATCAAAAAAGGAGCAAAGAATGAAAAATATGAGGACTTTTGATTAGTAAATAGTCCCTTTGGCTCAGAGTTGAGACACTGAGGGATGCTGCAAAGCCCATCCTGATACTTTTTATGCTGTGCTAGTCTGTATGGCATATCTCTCTCTGGGATCATAAACTCTCACTTTACACTATATTAAGTTCATTTGAAAAACCGTGGGAAAAGGAAAACTTCTTCAGAATATCTCACTATAAATTCACTAGACACTGGAGAATGTCGTGGTTGAGCTGGCATTAAAATGAGAGTCAGTGGCAGCCTGGATCCTTGTCTCACAGCAGTCACACGTGCCAAACTCACAACGGAGGAAAGACAACTGTCAAGCTTAATGTACCTTAAAGGACTTCTCTTTAATACATTCCTCTGCAAACACACCAGATAAGAAAGAGTCCTGCCTAATAGTTAAGTAGCTCACCCTATTCTGCTAAATATCTCCTGCAATTATCCCCTCTAGACAGCATCCATCCCCTTTCCTCCTGCAACATTAGGGGTAGAATGGGAATTAATAATTCCCATTATTAAGGAAATGAAATAAAGAATGTCCTGTAAAATGATAGGAAAAGGAGAGGAAATCAGTCTTCTTCCAGTCTTGTTTCCTGTTGTCCAAAACCTTCAGTTTTGCCCAGTACATTGTCCTGTGAAAGAGTACATTTATAGCACAAAAAAAAATCCTCAAGGGTGATGTTATCTTGCTTTAATTTGTACAATTCCATAGAGTTTGGGGCAATATTATGTAGAGTTTATATTAAGGTCAGGTTGTCTGTCTTACAGTTGTTATGTGAAATGTTAAGATGTAACACAGTATTAGAAAGAAAGGAGGCTACAGAGATGGCAGGTCGTTCATTTGGATGTCCTCAGGTGACATCAAGCTAAGAAATTAATTTCCTGAGAGAAGCCTGCAGCAGAATGGAAACATTATCTGAACTGGAAAGGGCTTAGCAGAGGGGGCAGAAAAAATGAAGTTTTCTGAGCAGTCCAAGACCTGACTTATACCTGCTTATGCCTTCCTTACTTACACCTCAAATTTTACTTAAAAGTAAGAGTTTTAAAAATTTCTATGCAGTTTTTTCATCAGGACCATTTTCCAACTTGCTCTGTGGTGAACACTGAAATGATTCATGCAGTCAAACTGTTCTAACTGAATAATTAAAACATTTTGACAGCCTGAATGTACAATGGATTACATATGCTTCTCTCTCTAGATATAGATATATATATATGATAATTAACAGGACTAGGTCTTATGTCATATTATTTGATGGCTCAATGAACTGAGCTTTCATACTGCACTTAAGAGTGTTGATAGAATTAAGATAGTCATGATGGTTAATGGATCTAGCTGTCAAATTAGAAAATTTCACAGAGTTAAAGAGAAAATGTTTGTGAAACATAGAGAACTTAAAGAAGTGCCACTGGTATGTTTAGATCCAAAATTTTTCATTCTAAATTCTACTCTTAGCTCCTGGAGGATAAATGGATATCTCTGAAATACTCTGGTTTAATGTGGTTCAATTGGGTCTAAATCTGTCGGGATGTGTCCTAGCCAAAGCCACACAGGCTCCACAAAAGAATAATTCAAAGTTTTGTAAAGGAGCTTATTCATGCCTAAATTAGAAAGCCAAGCTATCTCTATAGCCAAAGGAGAGAGCTGATATCCTCAGGAGTGCAATTCAGAGCATCCGAGTGAGATGGCTTTAGGCAGAGTTGCAAATGCTCCCTACCCATACATATTAATCCTGCCCTGAGGTCATTTAGTTACCAAGTTGATATGAACTCTTAAAGTCCAGAGTCAACCAAGCTTCCTCTCTGGGAATGGTTCAAATGAAAGTCCATTCAGGGAAGGCTTGGCCATCCATAGCTCTCCAGGGCATTGTCTGGTTTGCTCTGATGATGTTTTATGATCCTGATGTTGTGGTGAATCAGCATCACTTTTGCATCTGCCTTTACAATCTTGGCATTCTCATTAAAAGGAGGCACTGAGGAGGATGTTCACACACAGTATGGGTATTAGGAGAGAGAAATCTATATAGTGCATAGATAGAGATACCTCCACAGGGAAAATCAAAGCACTCTAGGAACATGCCTTTCTCTAATGCCTGGGACATCTGTAGATGTGTGAATATCCTATGAAAGGCAGATGCAATGCCTAAATGTAAATACTTGGAGGAACTTTGGATGTCCTAAAGGTCACAAATCCGGCCTATAGCTCCAGTCAAGAAAGATCTTCAGCTGCTGAATTTGCCATTTCAATGGAAATAAGTCTTTGGGTCACTAAAATGGCACTTAGATTTCCATGTTTAGACATCTGAGTTGATGATACTCACCAAGTGACTTCTAGCTACAATTACAGTAGTCAGGGGGAAACTCAAACTTGATTAATACACATGCAAGATCAAGCTTAAAACCTCTCCACCTTCCTGCCCTTTCCTGTTGGTTAAATCAGTGTCTGTCCTCATTCCTGTGCATGAAAAGGTGAAGTATTATGTCTGAATTTGACAGTGTCTGGACAGCTGTTGTGTATTTTCAAATACTCCAGTGTGCTTAAATGTTACAAGATTTAAATACATGTAAATTCTAAATATTTGTATGTAAACCAAATACTGTGTAAAGGAATTAATTTATAGGATTATAATAATCAAGTACTTGCATCTCTTTCCTTTCATCATGAAGTGTTTTCTGGGGCACGACTATATGCAAGACAAAAAGCAGTGAAGATTTAGCTCACTGAACCTGGTCAGTTTTAGAATGTTTCTGGGCTTATATTCTTCTGGAGACTCAAATATTGTTAACTAAACTGGGTGTTTCCTATTTCAAAGCTTATTTTTTCTTGCAACATGACTTAAACGCATGGATGTTTGTTATCTCTAACTAGCTGTCTCTTTTTGATGGGTATTTAAATTTCACAGAGCCATAGATATGATTGCCAAATTGATAAATAACTGGGGTTTTGTTTTTAAGAAAGGTATTGTTTCTATATTGTACTATAAAATTTTATGTGCTTCAGGGAAAATAATGCCTCAATTGTTGGATAATGTCTATTTGTAGCTTTTGAGTAAACTCTTCTGCACAATCTCTACATATGTGAAGCTGAATTTAAAAACTAAATGCTGTTTGCAGACATTTCCTCAGCAATTTCAGTTGCATGTGATAGCTCTAATTTGGCTGCTAGAGAAGAATTTGCCTTTCAGGGATAAAAAACCAATTGTATACAGACATCTACTTTTACATGTTCCATTAATACCATTTACTCAAGCAAGACAAAAACAAGTTTTGTAATGTATTTTGAGAATCTGTCAGACTATAAAACTTTTTGCTTTATGTAGATAATATAGTGTATGATAGATTGGGGGAGACATTGTTCAAAGAATAATTTGAAAAAGCATATAAGAATTTTGATGTCTCAGCAACTGCAATATTGTTTAAGAAGTCATGGCATTATGTAGTCAATCCCTTAAAATGCAATAATAGATTATTTTAATATTTGTAATGGATTTTTTTCTCACTTGATTATTGTAATTGGCTCAATAAGTAAAATGTTTAAAAATTTTATGTTGACAGTTAACATGAGTTAACTCTTTAACTCATGTTAAGGAGTTACTTAACATGAGAGTGTGCAAACAGATGTTGTTTAACTTCATAGGCAATAGTTATTAATGGAAAGATGTTTCATAAATGATTTTCAAAAGGAGACACTTTCTTTTCAAGAGGTGACCTTTACTGCTGTTGAACTCTGAGAGACCTCCTCATATGATTTAATAGGTTTTTCAAAAAAAGGAAATAGTTTATTCTCCCTGTTTGCAGTGGACAGGACAAAAATACTGGATTTACAGGGGAAGTCAAAAAGATATTTTTATCTAGTGAGAAAGAGGATGAAGCACAGGAAGTAGATTACTTGTCAAGACCATAGATTTCTCCAGCATCAGAAGTCTTTATGGTTATGTGGGATTGGAATGACCAGGTAAAGCTCATTTTATGAGAGCAGGACTTTCAAGTCCCTTTCAGCCAGGGAAAACCATTTGAATTCACTGAGCATTTTTTTTTGTTTTCTATTATATGGTGTTTTATAGAGGCCCCAGTGTAAACTTAGTGATTTGACTTATTTTTTTTTTTTTAGATAAGGACATTATTATTTTTCTGTTAGTCATATAAAATTTTTTGATTTTTTTTAGGAATGTTTTTCCTGGTAAAATAATTTTTTGTGGCATGCTGTTAGGTTTTATTATTAATAATGTTATTAATGTTATTGTTATTTACTAGTAGTATGTACATAGAAGTTTGAGAGAATGTTTTGCTAGGACTAAGAGGAGCAGAAAAGAAAAGAAAAGCATGATCCTTTGTGCTAAATAGTTCAAAATATAGAAAATTACCTTGCCTTGACATAACTCAATATGTTATAGGAACTTGGAAGTTCAAAGCTAATGCTTTGAAAATCTGTACAAAAGTATCTTTACCAGAGAGGCAAGTATTTACTTTTTGTGTGTCTGAAAAAGAAAACTATAACTACTATGTTTAAACTGCTGTTATAATAAATATTTTTAAATAAGTATATTGCTTTAGCTTCTTTAAGAAACACCTCATTATTACTGCAGTGATCTTCAGGGTGCTTTTAATCAGAAAATCATGTAAATTGGTATACTAGTTGGCAGCTAATAGGCTTCAGGCTTTGGATGAATTATTTTGTGCTCATACAAGTAATAGGCATATTAAATCTGAGCATTTCATCATCAAATCTCTAATAAAAGTGAACACATTGAATAGTCATACTTAGCACTTGTAACGTTCTTTGCTGAAGCATTGCACAGACAATTGCCATTGGAATCCTGTGTGTTGTTATTGCTGCCTTAAAAAAAAAATCAACCCAGTAAAAAGCAGTCAGTAATGCACATGGCATTGATGGGAGGTGTGTATCAATCAGAGAGGGTTCTTTATACATTTGTACTCCTCTCTGGATATTTGCTGTTACAAGACATGGAGCAGATGGACCTTTTCTGTGATCCAGTCCAACCATTTTTGTTTCTTTAAGGTGGAAAATAATTAGGTAAACCAAAAAAAAAAAAAAAACCAACCAAAGGAAACCCCCAAAAAAGGGCATAAATAAGAAAGCTATAGTTTTGTGAACTCACTTGCATAGATGTCTCCATTTTATTAGATGAATCCCACTCTCTGTCTGACTCCAGATACTTATGAAGTTGCCATTTCAATCTGAGACAATGTGCTCTTGACTGACAGTGGTGAGAAAACAGATGGTATTTCGTGGTAACTACATGCCCTAGAATTGCATGTCGTTACCATGCAAGTACCCAAGTTTTATTCTTGGGGATATTGAGTGGGGTGTTTTTATTAAATCACTAATGAAGATAGATGGTAGAGGATGAAGATGGACTTTGGGGCTGGCTATGGGGCTACCAATTTCAACAGCTGTGGTAAAAACTACCAGCACTTGCAAGATGTCTACTGTTTTTAGCACCTCACTGCTTAGTGTACCATTGTTTAGGGCTGTGGAGGGGAATGTGAGTTATGCAGCAGTGAGTTATGCAGGTATACTAAATTTTTGTCGCCAAATATTGTTCAGTTTTCTGACTGCTTCATATTAAACTTCTCTGGCCTCATTTTCAACTGCTTGCACCACTTGCATTCAAAAACATCAACCACATCTGAACCTTTTTCCCTGAATTTGCTGTCAGATTATTGTATGAAGGCTGCCTTGGAATCCCAGTGCTGAGCACATCCCATGTGCAAAGTGTAGCTTTGAGCTGGGTGTGTTGCTGTTCCTGCTTCCAGATCAGGATCAGGCCCGATCACACACTTAAGTGGTTTGTGCTGCTTTAGATTAAATCACATTCCATCAGTGCTCTAGATTTTATTATCATCAAAAGAAACATTCAATTCACCTGCCATTTAATCTCCTCTCTTCCTTCTCTCCTATTCAAGACTGAGAACAAATGTTGAATGAAATTATTTTAAACTCACACATTTGAGACATATTAAATTTAATCTTTCTTGTCCTAGGATGTTTGAAGTTGTCTGCTTTGTCAATTATCAACATGTTGGCTTCTGCTGGACTTTATTCAATGCTCTTCTGTTTCATTATAGAAAAGTAAATTAGAATTGAGGGTTTAGCATACATTTTCTCTCTTTTTATGCAGTCTTTCTAAGAAATATAAGTTTTATGTTTTTAAATACTCAGATTTTTAATCTTCAATCTACAATTTGTCCTTCAATAGTGGCAAGACACATTTGCTTATAGAACTCTGCAGTGTCTCTTCAAGACAATACATCCTCTACCCTAATGTATTGGTATCTATCTATTAGATTTCTCATATTAAACAAATAGGAATCATTATAACGTTCACCTTTTTTTAAATCATGTATCTAACAGCAGGCAATGGTATTTTTCTTCCATGGGTTTTGCTTATCCACCCACTTCCTTTTTTGTCATGATGAATTTCCTTTGTAGTTGATTATAGTGATTTTCTGGTTTGACATCCCTCAGGCTCTGCCTTGTAAATCAATATCTTTCAGTGATGAGCTCCCCACCTCTCCAATTTAAAGAATACTTAAGAATAACCACAGTGAAGATTTTTTATGATATGTCAATTTACTTTCTCTTCTTACGTCTGTTTCTCAGTCAAATATAAATAATATAAAAAAAAAAGGTTTCTCATTTTCTACTCTTATAAATTGCTACAGTCCAGATTTTTGTTTTCCAGGCTGGCATTTATCTTTGTCTTGTAGCTGTCCACATTTTGAAGTATACAAATACCACAGACCCCTGATGTTCCTTCATTAAATGTATTTGAGGTGTTGACCAGATTATGGAAGTCATCAATTCTCTCTTAAGACAGAAAATGCAGCTCAAGTTCTGTGGAAGAAGGGGAAAAATAAACTCTTTGTTTGCTTACTCATCTGGGAAACTACAGGCTGTTGCCAAAGTCAGTTGTCATGAGCTTTGATTAGAAACCAGCAAAGACAGCTGCTGAAAAACATAGTGAAAAAGATTTTATCCGCTTAGAGAAGCGTTCCTTTGACTTTGGAAGAGCAGAGGGACATTGCTTAGGGAATATGAATATGCATTGCTTTTAATATGTAGATGGCTATGGATGTAGATATTCTAGCTTGCAGTGGTTATTGTTGTTGTTACAGTGTCACTCTGTCTTTCTCTCTCAAGACTCTTTTATGACCCGAGGGTGCTTTTTTCTTTAATTTTAATTATTTGTGTTGCATCCATATGAGCAGACTTCTAGTAGATCAGATTTTGCAAAATGTGCCCGTGAATTCATTTGGTTTTAGCTGAGTGATCACAAGTTTGCTAGTTTAAAGTCTTCCAAACAGATGGAAGAGGGAATTCTCTACTGGTTTAGTGATACGTGGTTAGTTGATACATTTCTGAGTGGTTTTGTTCATGTCATTCCATTTATCTGGTGATTTTCTCTTCTCAACACAAAATTTCAACAATAAGTTTTTAGTTCAGAATCTTAGATACTTTGCTGGAAAGGCTTGTTAACCTATGAAGCTTCTTGACTGCTGCAATTTTGGAGGTTTTCTTGATTTTGCCATTTTTCCAAGTTGCTAAAGGATTTTGTATGCAGAAATATTGTGTTGTTGACAAAGTGAACCTGAGAACATCATTACTGCTGTTAATATGTCCATACAGAGCCACTTCCCTTTCCCAGAGTTCTGGTGCTCTGCTACTGTAAACAACCAGGCTGCTGTAGTGTCTCACCAAAAAGAGGAATGTTTAATTGCCTTTCCAGTTTCCTCCATTTCAGATGGTCTGACCTCCTTCCAGTGGCAGTTCAGGAATCACAGAACCATTGGCTAAGCCAGATATGCTCACTGGCTGCACAGAAAATTCTCTTTTCTATCCAGGATAATTTTCTGCTGAGCCTGAGGCACCACTGGTCTCACAAAGTGCCCGGTGATCACCAGAGCTGGTGAAAATGGTGTTAGCTTATGAGTGTGGGTGTGGGAGAGGGAAGAAATGCTCATGGAAGGGGCACAAACTGTAGTTCTGTGTACTTGGATGGCATCACTTTTTTGTCAACTGGCAGTTTAAGGTGGATGTGTGTTGTGCTGTGCTGTTGCCCTGATTTTTAAAAGTGTTAAGTTTTCTTTTATAGTTCTTTTGAAAGTTTTAAAGTTCTCATAAAACTTCTTTAACCTTCTGATAATGTTTACATATTTGAGAGTCAGAGTTCCCACACAATTTCATGTATAAATAGAATAGTTTACATATTTCTTTGTGGGTGGAGAGAAACGACTGACTGATCTTTGGACCAGTGTGGATGGAGAGGTGGTAAATCCATCCTCCAATCCACAGTCACCTTTGCAATTCTATAAATACCAGATGTTTGAATAAAACTGAGTCTTTTCTCTTTTGAACTTACCACGTTTGTGTGTACTCATTTCGTGTCCAATAGCGACACTGTGCCTTTCCCCCTTCAAACCTAGAATGATATAAAGAGTTTCACAGCCAGGAGTCAGACCTGGCTTCTCTCTGTCACAGTTCTGTGATATTTGTACTTACTTTGTTCTGTTCATAGCTGACCCTAAAGTAAAGTACAAAGTAACCATTTTTAAAATCCTGTAGAGTTTTGCAGGTTTTTGCTAGGATTTTGGCAGGGGTGATCAGCTCAGTTGGTTAGAGCAGGATGCCAGTAACACCAAGGTTGTGGGTTTGGTCCTTGTACAGACCATTCACTTAAGAGTTGGATTCAGTGATCCTTGTGGGTCCTTGTTAACTCAGAATATTCAGTGAGTCTGTGATTCATTCTCTGTCATTACTGTAATTGGCAAAATATCCATCTTATAAGGCTTGTTTCACCATTTCAATTTAAGAACTCCATGTTTAGGACAACATTTTTCAATTTAGGTGCTTAAATTTGGACTGACATCCATTTTCTGTAATCTACTATGTCTTATTTTCAATGATAATGTATGATTTTGAAGCATGTACCTGAGGTTTCCTGTATTTTAAATTTGGTGCCTAAGAAGAGATCTCATCCTTGGAAAATGTGGACTACATAGTGTGCAAGTATTGCTAGACCAAGATTAATACATACAGACACGCGTTTATCCAAGGTGTTAGCATTTGTGAAAGTGGATGATAGGAAAAGAGAAAATGAAATTTCATGGGAAGAAATAGTGTAGTAACTAATCATGAATCTTCTGAAATCTGAGCACAATAGCAGTAAAATGAAAATATGAGGATCAGGTTTGACTAGAAGAGAGCTCTGAAAAGGGTGAAGAGGTTATTGATACTCCAGACAAAGAAGGGAAGCCCGAGCAATGTCAGTGACCCCAGTGGGAGGAGATGTAAAAGGAAGATTTTGGACACCTGAGCCTGGGTTGTCAGGCAGAGCAGATGTTTTCAGTTTCACACCTGGCTTCTGCTCAGGAATGGCAGTGTCCATATTGTAGATGCACAAAACTTATGTGAATGTAGCTGACATGTTTTTATTCTTTTATTCTAATTGCTTGGTTTCCTTTACTCTTCTGTTTGAAACAGCATTGTTTAGAGCAGAGAAGCAATAGTTCAAATTCCATTTTTAATTTGAAAGCAATGGGATTAAGTTACCTGGCAAGAATTCAGTGGTCAGAGTCTTGACATTTAAAATCATTTGTTTTACGGGATTAGACAGATTTCTTTTTCATCTTTAGTCACTGAAAAAAATACGCACATTCCTTGCATTAACATTAAACCCAGTGCCTATAGAGGTGTCTAGGGAACTCTTAGTCTCTTTCACGGCACCCTTAAATTTTGAAGTTGGGAAGTTATGATCCACTTTATAAAAACACAATTTTTTCAAAAATTATAATAATTTCTTATAAAATTGTATTTCTATTTCAGTTAATTTGCACTCTGCCTTGCAGTATCATCGGCAAAAGTAAATGTAAAATGTATTTCTGGTATGCTAGTGAACAGAGTGCTATGTGGGGTGCTTCAACACAGCAATGAATGTAATGTCAGTGTATTTTGAAGGTCAGACATAGTGTATCAGGTGTGAGGGTACCTGACTCCAGGTAAGAAGAGCTTCTGGAGAGGAAAAGATGCTGAGAACTTGAGCAGTAAATTTACCACATTGGGTCTTCACATCCTCGTAGAGACTTCCCTGTGTTCATGGGATCCTCAGGGAGACCTGAATGAGCCTTTTTTGAATGCCTTTGCCTCGACCTTGCTGCTGTTAATTCAACATGAATATTGGAGAAGCTCCATGTAGTTCAAACTCCAGTGTGTTGGGTGTAACTGTATAGCAAATAACTAATTTGGACTCCTTGCTGCTTATAGTTAGGGTGAGACAGAAGCAAGAGTAAAGCTAGAATGAGAGAGAAGGAAAAATATCAGATAGTTACAGTTTTTAGCAGAGTTCACATAGTGGAAGATTATAACAGCATATTTTATACTGAAGAATGTGAGTATATAAATAGGGATTCTATGTATTTTGTAATTATTGGGTGTGATTATGTGATACATTTTGTTCGTTCAAGGACATATTAGGCATTAGATAATTATATAGCAATGATGCTAAATCTGACATTAAAATTAGTGCTTTGAGATTTATACCTTTTTTTTTTTTTTTTAAGAAAGACCTTAAACACTAAGGCCTTCAGGTATATGCAGTGTTTACTGACTTGTTAGGGGTTAACATGCTACTGTGCCCTTTCCTCATCTGCTCATTTCCAAAGCTTAACCCTTTAAAATATTCTATTCATCTCATTACTGTAGCAAGCTGTGACACTTAAATAAAACAAATCCGTCAGATCAATGACGGATCACACAAAAATGCTTTCTTCCATCCTCACTTCTGACCATATGTTTAAAAAGTCACAGGAAGCCAGCCTGTAATCTGTGGTTAAGAGTTTAAAATCACATGCATTTTTTGTGACACATACATGTGGAGCGCTGTATAGTTTGTATTAGCTCTAAAGGCTCTGTGATTTGACCTTGACATCTGTCAGATATCCTCTCTCACACATGCCCCCACCAAAAAAAAAACCAAACCAGCAGTGGGGGGAGGAGTTGCATTTTGGAACTCACATATGTGTATGTGATTTTACTTCCCTTAAAACTACTTCCCCTGGTTACTTCATATTTTAACTGCTGTTTTTTAAAGCCATCCACATATATTTTAGTGTTATTTTCCTGTGTGCTAAAATTTTACATATGATGTATATGAATATTCTTTTCTATTTGAATAATTTTGGTCTGAGGAGTCATATTTTCACACTGATTCCTCAATGCCTTCAGCAGATAGTCTTCACATCTAGGGTGATGCTTTAACTGGTAGCTTTTACATGGAGGTTGAACAGACCTCACACAAAAATTTCTCATGAAATGCTGAAACATGCAGGAAAGAGGAGAGAAAATAGTACAAAATGAGACTGCAATACCTATAAGGAAATTTGAAGGGATTGTATTAGTTTTTGTGACAGATAAATGTTGTCTCTGCTGCATTGTTCTCCATACCAATATTACCAGGCTAACTTTAACCAACTTAAAATTTAATGTCTCAAATAATGGAATATCCATTCTCATCCTAATATAATTTTTGCATAATAAAATGCATGTGAACCACATGATTTTTTGAGGATGACTGTATCTGGCTTATTTTGTAAGACAGAACAATACCTGCAAAGCTGCACCAATCCCATTGAAATTATTTCTGGTTTCATTGGATAGACCTGTACATTCTGTTCAGTGTAGCCTGTTAGTAGTTAGAGAGAATTGTTTTGCAGTTGTTTTATAAAGACAGAGGAGAGGGAAAGATGTCTGTAAATATTCTAGGCATATTCCAGTCTTAAGACAGTGTCTTGACCTTGAGAATATTCTCTTAAAATCTCAATTTTTTAACTGCTCCTTTAGTTGCTTGAATTTCAAGGGTGCTGGTTTCTCTGATTTAGCTGTTTGTGTAAATTTTATGGATGGACTGCAGTGACATGTAAATCATCAGTAGTTTTTGGCCCTTTGATAGATAAAAACAGATAAAATAAGAACATTATATCTTACCAAAAAAATCGGAGAAATTTCAAGAAGTTTTCTCAAAGAAAGAAGCTGATTTAACAGTGCTGTGATTTATGTATCACCAGTGGGAGGTGGCATGTTTAATATTGTGTAGAAGCATAAGGCTC
This sequence comes from Chloebia gouldiae, assembly GCA_003676055.1. Classification (NCBI taxonomy): domain Eukaryota; kingdom Metazoa; phylum Chordata; class Aves; order Passeriformes; family Passeridae; genus Chloebia; species Chloebia gouldiae. Next base: position 12,024,139 of record QUSF01000003.1, read on the forward strand.
TTATTGTCTGATAGTATTTGAAGTGTATTTTTCCTTTCTAAATTTGCAATCCATAGCTATAGCAACAAATAAATATAGCAGTCACATTTACAACACAGTTATTATGTTTTACATTTGCTATAAAAGGTATATTTTAAAATAATTCTCAGAAGATAGATTATCGCAGTTTTATATGAGGGTTAGCTTCCTAATGGGTCCTCAGAGTGAGAATGTGCAGCATTTGCTGTTTATTAAAATGAACCACTAAGTTTTCTAGACCTGGTGTTAATGTTATGAATTGCATTAGGAATTAGATTTTCAAACTATGCACGTGATTGTATTTCAGAATACTCTGTTCTTTTTTTATATCAATTATCTCAGGAATTTCATGGTTAACTACAGTTTGCCACAGTTATAAAGCAGGAACTCTTATTTATTGGTCAAGTACTATATTTATGTTTGAACAAAACACCTTTTGTTTTACTTTGCTTATCAACAACCACTACTGTTTTCAGCTAAGGTTACATTTAATAATTAGGTTTTCTAGGGGCAAGAAGTCAACTATATCTTTAATGAGTTCCGTGACATCACGAGGGCTGCTTATGCTCCTTGGCAATAGTCTGCTTTGTGTGAGCAGATCACATTAGCTTTAAGGGAGTAGCACAGATGCCAAGGTCAGGGCATTGGTAAGTAAGAGATCTTTGACTAAAATAAAGGCCTAAAACTATCCAAGGCAAGGAAACAATGAACTGCTGTTCAGCAATATGGTAGCAGCTCTCTAAAGTTATTTTGTTCCATGTTTGAGTGCTTCCTATGTAGCCTTTGCCTATGATAGTTGCATGAGGAGCAAGGAGAACCATGAAGGTTTGGGCTAGAAGTGGTAAGAAGAAAAAATATGCTGATGCCATGATAGTACTGCCCTTTCTGTTGTTTTTCATGTTTGAGCACTCTAAACATGGTGGCACCTTTAATCTATGAAGCAACCCTCATAATCAATTGGAAATTTGCAAAGGAGAATTTGTGGTCAACTCTTTTTTGTACCTGGTTGAGAAGGTCTGCTTTTGTAGTTGATCTGTGGTTTAACATTGACAAACAGAAGTATAGTGCAAAAGGCTTCATCTCTGTTCAAAAAGTGAAATTGGCAAAATCTCACCTATTTGTACTACATATTCCTATAGATTGTGTGTAGAGGAAGAACTGGACTGGCTTTTTGCCTGAAGTCAGAGAGGAGACCAGGGGACAGAATTAGTACAAAGAAAATGGAAAGGAATACAGTGAAACAAATCCCTGTAGAGAGTGAGACCCAGTAATGGGTGTTATAGCAGGTAGAAAAGACATGAGAAAATGCTGAAGAAAAAGAGTCTGAACTGGAAATAGCTTTCAACCACAACCAGAGTGTTCACAGAGAGAAGTGGTGGAATAATACACAGATATCTGTATGAGATTTAAAAATTGCGCATCCCATCAGGCTGAGTAACATTCATCCATGTGTTGCGTACTTTGGAAATGTTAATTTTTTTCCATGGCACTTGCCAGCTTGCTCTCATAGATTCAAGATGCAGCCTCTACTGGTTGAGTTAGAACTAGCTGAGGAATAAACATGCCCAATTACTGAAATATGTCAGACAAAAATGATGCCATACATAGAATGAGGGGAATAGGAAGATTGCTTTTCTTTCAAGGAGATTGGCAACAATCACAGTAAAAGTTAACTACACTCATGCATTCCAAATGATTTAAAAACTTAAAACGTCACAGCACATTTTTTATGTGATAGCTTTATCTCATTGCCAGGGCAAGGTCCCATTACTGCCAGGAGGTAGAGCTATGAAAGCAAGCACTTAAAGCCACAGCAAGACCTACCAGCTTGGAAGTTCCTTAATGACTAATGCCTGAAAAACGAGGTGCCTGGACTGGGGAGGAAGCTTCATGTTTAATATGGGATTGTTCAATGCCCTGAGCTCTGCTTCTGTGCGTGACCAAAGCCGAGCTAATCCAAGTAGCTTGACATTTCTCTGCCTACTCCCATCTGCGTGCGCGGAGCACAGCGAGCACTGACTCAGCTGGAGGCCTTGCACAACGTGTTGCGGTGGCTGCTGAAACAAAGGGGAGCCAAGCTCATCATCTGACACCAGAGTGGGTACAGCAGAATTTAGCAAATGAGAGATGGGAAATTGTTTTTCACTTTTTTGTGCCTCATTTCTTCCTTTGATACAACTGTGCTATTGTAGAACAAAAAATTTCCCTGGGACAGATGACTTATTTCCCTGAAGTGTATGAGGTCTTGCTGAGGATTCCCAACTGTTTATGCCCTTGCCTTTTTTTTTATTCTGGCTGGTGACTCTTTTAATGTATATTGTATAAATGGATCTCCAAATTGTTTGAACTATATCTTTTATTACATGAATCCCAATTCTACAAAGCCGTGGGATGGCAGAGCTGAAATGATTTCTCTTGTCATATAATGTCATACTCAGTTTTTCAGGTGCTGTTGTCTTGTATATTTAGAGAAACAGCTGGTTTCTAGGGAATGGAGGCCTGAGGAAGAAATTGTTTTCCTCTAAGCAGGTTTATGGGAGCTAGTTTGCTGTGATTGATTGTGAGAGTCTAGGTGTCTGAACACCAAAACAAAGGCAGGAAGAAACAGGTGGGGGGAAAGGAAGAAAAACTGACATCTGAGAAAACAAGTTGTTCAATAAATACAAGCCCTAAGAGCTCCTTCATTCTGTATGCAGCTTGCTCAGGTTTCAATGAGAAAATCTTGCCAGTAGGAAATGGCACTACAGATTTTAATCTGTAGGGAAAAGTGAGAGTGCCAGATCAAATGCGGCACAAGTGCCCCCATGTTGCTGTCTTCTGGCTCAGAGACGCAGTCACTGTCTTCAGCCACTGTTCCCAGGTTGCCCTTTCTGCCCATCTCAGCACACTATGTTTTCCCATGCAAAGTTTGCCATCAGTGCTTTCCACTCCTGCTGAGATAATGCTTTTTTTCTGTATGAAACAGTAAATGGAACTGGTACCTTACATCCTAAACAAATGAAGACAAACATCTTTGAGATCCTCTCCTCATGAAGAAATCTCTGTTGATTAGCATTATTCACGCAAATATGCTATCTCAGGTAGTCATTTCAGTGATTCTTCTGGAGCTCTTGGGATACTTTCCTGAAGCTTGCACACATTAAGATTTTCCTGCTCAACATCCTTTCCTGACAGAGCTCTTCACTGTCCTGTCACTGACCTTGTTCCCCTGAAAAGCAATGCACACATCACATGCCTTGGGATTAGGAAGGAGCATTTCTGTGATTTTGACTTTTAATATAGTGTAACAAATACTCAGTTTGGACCCTTAACAACTGGCTTACAGGACACCTTGTTCATGCAGTAACATTTAAACAGTGCATCCATGAGATAAATAAGGAACTGGCCCAGCAGACAGTGCTACTATTTATTGAGAGCTCAGTGCTTCCCTGAAACATCCTATCTCCATATGTGTTATCAGACATTGATATCAGATATTAAGTAGTGTATTGTTAGCACCAGTCTTTCTTCAAAGCCTGTTCATGGTTCAGGCAGATGTTTTAACTCCAGTGCAGGGATTCCACTGCTGGACAAACAAACTTCTTACTGCTGTGGCACATATGCAGTAACTGTGTGCCAGCCTAGCAGACCATGAACGTGTAGCAACTACAAAATCCAGTGAAAACTGAAATGAAGTAATTTGCTTGGTTTATTCTCTTTTGGAGTTATCAGGAGCTCAGATCTTGAAAACTTGGTGATGCATCATCCTGTACTCTGCTGCTGAAAAGCAGCATTAAGAAAGTTGTTGTTTGCCAACTTTTCAGAAGTGTGCTGTCAAATAAACCCGTATCTTATCTAAGATAGGAATTGCATTAGAAATCTCACTAAAATGTAAATTAGATTTCACTTCCTTCTAGACAGAGCTCATTCCTTAAAGGTATGTCTTTTCCCTTAGAAGTACTCACTATAGGTTTTTATTAGACCCCTTGATCATAGTTTACTGTGTCTTTCTTTATGTTTCCAACTGCCCACAGAGTGTGGGCTCTCTGTGAAGGATCTGGTGCTGAGTCTGATGGGTAATCTCAGGAGTCCTGTGAACTGTACAGGTTAGAGCTGGGAGAATTTCAGGTGTGACCAGACTAGCCACGTGTCATGGCGCTTTATGCCTGCATATACTGCACCAAATGCAGTTATGCAATGGAGAAGATTATCAAAGATGTTTTGAAGGTTGCAAATGGGTTTTATGAGTGAGAATCATCCTTTTTGTTGCTTACAAAGATGAAAGTGCTCAATTTTCACACACATGAAAAAAAAAGACTGTCAGATGTTTTAAATGTAAAAACTGCATAATGTGGCGTCTTGTCATATCTGTGGTTCCCTTGTGGGTGAAAATTTTAATCAGATGGTTTTGTACTTTAAAGGCTTTTCATTTGATTTACAACTTGTAGGAGTGGAGTAGCAGTAAGCAATCAGGGAAAATGCCATGAAGAGGACAAAAGGAAGGTGAAACACAGTGTTAATAATTTAGTTTCAATAACCTTAAAAGGTTTACCAGTCACTTTTAACCTTGTATCAGAAAAGAGAAGAGCACAAAATGCAAGCTACTGCAGTGAATCATAAAAACGTTGCTTTTTTTTTTAATTTGTTACTCATTTATCTAAGTCTGGGTAGAAAGAAACCAATACATTTGTTAAACACAAGGGCCAGAAAGACACCTGTGCATCAGTTTGTCTTAGTCCTTTTGGAAGGACTGCCTGCCATTTCACCAGAGTCAGTAAAGTCGTGAACTGATGGTGATTGTGGCTGTGGAAATATAGCAGGCTTATGAGTATTTCCAAGTAGCCAAAGCAAGATTCTAAGCAGGCAGTAGAGTTTTCAGAAGTGCTTAAGAGGTTAGTTATTGAAGTTATTGATCTCAGAGAGAATTAGATACCAATTCAAAGCTTCACATATTTTCAAAAAACTGGTAAGCACCCATGTTTGGGTTTCTTGCCTACTGACCTGCAGGGTCTGAATCTCTATCTGGTCTCATGTAAGCCAGGGTAACATAAAAAGTGGTATCTTCATGTTGGTTGTGTGTGAGTTTTTTAAAAAGAAGCGTAGTTTTGGTTTTCATTACAAAAGATCAGGACATCATAAAAATTCATGTGGCGTTTGTATACATAACTTCTCAGCTGAACAGTTGTGCCTCCATCTCCTGAACATTTCAAATTTTGCCACAAATGTGCTACATGTATTTCATTTTTTTTGGCACAATACTTTAAAACCATTTTTGTAACTCTTTTCGTGGTATTAGGCAATTTGTACAATACTTTTGAAAACGTTTCAAAGTAAAAAATTGAATTCCTGATGTTCGGGGTGGGGAACCCAAACTTTGGGACCTATTATGACCTAGTCTAATTTTAATAAAAATGGTTCAACACTTAAATGTCCAGATAGCTGCACTGTATCATGAATTATAGAGTATTTTTTGTATATATGTATCAAGTATGGCACCACAATAATAATATTTTTATTATTATTATTTATAAGGTTCTCCATAATTTTTTATACAGAAAGTCTTAAATACTAATTTATCTATTTTCTATGTGCTTTTCTCTCATAAAGCCAAGCCTTTAAAACCCTTTAACATTAATTATTTTACTTAAAACTGCGAGATGTGCTCTCCTTTTTTGTCAAGTAGACTTGTTGCCATTTGACAGCAAGATTCTGTGCACACTTTTGTTTTGAAATTTTATGTTAGAGTTGCAAAGATTTTGAGCTCCCTGTACACTTTTTTCTTACAGATCAGAGGAGAAAATAATTTATTTGCATTGCAGAAATGATCAATTACTTCACTTGTAGGTATAAAAAAAATGCATATGAAAACAGAGTCCCCTCTCTACAGACATAACATATTCATTTATGTTGAGAAGCATCATGTAGATGTGTAAAATAGTGATGACTGTATAATTTTCACTGTTGCCAAAACTGATGATTGAAAAGAATCAGGTTACTTTTTTTTTTAAATATATGAGCTGGTAAACTGGATTATTTCCATCCTGTGGCATTGTTAATTGGCTAACTGTTTACCACTTTAGTGGCATTCTTTTTATGAGAAGTTGAGTGAACAGTGAGGGATGATAATCCACAGTTTAATCTAGAAAAAGAGAAGATGTCATTAGAATAAAGTTGAAATTTCTAACACTGAGAAATCCACAAATGGAGATCTCCATGAGTGGGTCACTAGGATAAGAAACGTGTTCCTGTTCTTAGTCTGCCTTTGGGTATGATGGTCTCTGCTGAGACAGGTAATGGTGTATTAGGGCTTAAGGTAAGGTCTTTCTGATTTGTTTGCATTTTAATGAGAATGTAATTTCTTAGTCTTACCTCCATGTAAAACCTACACACTGTCAGATTTGTAGGGATATTCATGAGTTTAAAAGGAATGATAGTTAATTAGCATTTGGAATATACTATAGCTTTGAAAATGTGGACTGGGGGTGGGATAAGTCTGAAACCAAAATAGACTAGCATGCCATAAGTCTCTATTTGAAGTGAACTAATTGAACTAAATTACTGGGTTTTACCTTAATGTATAGTCTGCCTCCTGATTTTTATTATTTTTACTAAATTGCTCCTTATTAGAAATGGCTGTTGTTGAGTCCACGTATTGTTGACAAAAGAATCTCTTCAACTTTGCCTTCAATTATTCATGGTATGCTATTGATCTTTGGAATAATATTCCAGTTTAGGCTTTTAGAGCACAAGAACAAAACTTTTATAAACTGAAAGAAAGCAGGTTTGAAGAGATTTTAGGCCATGTATGCAAACTCTTTCCTTTTAAGTCTTTGTTCAGGAGAGTTTTGTTCACAAAAAAGCCTACAGATATTGAGTTGATTTTTAAAAATTTTATTCAAAAAATCTTAATTTCCTCATCTGAGTTATGCAGTGTGTTCTAAGTGTGTTCCAGTTGTAAACAACTTGTTTATTAAGTAATGTACAAGTATCTAAATAATAATTGTTTCTTTGCTATTTCTCAATCTTAGCCTCAGCTGTATTGTTCCTGGAATCCTTGCTATATTTATTTCCAAGGCACTAACTCCTGGGAGCAGTCCCATGATTTCAAGCTGAAAGACTTGAGTGGGCTTTTGTAACATTTTATTTATGGAGTTCATTTATTGACTTTTCTGTAATGCTCAGCACTGTGGTGTCTGAACACCTCACGGACACTAATGCTCTGAGTATCTCAGCACTCCAGTGCAGTTGGGAAAGTTTTATTTTATGGATGGGGTGTTGAAGCACTTAAAAACTGGCTGGCACAATCACACTTGCACTTTGTAGCAGACTTGAGGAAAGAACCTGTATTGTCTAATTCCCTCTCCAGCACCTTGAGTGAAACAACATCTTTCCTCTCTAAACAAGTTTGCACTTGTTTTCCAATGACAAATAGTCAAAGTGGTTTAAAGGTCTGTCATGGTTGGAAAACATCAGCTGTGATTCCAAAGTTAACTAGGAGCTTAAATTTCCCCTCTGCTGGCAGTGGCCATGGCCGCTTGAATTGTGGGCACCACAAAACCCCTGGGGATGCACCATGGCTTTGTCATAGTTCAGCTGAAATTGAAAACTCTGAGTGTTTTGGGACATGGAACAGGCACCAGTGAACTGTGAATTCTATCTATATGTATGTCTGTGTTTTTGCAGGGAAATCATTGAAAATGCTGTGAAGGAGGAGGGAGCAACATAATTGCTAAAAGAGAAGTGTTTCCATGTGGGAGCATCATCAGAGTGAAGGAAGGGTTGTTGGGAAAATTATTCGATCACCAAAGTTTATTTGAGTTTGGTACATCTGTACAAATGCAATTTACCTTTAAGTGTAGTTGGCTGTCATGTTGAACTCCTCGTCCACTGTGAGGAAATCACCGTTATGGCTTTCATATGGGAAGGAATTCAGGAGTGCCTTGTTTACATTGCTACCATTTATAAAACATTTAAAGCAGCTATTCTGCTGAATAAACATTCAAGAGCCTGAAGGATAAGCATATCGCTTAAACTTCTTAAGACTAAACTTTCCAAACCATTTCCTGCCAGAGGGACCTAGCAGTAAAATTGCAAACTCTGTGCTCCAAGATGAGATAGGCAGAATTAGATTAAGCAGCTTACTGTTGACATGTCTATTGATCTGGGTTCAGCGCCGTTTCCTGTCTCTGCTAGCAGTTAGATTGCTGTGTACAATAACACAGTGGCCTGGTTTATGTGAAATTGGGGGACTCCAAGCATCAATTACTCCAGGAAGGCAGTGGCACTGGGAGATAAGGTTAAGCCGCTCACAGTGTTTAAGACTGCTGAAACCCAAGCAACATATTTGCTGTCTAAATTGCTGCTTATAAATTTGACAGTGTTACGTTTATGTTGTTGGTTTTTCCCCCCTCTCCAAAGAGAGATCATCCTGTATTATTCTCTGCAGGTAGCAGTTTGGTTCTCATTATAAACATGCATTGTTCGTTAGCCTTCACTTCCTATCAGTCCTTTGTTAAAAGTTCCAAAGCATCACCTGGGTATATGAATAGAAAATACTTAGACATGAGGGAGAAAGGCATGAAATGTTATAGAAAATACCCATAATAAACTTACAAAATTTTCATGGTCATATTGATTCTGGTATTGCATTAAAGGTATTCCTTCTTTTTATTTTTTTTTCCTTGCTATTTAGGAACACAGCATTGAATAACAGCAGCAAAAAGGAAAAAAAAAAGTCTGGTACCCTTGAATTTCTCATTTAGTGTTCTGTTTTCTTCATAAGCAGTTCTCTCTTATGCTGTGTGACTTTTTTCTCTTTCTCAGAGACTGTTAACAGAATCAGAAGCAAAATGATGCTTTTCACATTTAAAGAAGCCTGTAGAGAATTGTTTCAGGGGTCTGCTTGTGATTAACTCAACCTGGATTTTTTTGCCTCTGGAAGAGGGTCACGCAGAAGAGATTTTCTCCAGGGGGCACCTTTTAAGTCACTTTACAGGTGGCTATTTCAGTTTTATGCCACACGCATTTCTATTGTCTTAAAATCAACCTTCAAAAAGAAATTCAGTATTCCCATAGAAGTATGAGCAAAGTTGTGTCAGTTCTGGCATTGTGATGGGAGATCTGTGCTGTGAAACTGATGAAAGGAAATATTTTAATAGTGACATTTGAGTTCATTTATCATGACATTTTAGGGACTTGGTAGTACATATTTTTATCTTTGAACAATTTCCCAGCAGTCTACTGCCATTAAAGTGGGGGAGGGCACTCCTTCCACACAGAACACAGTGCTATAAAAGTCCAAAAAGATACAGCAGTCAGCTGTGATGAACTGAAGTAGTTCTAACTGGTATGTGACAAAACCAGAATTGTCTCCTTTTATTAATTTTTAAATATCTTGACACACTATAATTAACATTGCCCTATGCTAAAATTGCAACAACATCTGAGCTTCTGTATATTGGCTCATACCTTGATGCTATAAATGAATATAGGAATATGGGAAAGCTAACAGAACATATTTCAAGTATGTTTTAGCATTTCACTGGCATATTTTTGAGTTTTATTTTAATGAGTTGCTGATTGATGTTCTTGCTAGCAATGCATAAGGGACACTAATAAATACTTTATATTGCTGAAGATTATAACTATCAATACAAAACCTACTCCAGTTATTGCAAGGAGGCTGAACCCAAAAAGTCCAATGTCACTGAGGTTTATAATTCCGTCCTCATCTAATGCTATTGTGCAGGTACATGTGTGATCTTTATGGGGAGTATCCACTTTCAGACACTGCACTGCCTCATCACAATAGGTTTCTGTCATTTAGTGATTTAAATTACATCCTTTTATTTTGCTAACTCCTTTAATAAGTGTTTTAAACTGCCACCTTTCTGCTCTTTCTTTCTTGCACCTTCTCCCTCCTGCAGAGTCTCCTTGCAGGCTTGCTAATTCTTCAGGGGTTTTCCTGGCACCTTCCTGTCCATCAGTCCTGTACAGTTAATCAAGGGAACCAGTGAGCATGCAGGGGTTAGCCTGGAGCAGAGTTAATCGGGTTGGCTTTGACTTAATTGTGCCTATTGTTATAGGGGAAATCAGCACCTGGTGCAGGGGGCCAGAGCTGCTGATTGCTTGAGAGGCTCAGCTTGCAGTACTGTGTACAACATGATGACTTGCCCCAGAGTTGCTTCTAGTTGTAAAGAAAGAATTCTAACATTTTTAGCCTAGAAAAACATGAAAGTAATAGTTTAAAAGTAGATAAGCTCATACCCTGGGAAATAAAACAAAGAACAAATGAATAATACCCATTTCAGCTACTCTTTTTAGCTGCTAAAATTGTATTGGAAGTGAATTGGTTGTAGCACATATGTATTTAACTATGAACACTCTCTAGCATATCTGTACATTGCCTAGCATAGCCATATAGTAACTGTGGGAAACTGATGTGGAGTGACACAGTGTCTGGAGACATCAAAAAAAAACATGGTATTTTAAGGTCCAACACAGCTTTATTACAGACTGCCATTGGTTGTAGTTTAGCTCATTTTATACCAAAAAAATTAGAAAAACAAGTGTTGGATTCCCACTGAAAGTGAGCTCATGTTACATGAAGAAGAGTTGCATTTGTTTCATGCTTTGATTGAAAAGCAAGCTAAGAATAAGGCAATTTGGACAAAATAAGTCTTTTGATTGTTGACTTGCAGATACCTAGATGACTACAGACCTTGCTATAGCTCTGGAGTTGTGTCTCTTTGATGGTGTTGATATTACAAAATGAACTCTTACAGAGTGAAGACATATCAAGCCACTAAAAGCCAGCAGAAAGCAGTGTAAAACCCAGGCAAATTAGAAAAGGATAGAAATGTTTCTGCAGATGCTGTTAGATAAGCTGTCACCCAATAGCATATTAGCAGAATATTTCCAGTTCAGCCTTACAGCCCATGCTTTTATGTCAGAGATTTTTCATAGTTTCTACCTTCTCCTGTGTTGGGGTAAGATCCAGAATCCACAATGTCTTCAGCTATATGTGAGGTACCTGTAGTAGTGTGATAAATAGCTCACATATGCCACAGGGTGGATGCACTTTCTCTTTTCATGATACTAGTGATACACTGGTATCATTACAATATAATAGAAGGGAAAAAAACACATAAAATTATTATCTTCCTAGATTTAACATTGTTTTCCTAGCTACTTATGAAAGGAATTAAATCTTTTTGAGGTTTTCCAGATGACAAACTGCCAAATGGTATCAGGGCTCTCAGCATCACAAAGGAATGTATTGTAAAAAGTTAAGTAGTGTTTTAGTAAATCACTGGATTTTATGAAATTAATTTGAAAATTAATTTATAATTCACTAAATAATTACAATAAACACTCCTGAAATTATTTACATTTTCTAATTGGTTTCATGTGACCAGAGCTTTAAACTGAAATAAAATCTTTTATTTCTCCTTAGATCTCTGTTTTATTACATGTAAGACTGAAATCCAGTGCCATTTTCCCAGTATAAAAAAATATTTTATTCAATCAATTTGATTTTAAACCTCTATTTAGGAAATCCTACAACTTTTAAGTTCTATCAAAATAATTTTTAGTGATTTTTTTTCCATTTGAAATGGAATTGTTCCTTAAGAGGAAAATTTGTGCTGTTCTAAAGACATGGAAGAATTGCACATATGACAGTTCTGTTCGTGCAGCTTTTTGCCTGAAGCTCTCATGATGGAGTCATTTACAATTTTACTTCTTCATTGATAAGCCATTATATCTAGACTGTTTTTATAACTGCAGGGTTTTGCACTTTGCCACAGAAGAGTAAGACTAAGTTCCCAGCAATCTATTTCCCTAATTTCTCCATAATGCACCGTGACCTTTCCCAGGATGGTGTTTCTTTGTGGCAAGATGAAGAGGAAGGAAAATAAGAGTTTGCCCTTTCCAACTAATTGACTAATGTTTTGTTTTAAAGGTAGTGTTACCTTTTCAATGCAGTTGTTAAAGATATAATTTCTTTATTCCTTTGTTCTGTTGACTCCTCCAGTACTCTGGAACGTACCATAACTGCAGTCTAAAGCTTATTATGTAGAAATTACAAGTAGAGTTCTATTCAGTCTATTATTCAGTCACAATGCTTGCAAGTAATACCCTTGGTAATGTTTGTTACAATATGGTGATAACAATTGAAGTAATTGTTTACTAATTTGTTCACTTAAATGTGTTTTAACATTCTGATCTTTAAAGGATGTCCTATGGGAGGAGGAGTCATTTTTTGAGCTATGTATTATGAAAGAATGGAGGAATCTTTTATTTGTAGGTAATTCATTTTAGGAATAAAAGTCAAATAATATTCTATTAATAAAAATGTAATAGACTATAAGAAAACTTCAGGGTTCTTGTGTTTTCATGAGGAAAACTTATTTTTGTAAAATTTTCTCAGGAAGATGTGTGATCTGGATTGCACAAGCAGCTATAAAGTGAGACTCAATGAGGAAATAAAAGCACTTTGCATTTACTGATTCCTCTCCCAAGCCATATGTTTTAACATGCATGGGGTTTGTTTTGCTGTTTCAGGGCGGAGAAGCAGTAAAAGCAAATATTCACATATACATGCACAGCAGACTCTTAAATTCAGCTCTTTCTGAACATAAATTTGCTGTCTTCCAAGTAGGAATGGAAGGTTCCCTGCGATGTGGCAGAAGCCGCAGCGCGTAAGGAACGGTCGTACACGGGATAGACAGACATTCTCAAATCGTCAGACTTCTCCCTGCTCAATTGGAAAAGCTATTAAGCAGTGACTGCAGGGCAGTGTTTTTACTTTTTCCGTGTCTTGGCTTGTTTATGTTAAATCAGACCACAGGAGGTCTGTTGCGTTTCTCTGGCAGTTATTGCAAGGCTTGCTGTGGCAAATTCTATTTATGACACTTGCTGTATCCTAGGTGCAGTGAATCTTGGCAGACAATCTGGAAAATTTCCCATCTTTGTACTTGCAGGATATAATATCTCAGTAATGGTGTGACTGTGGTGACTCGCTGGGAAGGTCCTAAGTTCAACTACCACAGTAGCCAAAAAATCTAGACACATTTTAATTGCTGGCATGACATTTGAAGTATTTGCTTCATCAGTGGATGTAAAATATTAAACTGAAACTCCTCCTGATTTGGCTAGAGTGTATTCAAGTTGAAGAGAAGATCCAAGAGCAGCATTTCAGAGGTGTAGGTTAATGGCTTCTTGCCAGCATTTTTTTTTTACCAATGTGATGTCTGTTAAGAGCAAATAATCTTACATGTGTGTGTTTTGGCACTGCAGCTATTCTCACTGATGTGTGCACTGTCAATCACATGATTGTCCTACATAAATAACATATTGATGATTACAGAGATCTGGGATTCTGTTACGGTTCTGCAGGAGTGTAAACAAGTTGTCAAAAATCATTTATCCATCCACTAAATGCCATTGGTTCTTCCATTTTAAAGTCTCACTTTAAAATAACCACCCAGCTTTTCTTAAGGCAAAAGTCAGCCTTGTAAAATCAGAGACCATTGCAACCTTTTGGTCAAATATTTCATGTTAACTTAGGGAATGTAAAAACACATGTAATTTGTTTACAAGAGAGTAAAACACCATGACAGCGAACGGTTGAGCTCTGCTCAGTAACTTTCTTCCGGGCCTTTAGAGTCTTCTGCTGCTTTTAAAACTTGCATCTCATGGTGAAGCAGGGAGAAAATAATCTTCTGTTTATGAAACAAACCAAGTTATGGCCTCAGGACCCCATTCTGTAGTGTGAGAATGATGATTATATAGATGGCCATCAAAGGCCCGTGCTCATACAACCGCTGGGTGAATAATAAGGCTTCTGTGGGGTTTGTGGTGTCTTGTCTTTGTGTTGGGCTACTGATGCAGTTTGATAAATGTGTAGAGCTGGAGGATCCATGGGATAATTGGCAAAACTGCCACAGATCTCTGGGAGGTTGCCTGGAGCATCTGCCCTGAAGCTGAGAACCCCAGCTCTGGCAATGCCACAGACCTTTTTGCCATCTTGCCATTGTTTCCGTGTAGTGACAGAGCACATGGGTCCGCTCAGTTGCTTGTGGAGGCTGCATCAGCATGGAAGCACGGACTAACCTTTTCCTGGCATCTCTTTTTTTTGTGCCATATCGGATTTCCAAATTCTCATGCAGTTTCACGTCTGTCATTGGCATGGAAGTGTTGACAGCTGCTACATGATGGCAAAGCAAATGCATCCTTGCCTCCTTGCAGTCCTCCCACTTGTGACTCACATGGGGTTTTTTTTAAGGGAGAGTATAAAGACTTTAAGGACAAAGGATTTCTCTCAGCGTTCTGGGGGGCTTTTTCTTTCTTATGCTAAGAACCATCAGAATAATAAATTTTGCAGTAGGCGACTTACCTGCTTTATAAGACCAACACCTGTGGACTGCCATAATTAATGTGTGAATCTAAAAGTGGTAAGATAAGACAAAAGAAGTGAAAAAGAGCTCAGTCTTGTGCTTCCCAGCTGCTGATGCCAGTGACTTCAGGAACAAATGCCGATCATGCCAAAAATGCAAACAGCATGTGGACGGGTTTGTTTCCATTGTAAAGAGATAGGATACTTAATTAATTTCATGAGGCCTCTGGGCTGCTGTTGACAAAAAGTGCTTACACCACAAAGTTAGGTTGCGGGTTAAGGGTAGGGTTAGGGAAGGTTTGAAGTGCTGATCCCTAGACTCAAATTACCTTTAACATTTTCTTTAATGATACAGATACACTGGTTTTGCTTAATTACACTTTGCTGTCTCAAGCAATCTTTCCCTTGAGTCACTGAAGGTTTTATTACAACACTTTAATCTGATTATGAAAATTAATATACTTGTACCATCTTTTAATTTGCACAAGTAAAATCTCATTTTTTTCACATTTCAACTTGATTAGAAGTATATAGTAGAGACTTGTGAGTTCAAATGTGTTATAAAGGCAATATAATAAAAAGTAGTATATTACTGATCTGATGAAAATGAGTACAAAATTAATTTTAAAAATATTTAGGAGTTGAAGTCATGTAAGTCAAACTTAAGAAATGCATATCTTGAATCACCCAGGAGCAACTTGGATGAAATATAGAAAAGCACACATATAAGAAAAAAGAGTGGGAGGAATACTGAGCAATGATCATGAGAGCCTGAAAACACACATTTTGTTTCCTAGCACTCGTGTGTTTGGGTTTAGTTGAAGTAGAATGTATAAAGTATCTTCCCTTTTACTGTTAGCTTGAGGCAGCCCTGCTTCTGGGACGATGGTGTCCACAGTCACCCTGGGTTTTGCCTCTGTTTCTCTGTGCCCCAGGGCCTCTGGCGGAGGTTTGAGCGCTGCCTCAGGGGTGTCACCCTTGCCTGGCCACCCCAGGAATGGGGTCACTGCAGGATGTGCCAAGCACACACTTCTGCTGCCTTCACTTGAGCTGAGTTGAAGCCCTTGAGGGGTGAGTTATCTCTGATATTGCACTGTGGGTTACTGACACCAGGGATATGGTGAAAGCTGATAAAAGTGTCGCTGTGGCTGGCAGTAACATGTTTAGCAAATCCAACCCATGATTATTTCCAGAGACCACTTTTGCACTCCAGAATTTCTTAATGTGCTGCCTTAGAAAGCTCAGCTGTAGGATAGCATCTGCTCCATGGTTTTATCTTTCTTTGCCTTTTCTGCAGCTCCTGATTTTACTTGCATGTTCAGAGGCATGGTGGTGTAACAGGACACAGGTTGAATGTGACGGAGAAGTAAACTAAAAGAGTTGAACTGTGTGCAATCTGTAAGGAATGAGAAGCCATTGGCCATCTTAGTGCTGAGAGCAGATATGGTTTAGTACCAGCTGATTAGAGGTACAGCTGGCAGCCAGAAGGGCTGTGGCTGTATATCTGCTGCAACAAGACTAAGAAAATGCTGAATGTAAGTGTGAAATTACTGAGAATTTATTTGAACACATTTTAACATCATCTACAGACAGCACAGAACTAAAAATCACTTACATTTGTACATGCATGTTACACCATTTTTTCATTAGGGAATCTGTACTTTTCCCCTCCTGAACCTGGCAAAGACTGAGGCTTAGAGAATTAGTAGAATAAAAATTCAGAGAACACTCAGAATATATCAGAATGGTGATTCACCTTGTTAAGAAATTAAATTCTTTTAAGGGGGAAAAAAGTTGCATTTTGCATGACTCTACATTAAAAATGTTACTGGATTGTTTTCTTAAACCTACTAGGTTTAAGAAAAGTCACCATTTCTGAGAAGTGCCATTTGATATTTATGAAGATATTGAAAGCGATGTCATAAGTAAAATAAAATAAGCATTCAACATGTTTTTTACAGAAATAATATTTTCATTTAAAGTCAAAATGATGGATTTCCTTACTACCCTTTTTCAGCTTTTCGTGCAAATTGTATGTAAATGAATGCAAATAAGCAGCCCTCACTACTAAGTTGCTTAGAAGTATAAAAATGCATAAAATTAAGGTGTTCAGACAGAGCTGTGCATCTCATTTGTGTAAAGAATGTTTAAACTTAAATATTTCAGTTTAGGGTGTTATTGTTTCAGGTAATAAAATGCTTTTTTGTACATTACAGAAGAAGCGTACAGAAATTTTATTACCTTCTGAAGACCTATTAGTGTATATGGGACTTAGTCCTGTGTCAGTCCACCTAACAAAACAAACAAACAAATAATCAAACAAGAAACTAGGAAATAACTAAGAGGTCAGCACTGCGATTTTGAATGCTTTCCACCCAAGTATGGACTAAATTTTCATGACCTGTTTTTGTCTGCCTTTCATGACTTGTTTTTGTCTGCCTTTCTAGTTAACACTTCTGCAGTGGATAAACATGAAACCTAGTGGAAAAGAAACCTTAAAAATCAGAACCACAGAAAATTTTCTTTTTCATTCAAACCTGTGTAAAACCCGGTGCTGCAGCCTGCAGACTCCCCACCCAGCTCTAATGGGGCTATGCAGCATGAGAAAGGAAAATTCTGCTTGATTTTCAGTAAGATACCAGGCTTGAGTAATGCCTGTGGTGCTGTATGGGATTAACGATCTCTGTGCTATTTATAACGAGGCAAACTAAAATGCAGTTTTTAGAGAATTACTGGAGTTTTATTGTGCTGCCCGGCCAAATTCAGTGAGTAGGACTCATTAGTGTGTAAAACAGAGTTAATTTATACTGAATATCCACCATCTTCGGATGGGAGCTCTATGTAAATCATCTTTTCTGGTCATTAATTTGGGCTGTTTGCATTTCCTTTGCTGTGGGAGCATAAGTATGAAATATTAACTAAACTTCCCTGGTAAAAGTACCCCCTCATGCCTCATACTTGATGTGGAAAATGTTTGCTCTTCTTGCAGAACTCCCCAGTAACTAAAGGGTGAGAGCTGTATTATGCAGTTGAAATACCTAGTGATAATTGGCATTTAAAGCAAATTTCTGTAGCTCTAGAAACAGGAAACCAAAGTATCTCTAGAAAGTCATTCGATGGACACTTCCGAAATATTGGGCAAAGTGTAGGGAATCTTTGAGTGATTGATTCCATCATGATTGATCTTAGAGATTTTTGAAGTAATTGATGGTATTTTTTTTAGTTCAGTCCGTTAGTGCAAATAATTATTAATCAATATGCACTCAGCTCTTACTTTAGAAGATAATTTTAACACATGATTTATTCTGAACATTTCAATTGAACTACCTTTACAAGGAGAAAATCAATTGGCTAGTGGTCTAAAGCACTTTTATTATCTGAAGAGCTGTATTCCGTTTTAGGGGGGATTTTTAGTGGGTTTTTTTGGTGTTTTTTTTTTTTTTAATTCATTGTCCCATTGTGATATAATCCTTCTGCTGGGCTGTACTTTGCTATCCTCAGAAACACACTAATTCTCTGTTTCAAGTTATTTAGTCTTAGAAATTTTAATTCAATACTGAAAACACTACGATTAAACTGTAACATTGGAAATTAAATAATGTGCAAAATGAAATAAAAATATAGCTTTTTCCAGATGAGAAAATGGTTGGTTGAGTTTGTTGGTTTGGTGGGGTTTTTTTGTGAATGTGTCAGCACATTTGTAATTTCTTTAGATGTTTTCTCATTCATAGCAAGCATAGCAGTGGAAAATTACAGTTAATTTGAAATGATAGCGTGATGCCAGAACTTAGACAGA
The DNA here is from genome assembly GCA_003676055.1 of Chloebia gouldiae. Lineage (NCBI taxonomy): Eukaryota > Metazoa > Chordata > Aves > Passeriformes > Passeridae > Chloebia > Chloebia gouldiae. The sequence continues at coordinate 12,042,330 of QUSF01000003.1, forward strand.
GGTTTGAAACATTATAGGACAAAAGGTGAAATCATTAATTCATTTGCAGTGAATATTAAATTCCTGAAATATGCATTACTCTCTCATTATATTTATATTTATGTGCTTTAATATGCCTGTAAATATTATTGTGAGTCTGAAGGAGCATTTGTGCCGTGTCCATGAGCATGTCAATACAGCCTTTCAAAGTAATTTGCACTTGGGCTGAGGCATAAGGTTATGGAGCCATCTGTTGTCATGAAAAATCATTAGAATAAAGAGTGTGGTACAATTCCACTCATGTTCATGATACATTGCATTTCAACACCACCAGTACAAACACTTTTCTCGAATACCCTTCATAGGCCTAACAGGGAAACTTGAAAAGTCTTGTGAAGAAATGCATCAAATGCCAGTGGATTCACACAGACCTAAGACTTCAGCCTGCAGACAATCTTGTGTGGCTCCTTGGGATCTGGGGTGGGTTGGCCTGAAAGTTCCAGGGAAGAGTTTCTGCCTCTAACAATAAAAGGAGTTTATATGTGTTCTTGAAATGGGCTGAAGTTAATTTTTCATTATATATACATTCTTTATTGCATTTCTCGTATTTCTCCCAATTTGGACAATGAACATATAATCATAAACATCCAGTTTGATTTCAATGAGATTATAGTTCATTATGAGATGAGATTACAATCTCATTTCAATGAGATTTTATTAATGAATTCAATGAGATTATAGTAATTGTTTGTCAGTTCTCATGGCTTTCTATAAAGCTGCAAGAGATGAATTGTTTGTTCCTTTGGAATAGTACAGGATATTTTTTTTTGCTTGGTATACCAGAAGAGCTGCATATCTTCAAAGTAGGAAAGTTTAGATCTTAGGGTTGTATTTTGCTGGAAACATTCCTTAAGAAGATTCCTTCGAGGATGTTAATACCGTACTTGTAAGATTTTTAGAGAAGCCAATAATAAAGAGCCAGCACTACAGTCTGAGGACCCAATTACTGAAACACTTGTACGTATGTTTACTTTTAAGTCATTAAGTAGTGTGCATATGGAAAACATCATGTCCTTCATTTCTGAGCCTTGATCTTCAAATGTAAGTGTTGTAGAAGCAGGGTTTTTGAATTTTATCCTGTTAGATGCTGAGTACCTTATTTACTGTCTGATCTACTGGGAGATCTGCCTGCTCGATAGCTTGTAGCAGGTAACTTTGTTATCCAGGCAATCAGAAAGGAAGGAATGAGTTTGCTTTAGGGTGTAAAAATATATTTTACTTGATGTTAATTCCTACATCTGACAGCATGACCGGCTCTGAATGACCTCCCAGAGGATGTCCTAGAAGGAATGCTATGGTGGTGTGTATATTCCTGCTAAGAGCCTATGACAGATGATCATACTTTAAATTATGTTTAAGATGAGACAGACAGAAGCAATAACAATGTGAATATTAGAATAAACCTCTGCTCATTTCAAGTCGATAATTAATGTTGTCAGTGCCTTGATCTAAGATCAAGATTTCTATAGGAGTAAGAGGGAGGTCAGACTTTAGACATATTGGCTGCTATTGTTTGGTGTCTGAGAGTCTGTGTGCTATCTCCCCTTCTGCAGACATAGCAGCTCTTTTGTTTTCCTCTATAAAGATGCCTGTAATCTGAACTTTTGCATTAGTATATGTAGCTAAAGTTATTAATGAGAATTCTGACCTGATTCAAATCAACCAGATTTTTTTCCTTTCAGTTCAGTTAATGGCCTTTCTGTTTTTTGCTCAATAGCCTGTTTGAAGAACAGCTTTTAAAAACCTGGGATTGGAAGCAGTGCTATATCATCTGCCTTATGAGAAAACAGATGAAGAAGATGTGTTCATGTAGCCAAATCAATAGTTTTTTAACCTGGCTGGTTTAACTATAATTTTTTTTTTTGAAGGTGATTATCTCCAACACCAGATAGTCTGTCTCCTGGGTATAGTAAAGGTGATCTCTTTTAGGCTATTTAGTTCAATTTCCAACAGAAGTGAACTATTCAGGAAGTGTATTTAGAAAAGTCTATTTTTCAAGAGTTCTAAGGCTAGAACAAAGGACAGGAGATCATGATGGTGTGCTGGTAGGGCTGCCACACACAGAAGTACAATAGCGAGCACCTCTGACTGCACAGGAACTGTTGAAGCACTGTAAAATCAAGTTGCTGTGTGTGAAAGATCAAGCAGGTTAACTCCTGGGATTTTTTTCTATCAAGATGCTTTCTTCCTTCTATTCTGTTGCCTGCTGTCTTCAGAGCACAGTGGTATTGAGGCTCTGCAGATTTAAAACACCTCTGTCTTTCCATCTCCAGTGTACTAGGGAAGGATAGCTCTCAATTTAGTTCTAAAAAATTTAACTGCATGTTAGGGTGCCTTTACTTTTAGGAATTTTTATCCTTCTTGAGGCTAGAGGCTATGCAGCTATTTTCTATAGTGTTTTCTGTGTCATGACCCTATTGTTATTTTTTTAAGAGTATTTTTAGGCATTATTACAGAATTCAGATCTATTTAATTAAGTCCAGATTAGGAACCTAAATTATTTTGTATTGCCCAACTAAGTGTTTTCTTATGTGTCTGAATTCTGTTTTTGAGATGCATGAAAACAGTGGCAGGCTAGGTATTGTTGTAAGGAAAGAGACCCTAGTGTTGTTTAAAACATATTTGAAAATAGATACTTTTTATTAATTTTAAATAATGGATAATGCATTCACATAAAAGACTGGACTTTTCATATTGTAATGAATTTAATTAATTTGGCTCACTGGCTACCAATAAGGCTGAATTAAAAATACAAATACATTTAACATAATATGCAGAAGTGGGAATTAAAACCAAGTCTTGAGAAAAATGATGAAGTTTACGTTTTCAGGTTGCATGATGCAAGTACAATTATAATGTCTTTATAGGTACTCAACACAGGCTTAAGCTTTCCAGTTTGAGCTCACATAAAACTGTCTTAATTTAAGAGCTATGTTGTGTTAGATAACTAGCTAGAGGATAAATCTGTACTTAATACAAATCTGTCTGAGATGGAGATGTTGAATATAATTTATATAGAAAGTATAGGTTTTTTGTGAGAAACAGAGCAGTTTTATTTGACAGCTTTAGTTGTAGGCATGGTTATTATCCTCTGTTGTTACATATATTCTCAGGAACATTTTTTTCCTTTTGCACCTTACTTAGCATTTGAGGATTTTGTTTTTTATTTTTGTTTTCTGCCTACTCACATTGTGTTGTTGTGCTACAGTTTGGAGGTTTCAATTGTTTGTAGCCATTTTTGTAATCATAAAATCATAGAATTATTTGTGTTGGGAGGGACATTTTAAAGGTTATCTAACCCACTCCCTTTGCAGTGAGCAGTGAAATCTTCAAGTAGATCATGCCAAGATCTTTGTTTAGATCTCTGATGTCTGCTGGTGTTTTAAAAGGAGGAAGGAGCTCACTATGTGTGGTGATCATGTAGTATAAGGGCAGCCAGGGCAGGACCAGAGGCTCATGGCTTATTTCAGAAGTCCTTCATTAACTGGATGTAGGATGAACTACTGTCATAACTGATGAGCATGATATGCTGTTATAAATAACATGCAATTAGGATAGGCTAGCAATAAGCAATATTCATCTGAAATGTCAGCATCCAAGCAGCTTTGACAACATCTGTTTGAGCAAAACATTCAATACACATTCTACCCCTGTTTTACAGAACATCACTTGACCAAAATTCTTGGTTAACCAAAGTCTGCTTATCTCTCCCAGAGTTGTACAGCATAGAGACATTAGTCAGCTTTGCTGAGCATAACCCCTGTAAATCTGGCATTTAAGCCAGCTGGCATATTTCTACTGTATTCTGGGACTGAGAACATGAAACACTGTTTGGAAGGAGAGGAATCCAGTGAGCCTTGGAAAAGCTGAGAAAATATCTTCCTAACTGATAATATAAATGAAACTTTAGCTGAAGGTTTTGATGGTCCCTCAAGACATTTGACTAGGCACAAAGATGGAGGTGTAGAAATGTGTACTCTGGCATGTCTGCAACTCTCTCTATATGATGTAAGTGTATGTTCCCATATAAATAATGATATGTGGGTGAAAATCACAGGAAAAATTATGAATACATTTCTAAATATAATATTCTGCCAGGATATTAAGTCCCTTTTTCAAGAACACCATAAGCTTCTATGCACTAATAATTTATTTGAGAAATTTAATAACTCCGCTCCGTGTTTGTAGTGATGTGCAAATCACCTATTTTTTGTAGGGCCTGTTTTCAAAGTTAACTTTTGTTTCTGATTTAAGACCTTCTTCCTCTGTGTGTCCAGAGTATTATTTATTTGTTCTTACTGTTCAGGCAATAAGTTCTGTGGACTGGTAACTCTTCTGCAGTCATTAAAACAATTCTTTTTGTTACCAAGCCTGTTTTTCCTACTATTACCTTGACTTGAAGAATGGATTTGCTTCATTGTATTAGACAGAATATTTTCTGACAGCTTTTGAGTACAGATCATTAAAAAATTACCAGTTTGAAATGTTGACTTTTGTCTCTCTCTTTTTCTTTTTTTTTTTTTTTGGTCTCAAAAATAGCTTATTACATCTTTCAGCTTTCTAAATAATTAAATCTCCTTGAAAACTCGTGGGAATTCTATGTTGGATAGTACAGGTTGTAATTAAGTAGAGTTATTAACAATTTTGTTTTGGATAAATTTGGGCACAACTCTATTCTTGCAGATGCCAGTTGACTATATAGGCCTGATCTTTCTGCACAGAGAAAGACTGATGTACTCTGTATACTGCTGACACTTTACACTGTTGTAAAACCAGAGTAGCAGAATACAAAACTGTGCCAAAATCATGTGGTTGCTATATGAATAGTAGAAGATTTGTGGTATCTTTAACTGTCCATTTCTGTACATTTAATGGCTTCTGTTCTGGAAATGATGAGCTAGACAAGAGTTTTGTTGGCACTTGACAATTGACACCTGATTTAGGAAATTAATTGTATTTATTCTTTTCAAATAAAACAGGAACTTGGTATACTCTGGAGTTTGTCCAAGTCCAAGCCATGCTAAAAACAAAGACAAAGTTCTGTTTAAGAACTGTCTCTGTTGATCAAAGGATGTCTTAGGATATTTAATCATAACCATCAGTATTAAAAAAGACTGTCACCATTTTCCAGCCATGCTCTTAATGGTAAGCTCTTAATAATGGATTTCCAAGAAAACCCAGTGCATGTTATTGTTTTGAAGTTTGTTCATCAGCTACCTTAGAGCCCCAGATATTTGCATTTTGAGTTATTTAATTTTGTTCTCCTTCTCACATACCTTTCTTTTGTTCAGTTGATTTGTCTGTATGAAGATCTTCCTGGTCCATAGTTGAAATTACTGAGTAGAGTTTTCCTGTGACTGTTTAATATTTTATAGAAGAGCAGAGCTGCTAATTTTAGTGCAGGGAGGTCCCTCAGTTATATCTCAGTTTTAAGAGGAAGTAACCGAACCCAAATCACTTCACTAGAGCTTTGCATGTTACTTTATTCAAGCCTGAAATGACACTCCTGTAAAAGAAGATGTAAGAAACTGCAAAGGTTGCAGCCCCTCATATTTATATTTTTACACCTTGTATTTCTGACAGAGTCAAACCAGGCTACAAAACAGGATATTTTATGTTTTTGAAAGGAGAGCTTTTATGCAGCAGAAATGTGAGCTGTACACGCTTCCCATGCCGATTAGAAAGGTAACCAGAGCTCCATTCTAACACATGGGGCAATTCTTCATCCTTACCTTTCAGTGTTCAATACTACACAGAGGTTGGTCTTCCTCAGCTGTTTACTCAGTAGAGAAAGAATTTTGCTTCCCTAAAAGCCTGTTTTCTTCTTGAGACTAGCCTGCTGAGGAATGGGAATATGTTCCTGCTTCTGCATCATGCCCTCCTTATCCCAAGGCAGTAAAAAAAGGGTTAGTGTAGCTCAGGACAGAAGTGTAAATACTCTGAATGTGTGCCTGTGAGGCAGAGAGGGGCTGCCAAAGTACCTCTGGTGTTCCATTTAGCAGACTGATTTCTTGCAATTTTTAGAGGAATTTTGTTGTCATGACATGCTACTAAGTAGGTAGTAGCTAGATTGAAGGTTAATGCAGGGGGCAGTTTATTTTTCCAGTGGATTAAAGCTTGCAGAAAATAGATTAACAGAAGAGGAAAGATCAGAATTAGTGGAGGAGAAGTGACTTTGGGAGCTTTTAATCATTTTGCCTGAATTAAAAACCATCTGGTATTTTTAATTTTTTTAGAATACATAAGACAAAAAAAAAAGAGTTGGTTTCTATCATGGATTTATTTTTCTGCTTCAGCAACTAATATTCAATTATTTATAATGACGTATCAGTAGCTATGGAGGGCTCAGATTTAATATGGTAATGCCAGTATTATATCAGCGTGCAAACTTAACAGTGAGGTGGAATTAAATATTTTTTAGTGATGGTTTAGTTTCTTCTTTCTATTAACCCCTCAATAGCTTCAGCTCTCCTGTGCAGATATGAGTATTTCTAAAGAACAGTTGAATGTGAGTCTATGGAAGTTCATTTTTTCTGTAAACACCATATAATGTTCACAGGCACAGATTCATGAAAATTACAAAATAATGCTGTCAAAAGGTGTGTAAGCAATGCAAGTCCTTGTCCCATCTGTTCTGAGCAGTAAAGCAGGTATCTTTCTGACTTCCAACGAGTTTCACAGTGAATCAAGGCATAGAAAATGGGACCCCATTCTCAATTCCATGTTTATATTCTCTGTGTGGAAATTCTCCTGTGTTTCTCTGAGCATTGCATCTCAGATGTGTTCCACTTTTAAACAAGGATTTGGTGCTGTCCTCTTTTTGATGTTCTTACATTGTGTTATTGATGCTTACCATTCCAAGATCATGAGGGTGCTTAAAGAAGTCTGGAGATTAAAATTTTTCTGTTCCTTAGATGCATGTTATTGATTTTTGAGCCTTTAGATACTTAACGACTTCTGTTTGCAGGCTTTTCTGCACCAGTCATGTGAGTAGGTCTTACTTTAAAAGAGAAAAAATTTTTTTTTTGAGTTGCAGAACTGAAAGTCTTATGTTCTACAGATTTTTGTCCTGTATTTTCTAAACTCTTTGTTTCCAGAAAGATACCAGCTCCCTTCCTATTATGCTCCCACCTGAAAAAATAGGCACCAGCTGTACAAAGTTCAGCAAGTCTAAAGCTACACATGTGCTGAGTAACCAGGATAAGAATGTTGGTCAACCAGCTGGCAGCTCCACAGCACTGAGGGCTGAGCTATGACCACAGTCCCAATGGAGGGGCCAGCAATTTCAGTTTCTGTCCTTGACCCAGACAGTGATTTGTGTAAAACTTTAAGGAACTCAATTATTTTTGATACTTTTATCCCTAATTATATCTTAAATCAGGCTGTAGTTGGTAAGATAGTTTGAAATACAGACCAGCATGATCAAAAAAGCTTCCTTTTCTTAGGCAACTAGATTAAAAATGCAAGGGATGTGTAACTTCCATCACTTGACGCTTTGGGAAAATACATAAATGTCATAAGAGTAAGGATTAAATTGTGAGACTTGGATAACAGAACTGTTCTGCTCATAAACTGATCTAATTTCTCAGATATAAAATGTGTGATCGGGCTGTGCAGTTTTGAGAACATTTTTCCTATTTACCATGGCAGACTATTGGCAGGAAGAAGCAAAACTGCCTATTACATAGGCATGACAAAGCTGCAGCAACTAAATGGAAGCTGAGGTGGAAACTCCAGACAGGGGACTTTTCATTAGAAGAGTAACAGCCTCTGCTGTCCCCCAGCATTGATATTCATTTCATATTGGTGATTTTATAACCGCATAAAGCTCTGTGAATTTAATTGCTGGAAGTTAGCCTTTATTTATTTTATCAACATCTAAAATTCATGCACAGGAGCACCAGACAGTCAGGAAATAAATCTTTGTTCCAAGCTAGCCTTACTGGTGTTTTAAATAAAATTTAGTTCCTTCCCACTAGGCCATGCCAACACCTTTATCCTCTTGATGAGTTCAAAGTGAAAGTCTCCTCTGAGCTCTGTTAGTACTGATTGGCAAGCCTAGGGTGCTAGACAGCTGTGCAGGTGGCAAGCTTTGCCCCTGAGAGAAAGCACATCACTTCTGTGTCTACTATTTTGCCTGAAAATACATAACTGCACCTTTCCCAGAAGTGGCAGCGATGAAAAATTGTACCACTTTCTACATCAGCAATTTTAAATGCTAATTGCACATGCTAGTGGATAAACATGGGGGCTTTTTTAACAATAACATAATTTATCTTTTTTATCCCTTTGTCATTGTGTCCACAGTGTTCTAATTAATAGGTTTACTGAAGTCTATTATATGGTAACTTTGTGGTATTTCTACTGTTTGGTATATTTTCTACAATTATGTGCAACTTTGTAATGTCTTCCTAGGTTTTCTGCTTCTTTTCTCTGAACATATGTTATGCCATTTGTCAAGTGATTTAATAGCACCCCTTGACCTTAAAAATAAAATAAAGCTAGATCAGTGTATAAAACCATGAAAAACTTTAAAAGCAACCTCTACTGCAGCTTTTCTCACTCAATCCAAGAGCCATGAGACAGAATCATTCATTACTTGCTGTTCCTGCAGTAGGTGAAAGTACAGGGTATGTTTCCTTATTTATCACAATATTTAGTTTACATAAAGGAAGGTTTAATTTTTGGTAAGGAGAAGTTATTAAAAGAAGTTACAAAAAGAGTGAACTGTTACAGTAAAGAATTATTTATAATGTACTGAGCGCTAGCCAGAAACACTGATTACTTAGCCCATTGCAAACACCTGTACCACTGTCTTATGGTGTTCTTTATCACTGAACTAACAGAGATCATATTTACATTAGTGCTTAAATTCAATGGGAAAAAACAATGTGGCATGAATTTGACAGATGTACCATAAGAACGTAAACACCTGTTTTCTGTTTGGTAATTTAGGAGCTTTGGAAAGCACAAGCACAATGCAGACCTAGGGCATGTGTGACGAACGTAATTTCTCTTTAAGATTCTCAGTCATCACATAAAAGCAATTTTTAAAAAATGTTTAAGATTTTGGGGTTTTTTTGCAATATTTCAACTTTAATCTTCTGCTATTGTGAAACTGATAGTTGTTAGTAATGTCTTACTTAAAATTTGAGCAATTCCTCTATCGTGTAGCATAAAATGCTGCAGTGCTTGAATGCTTGACTTCCCCAGCTCAGTAATTTGCAGAGAGGGGCTGCTCTGTCTGCTCTTCAAAGGGGAAATTCTTTAGACCTATTTGCAAGTGTGAATCCGGAGTGGTGTCTCAGAGGTCAATGCATTGCCATATGGAAGCATATTTCAGTCTACCTTTCATCCTTTCTGCTTGTGCTGGCATGGTCTGTGTATGAGAAATGAGAGCAGAAAGAGGTGGGTGGAAAGGGGGAGTTGTATCACTGATATCACAAAAGATGGAAATGTATAGTGCATAATTTTAAGGAAGGGTACTCTGCTCTATTTACTGAAGTAGCTTTTGCTTAGCATCTGAGGGATCTTTCTCTAATTCTTTACCCTTCTCTAATTCTTTGCATTCCTCAATTACGATGCCACCTTCATGTGCAAGACACGATTTTTAGCCATGGAGAAGGTTCTGTGGTCAAGTTCAAGAAGTTGTTTCTATCTATCTGTGGGTCATCTTTTTATTTTCCTGAGATTGCAGTCGGTAAAAAACAGGTAAGACTTCCTTGGGACCAGCTGTAATACTGTGTCCTTGAGACAGCCGAGAACAAGGGATGCTTTCCTCCCTCCTTTCCTCTCCCCAGCATTCTCACCTGAGGAGAGAAGTTCAAAGGGAGTGACAGCCTAAGCAGTTTGGCTTGCTGAGGAATCTGCCACACTAGACATAATTTCAGTTTACTGCCATCCAGTACAAAATGGAATAGAGCTAGAGATCTGCCTCATGTCAGCTAGAGAGTTTTGATTTTAAAGGGAACTCTGCAGTGCTGCTGCCGTTGCACAGACCTAATTGTGCATGTACAAATACACAGCCAAACACATACATGCTGAGGAAGGCAACTACAAGGCATAGCAAACAATAAAATTTTCATTTATTTTTTTTAAGTTTTCCTTTTTGGAGTTCATTTGCTCATCTAAAATAATACATGTATTACTTTTTGCAATGAGGGGGTATTATCATGCAAATTCCACAACTATTAGCAAATCTTTCAGCAAGAAGAATTAACTCTTACCCTACTACTGCTCTTGGTTGATTCATAGGTGAAGTAAATTAAGCGGGTACTTGCATAGTTAAGTGTCTCTTTGGCTCCAGAAATTCTATGTTAGGATTGATTTATCTGTTGTAGCTGGGAACTCTGGGCCTGGTCTGAACCAGGTGATTTTTTGGAGGTGAAAGTGCAGGGTACATATTGCTTTGCCCACTGTTACACAGAGCTGATCCAGGCTTGTACCTATTGTTACAATCTTGTTTACAATTTGGGTTTCAGTCTCTCATTGAGAGACTGCAGGCTGCATTGGTCCCTGGTAACGTCAGTGGTGGTTTGAACCATAGTTTGAAATAGTCTCATTTAAAACACAATAGAACTAATGAATAATATTGAAATGCAGAAGATAGAATCAGTAAACATAGAAGAACATGTGTTTATTCTCTTATTTTTTGCATTGAAATAATTTTACAAAGAGCATTTAAATTTATTTCAGCCTCACACCTACTGTGAACTACAAAAGCTTTATCAACACTGAAAGGATATTTTTCTCTGTGCAAAAAAAAAGGCTTGCTGGTCTGAATTTTCTTAATCAGTTCCTCTTTTCCTTCTTCATTGTGGTATTTCTAATCCATCTAATTTCAATTTTAGGTTTCAGATGAGAGGAAAAATAACTGCATATACTGTAAATTATGCCAAAGGTTTGTCACTCATATAGTATATTCTCTTCTTCTAATAGACATTCAATTGAAAGTATGGTGACAGAAATTGCAAATTGCTTTCTTTTAATGTTATCAATGTCACATGCAGGTATGTGTGACTTTTCTGTTCCTTCCTTGCACATCCAGGTGCAAGAATCCGCTGAATACACAAGTTCATAGTTGCCATGTAAAATTCCATTTTCTATTGGTTGTTTATTAGGACTGCTAAGATATTTTTGGTTACCACTTTTGCCCAGAATTTTGTTCTGAAGGTTTCCATACATATCTTGAGTTTGCTGTTCAGTCTTATTGGTTCTTCATAATGCACATCTTTACAATGTCACCAAAGATGTTCCCATTAGCTCTTTTCAGACTCTCGGTGTTCTTTAACATGTTTAATATATGAGGCATTTTGGTTTTGTGTCATGCTACTTTTTCATCAGAGAGATAAAGGGAGAGATATTTATACAGAAATTAAAGCAAGCATTTTCAAAAGTTATCTTTATCTAGTGAATTTGTAATATCATCACAAAATGGTATGAAATTTCCCAAGAAGACCTGTTTTCTATTAAACAGTGTTGATTGGTATTAATCATGCTACCACTCAATCCAACTGATTGCCTCTTTTAACACTATTTTCACAAATTTTCCTTACAATGAAGTCATGTTGAGATGATCCCATTTATTTCCTTGAAATGTTGGCACATTGTGTTTTTTATAGATTTTAGAATTTCTGCTGTATTACAGTAGATATTACACTTCAAAGTCCTTATCCAGAGAAAACCCTCAGACCATCCCTTAGAAACTGTAAACCATAAGTAATCTCCTCTTGCAAATTAGAAAAAAAATCATGTAGATGTTTGCTCTTCAATAATCTTCTTATTTGCTATTCAATTGACAACATTCTTTCTCCCCAAATATTAAAAAAAATATTTCCTTTGCATTATTGCTAATAATTTCTGTGTTGTAAGGGACATGAAGATAATTTTAATTTCTTCTATGGTCTGTAATTTTTTTCATTAAAAAGATGTCCCTTTTACATAATTTAATACAAAAATTAAATGGAATGATGACAGAATTTGCTTTGCTGTGCTTCCATGAGTTTGGGATGTGAAGGATATTGCTGTGGAATACCTAACCCACAGTAGAAAGTGATGTTTGTATATTGTGAAGTTTAAAATTAATGCTACTTCATCATTATTTTCCTATATTTCAATTAACTTTAATACAAAACTGATCCAAATAATTGTAAATTCGTGTCCTAAAGAAAAGTATGAACATGAAAAAAGTGGTTCAAATGCATTTTGAAATTATGTTGCCCAACATTTGGTGACAGTAGCGTCTTCTGTATTTCAAAATGCATGTGACTTGGGTACAGTTGGGTCTGTTTTGTTTTAAAATACATTTAAGGCTAAAGTTCTGCTTTTCTGGTGTCTTACATCTTCTTTAAAATTTTGTTTGACATTGACAAATGGAACGTACAAATGACAAGAGAATTCTCATACTGTGTTCAGAAGATTTTTAGTAGACCAGGCAACTTTTTGCCAAGAGTTTGAAATGCTGGAGACTTTTTTTCCATTGAACAGGACATTTTCACACTCTGAAAAATTAGAGCATAATTATTTTTTAGTTTTAAGTCCAACATATTAAGTATAAGTCCAACATATTTGAATTTTGCATCATAAATTCTATTTTCTTTCTCTAGCAAAATTACCATGAAGCTTTCTTCTTGCCTAAGTTAGAAAAAAATAAGTTGTGTAATTCTTGTTTGCTTTGGAGAGCTATCTGGATTTTGAAAAGGCAGCACTTCCAGATTGCCTGGTTTGAAATAAAGGGTAATAATGCTCTTGTAGTATTGAAAAAATAATCAAGGGACTACTAATGCTTTTATTGTTCTTGAGCTTGTTCCTGAAAGGAGAATCATATCCATACTTTGCAACATTTTGCCAGTTTCCTTAAGGCTTTTTGCAGCTGCATTGATTGTTGCTGCTAATTGGGAAAGTAATTGGAACATGCCTGCCTCTTGTGTTTTACAGCCATGCCCTGTCATTAGCCAAAGTGATGCCCTCTGACCCTGACAGCTCTCAAAGGTCAAAATATATCATTATATTGGAGTGCAGTATTTCATAACAAAGGCCATAGCAGTAGCACAGCTTAAACATTTGGGTGTTTTTTTATTGAAAAGAATAGCTTATCAAGGGAAAGAATGGCCTACTAACTGTATTTATCTTACACTTTGAGTAACTGCTGGCAAAATACAGAGTCCTGAGACGTGCTGTGTAAATATTTTATGAAGGAAGCTTCTCCAGCAGAGATGTTAATAATTTAAAATATGATGTACTACATACTGAGTTTTAGGCATAGACATTTAGTAATAAATTTGTATTTTGTATGAAAGACTAGTAAATGACTCCCTTGCCACATATTTTGTGTTACAATTGTGTTTGCATGTCTTCCTTCATAAATTATGCCTATGTATATATATGTCACAATAAACTTGGATTTTTCAACCAGACATGATTCCAAGGTCCATTTAGAAAGGATTAGGAGTCACTCCTGAAAATTATGTAGCCTCCAAGTTAAAAATGTCTGCCTCCAAGAATATTTTGTTGGAGTTTTACATTTATTTTTCCTTCTGAAACTTCCTATGCAATTCAAGCGAGAACAGTCCCCCAGACATACAACTATTGTTTTTAAGTCAGGTTTTATTCTATTAAGCATGGCTGCAGCAAGGGTAGCATTCCTCTTTGCCTTGACAGTCAGGAAACAGGATACTTTGTAGATACTTTTCTGTCCTCATCTGATTTAGCCATAGAACTCCTCTGGATTGAGTTTTAAATGACTTTGTTTAGAAAACTAATTTATGGTATTTGCATACTATTTGAGTGCTTTGGGTTGTTTCAAAATAATGTGGTGATAAATATTCACGTTATATTTCCAATTTTCACAGTATTCATGCTGGGCAAGCAAAGTAGATAGACCACACAACAATAAATCAGTATAAGGACAAGCTTATAAATGTGTCAGTCAAAATATCCTTTAATTCTTGAGGTTTAAAATTTTATTTTCCAGTTCTGCTGTTTGTATTGTACTTTTATCTTTTTGTCCTTAGTTGCACTTGCTATTTTATTATCTCATGTTTTTTTAATAGGAAATTAGGTCTCTGTTCTATGTAGAATTAACCAGAGAGAGCATCCAGAGCATGCAGTTATCTTCCAGTTTGTCAGAATAGGTTTGCCATTTCATACATGTATGGTATTTATGACTGCAATATAATAAAATATTTAAAGTTCAGATTGTAACTCATCTGTACTAAAATTCAGAACATCTTCTGTCAAGTAGAAGTATTACATGTCAGCATTAACTCTGTCTCTCTGCATCAGATAATGCTCTCTTATTTGTGTTTGTTAATAAGTGCAGACATTCATACTTTAGTACCTGATGGGGATGTAAGAGACAGAATATAGATTTTTTTTCCCTAAATTAGAAAATTATCTGAACGGATGGTTGATTAATAATCATTCTAAATTGAAGTGCTTTCATAAGCTACCATACAGAACCTCATTTTTAAAAAATCAATCTTTCAAAGCTGTCACTTTTGTCATTTGTTAAGCATTTGTTGAGGAGAAAAGAGAATATTTGTCCTAATTCTGTGCTCCCTAAGCTGTGCCAAGAAACAGAAAAAAAATTAGCCATCCCACTAATGCACTGTGTTGCAACAGAGATTAAATTGATCAGTCTGCTTAGGCATTTCCAGGGTGTCCCTTGCTGTAATATCTGGGCTCTGTATTGATGTGCTCCACAGTGCACTAATAGGTAATAGAAGATACTTCAATAGCTAGCAATATATCTAATTCCACAAATGACTTTTACCATCGTGGATTATTGAAATCATAAGTGGTGTTTGAAAGGGCTGAGACTTTGGTGAAATGCTAAGAAGAAAGGACGAGTGTATTTCTCAACTTGTGACAGCCTATTCTGAGTACGTGATGGCTCCGAGCCGGCCCAGGAAACTTTCCCACAGAGGTTTATTGCAGGGCTGGGACTGAGAGTGAGGGTGAGAGACACTCATTTATAAAAACTGATCCTGGATCTGTCATCCACTCTTTGAGTGGTTTTAACACTGAATTCTGCCGCAATTTCCTCTTCTTAATGAGCCAGTGAGGATGAATCACTTAATGTTTGAACATATCTTTTAAAATGTTACAGGCTGTTCTTTGTCGACTTTCATTAAGCTTTTATTTTAATCTAAGAAGACCAGTCAAACACAAAAGATATGCAAAGTACTTCATATTTTGGCAAAGCCTATTTAGAATACTGTACACGGATAAAAGGAAAGAGAGAAAAAAAGAAAACTGGATCAAAGAGTATTTTAGTGCATTCTCTGAGCTCATGTCTCCTGGTATGACTGACCTGAAATACCTAATGCTGAAGCATTGTGGGGAATCTGGTCCTGGGTCTTGAACAATGTGCAGCACAGACTGGGTAGGAATTTGTAGTTTTGCTGCAGGTGAACTTCCTGTCATAATGGATGTGTTCAATAAGCTCTAGTTATTGAATTTAAACAGAGTCTCGGTTCTTAGAGCAATTCGAGGCATTTTGAACACTGAGACCCAGAAAATGCCATTTTTGACCTCTTAATAAATTATAAATACATGACTCAGGGGCTCAGAGCACAGATGCACTGCATTTTCTCTCTTAAAAACAGGGAAGCTGACTCGGGGAAGGGGCACTCAGTTGGGGAGAATTGTTCTTTGTTACTTTCTTCCTCTGTAGGTTCTTTTATTGCATTTAGACATGCTGTAAACAAACACCAATCTCTCTCATCTGTCACATTAACTCGCAGGCTGCTCAGCAGTCCTCAAAGTCTCACAAAGGTCGTAACATTTCTTTAATCATATCTAGTTTACTTTTCCTGTGACTGCCCATTTTGCATGCTGTTGTCTTGAAAATAAAGTATGTGATATTAACCTTTGGGTATTTTATTTGTTGGTATTGCCAAGAGGAAGTTGAAAGCAGACAAGATCACAGTTTGTTGTTTGTATCTGTTGTCCTGAATTTATGGTGTATTTAATTAATCCCATGCTTCATGTCATCCATTAGTCACCTGAAAAGGCCAGAATTACTTTGACTTTTCAAGGCAGGTGGTTTGGAGACAAGGCTTTTGTCTGAAGTTTCAGAGCTTAATCACCTCTTGGGAAATACTCATGCTCCTCATTGCTCTGACAAACACTGCTCAGGTACTTCCTACTAAAACTCAGAGATGACCTGGACACCCCTTTTGAAGTCAAAACACATTTTCCTAATGTCTTATTGTTGGAGACAGTTCCCTTTTCCTGTGTGAAAGGGAAAGGTTTGTTTTCATTGTAATGTGAGGTGTAGTTCTGAAAGCGCCCACAGAGACATTTTATGTAGCCTGTCTTGCTGATGCCTGTAGTCTCTGTCTGTGGCACGATTAGTTTCATATACTTTTACTGTCTTTTTGTATGGAGAGTTTTAATTTTTTTTTCCTCAGAGTATTTTGTAGATATACACTAGGTTCCCTGACAGGAGGTAGAAAAGGAGGATTTTTCTGGAGTAGTCTTGCTAAGTCTGAGGCTACAGGCTTCAGCGGTTGGTGGATTTTCCTGAACTTCCAGTCCAGTGCTGTTAGATGTCTGTCTTCTGAAAAGGAAAAACTGTTTTTATGCACATACTGTTTTCAGACTAAAACCAAAGGAACACTGTATTTCCAAGTATGAAGGCTGTGATCTCAGAGGCCAAACTTTCTTTATTTCACTGCACATTCAAAAATTGAATGAAACCAACTTTCTATTAGATCTCTGCTCCTCAAGTGTTTGTTTCCTCCATTAACTTTCCATCTCTGCACACTTGTGTGATTTTTCCTGTGATTTGTCTCCTCTCCTCTTCTGCCTTCACTTACCTTATCCTGGTTCTCACTCAGTTAAAACATTTGTCTTCACCTTTTTCATCTCATTCTCATAGACTTGCGAGTCTTTTCTGGAGTTTGACTTCTACCGAAGTCCTCTTATATCAAGTAGAAAGAAACCTCTTTAGGGGTCATGTCCTCTGAGATCCTTAGGTATCTAAGGTAAATTTTACACCCATCATTCATAGTCTCTGTGCAATGATTTTTCTCCCTAGAATAAAAACTGAAAGCTTTCACTCAGAAATTTCTCTTTAGATGTCTGAAATTTAAGTGAGATGATTCTCACTTTATTATTTATAGATTCTTTATAGAATCCCTAAACCCCATTCTTTTTTCCATATTTTCCTAGTACCTTTTCCAGTAATATTGTCGCATTTTATTATGCTATTCCCTATCTCCCCTTCACATTTATGCATAAGTACTTCATCAACCTTTAAATCTCCTGGTATCTCCATAAACATATGTTTGTTCCCCTTCTTCCCTCCCTGAAGTTCCCTTAAGTCTCCTCTATTTTAAATTTGCTTCTCAAAAAATTGGTTTCTCCCGTATGAGTTCTCCACAATCTTTTTCACTTCATTTCTGTAATAGGTGATCTGCAGAAGAAGATAAGAGCTGAGAGGCAGAGTTGTCTTGGATAATGTCTTCTTTCTTTCTTTCTTTCTTTCTTTCTTTCTTTTGTATCAGCTAAAACAGGATTAAGGAATACTCAGATGGATTTCACTGCTGTGTTCTCCTCGCTTCTCCCCCTCCCCAGCATCCTCACAACCCAGTTCTGTTGACTTTCTTCCTGCAGAAAGCAGGTGGTTGGATGCCCTGAAAGGAAAAACCGTGGAGCTAAACTCTTGAAGAGCAGATGTGTGTACTGACCTGCAGTAATAGCCTAAAACCTCTAGAAATCCTTTTCCTTTACTCAGAAACAGCTCTTTCACACTATGGTCATTAACATTTGCTTCCTGCAGTGGCCTATTATTGTTTAAAGTCTCTGACACATAAAACCAAAGTCTTTGGGAGAGAGTAGGTAGGGCAAAAATGTACATTCCATTCAGCAAATTTGGTCTACTACCATATGTTTTTACTTGGCAGCTTATTGTCCTGACTTTAAACACTGTGGTTGCAGGAGCAGCAGCTGCCTCTCACAGACTGCCCATGAATACTCCTGATCATCTTTAGCTCATTCCCCCTTCATCTCAGACACCCTTTGCTTGCTAGTGGAGAATGAAGCAGGAGGTGAAGTGTTTCTTTCTTGTTTCTCATCTCCCTTACATGCATTATACTTGTACAAAACTCTCACGTTGTTTGAACAGGTGGGAAAGGTCCTCGTGCAGGGATCAGATCTTAAACAAGCTTCTTCTCTAAATTCTTCTTACCAGCCACCACCTTCACAGTGCTCCATGTGCCATCTGGGATGAGGGTTGTAGTCCTTTAATCATAACACACTTCTTTTATCAATTTGGTCAATAAATGAATTATATGAAGTGTCAAGGTTTACAAGCCACTGAACTCTGTTCTTGTATAGTATTGTTCTCTTACTTGCTTTTCCCATTGAAAAGTAATTGCTTTGAGCACTAGAAGTGATTACAGAAGATGACACCTTTATAACCAGACTCAGGATCTCGTTCTGAGGAAAAACTCAGCCTATAAAATGCTGTATGCCTCACTCAGTAATTATGCTGTTGTAGCTAATTTCAGAAAGCATAAATTGCCCATTATTTCTGAAGAGGATTGGGATTTTTTCACCAGTGGTACTGAAAGTGGATGCTTTTCCAGTGGCTTCCATAGAGTTATAAAAAAAAGAGAAATAAGTTATTTATTTTTATTTCTCACAACTTTTTCTTTAATTTAAAACGTAATTATTTTATGATAAAATTTGTTGATTAGCAAAGTTTAGTAAACCCTTGGAACCTCCCAAAAGATAGGTTTTAATTTTTCTGTATTAAAAATATTTCATTATGAAGGTGTAATTGTAACATATTATAATTGCAGATCAGGCAATTCAATCCATGATAAAATATTTTCATGTGTTTTACAATTTTTTTGTGTTGATACAGCCATATAGCATGGATATGGTCTTCTGTGGCAACTTATTACTGAATGTTATGTCTCATAAGGCAGTATATTCTTACTTCTGCTTGAATTTTTGTTGTGTGCATCATGAAATACCTCATTTTGCTGAAAAATCCAGTATTGGAGAATAACTGGATAAACTGCTTCAATTGCAGTCCATGACAGCCTATAACAATTTGAGAGCAGCACAGGAGTTTCTTGAATTGATCCCAAATGGTACATGTACAGTTCAGGTGAATTAAAATGAGTGTTATGATTTAAGGAATAATTAAGTCTTTCATTTTGATAGATAATTTTAGCACAATGTTTTCCATCTTAGCTTTTTCCAAAGCTGCTTCTTTCATGGAAGAATTTAGTATTTGACTTTTCACCCAAGTCTGAATTTTGTACTTCGCAGAAATTCCAATTCTTAACTGGTCTTAGAAATCAGTAACCTCCAGTGCATATTTCTGTGGCAAGAAATACGTAAAAGGCACTGTCTTTAGGAAAATGGTATGTATAGCCCTCAGTCTGATCTGCTGTTAACACAATGTCATTTTAAGAAACTTGATTTGATTATGCAGAAGAAGTTCCCTGAAATTATTAAACCAAGATAATAGATGTTGGATGAAGAAACTGTGGGACAGTACTGAAATATATAGTATTCCGCCCTTTTCCATGACCATGTGAGGACATAAAGAAGAAAGAATTTCTCTTACTCTCTTCCTCTTGCTGCTCCTATTTGTACTGCTCCAGGGTGGCAGTGACTGTCTCACAGAGACTCACTGTGTTCCATAGGGAAACGGGCCAGATTCAGGGTGTCCTGGTGGATCTTCCACCACAGGCACTAAGAAACCATAAAGCAGGCTGGTTCCATTCATCACTGTTTGCTTCTTGGACCCTGGCTGAGGAGGTCTGACCTCCGAGCTTGTGGCAAAGCAGGAATTTGAGAGCGTGGTAGATTACTTGCTAGATATGCTTATTTAGATAAGAGGCACCATTGAGTCTTTCTAGATGAAACTGGAATAGTTTTGATGACATTTGTTTTACTGTGCAAAGTGGTCTGTCTCTCTTTCATGGAATATTAAAGGGAGAAGACAATGTCAATTTTCAAAGCAGGTCTATTTGGACAGCAGTCAAATCCAAACTAGGAGAACAAGAAAATAAAATTGCAGCTAACTGTAAGGGACCATTGTGTTAACCCTGGAAAAAAAAGCAGTGTCTGAAATGAAATTGTGAATAGGAAATTCTTGGATGACTGAATATCTGAACAGTTGAGCACAATGTGAGCAAATAACTTGGTGTTCCACATGCCAAAGCCTGATTTTATTTTAAAACAGAGCGCAATAATTGTTCAAGACTTTCAGCTGTCTTCATGTGACAGGCCAGGTGTGCATATGCTCATTCATGTATGGCATTGTGCATTTCCTACATAATTGTTGAGATCATCCCATTTGTTGGATCTGTAACCCCATACTCCAGCATAATAAAAGAGGAGTCTCTGGGGGGGTGAGGGAACTGAAAGAAGTGTATTCCTCTCTTCATAAAAATAAACCTACCTAAGCTCACTAGGGTTTTCTTAGCAAGCATTATTAGGAACTGACTGATCAGCAATACTGCCCACTTACATCTGGTACTGAATTTCCAAAAGATACAGCTTTTTCATTATCTTAGGGAAATAAAAACAACTGTATGCTTATAGGGTAAATCCTGCTCCTTTAGTGCACTGTTCAATTGTTCAATATATAATCTTTTCTGTCAGCTCTCTACACTGCAGTATCGGATGCTACGGATCTAAAAAGTAATTGCCTGAACCAGAACAGAGAAGTGTAACAGATACTTTCAAATGTAGCCAGTGACTTACAGAGTAATTCAGTTTTCAATTAATACACAGCAGCAAAGTGCAGATGGACAAAAATTACTGGAATTGCATGTACTTCAGTCACCATGAAATCCAGAAGAAAGCTGGCTGACCATGGATGAAATCTGACTTCTGAAATAAGGTGTATTAAACAGCTGCTTTCAGAAGTCGAGGGGACAATGACTCCTGATTATAGAAAGAAGCAACAGAACGCCTGCCGCTTTTCCCCCAGTTCCCTTATGGAGAAGGGAGGGATCAGGCAGAACCCGTGAAAAGTGACAGCTCGTGTGAAGTCTAATCCTGCTGGTTTACCACTGAGGATAGTTTTAATTTCCAACTGCCAATGGCACTTACTGTTCTGTATATAAAATTGCCCTTAGCTGGTATTTTTGACTGCTGATGAGCTTTATTCAATTACTTCCTGGATACTCCCAACTCCTGTTGACTCCTGGGGGCACTGGGGACACTGCAGCTGTTCAAAAGGGCTCCTCAATACATGTAAATGAAGGGATGTGAGTACTGGTTCCCCTGCACTGCTTGAAGTCAACTTCTAGCTAGGTTGGTTACCTGGGAAACAGCTGTCAGCACAGTGGAAAGGAATCTATTTAGTGTGGTGGATAGGTGATGGTTTTCCAAAAAAAAAAAAGGAGAAACAGCAAAGAAACCCACTACTACTCCATAATTTAGGTTTTGTATATTGTGAAAGAAATAGGAGATAGGGTGTTCTTTTAAAGTTTGTTAAGAATAAATTATTCCCTGAACGAAATATTCTGGAACTGCAGAAGTGTTTAATTACTGGGAAGAGTCTTTTTTCAAGGGATTTAAATTTCAGTAGTAGCTCAAATTTTGTTTGCAACAAGAGTACTAAAAAATAACATTTTTTAATTTGCCAGTTACCTTCAATTAGGATGCTGCAAAGATTCCAAAATGGAGAATAGTTTGTTAGGTTGTTGACATTTTTTATTTTCAGGATTCTTCCAGAAGCACTAGTCAGTGCTCTGCTGAAGTTAAATATTGTTGAATTTTTCAGATAGTGTTTTCTGCACCTACAGCATAGGCAGGTTAAGAATAGCTTTTCCAAAGTGGTGAGAGTTAAGAATTCTTGGATTATACACTGTGGTCAGATTCACTGACCCATGTCAGATCTCAAAGACAAAAGCAGAAAAGACAGTGAAATGAAAATGCTGGGTGTTCTTGACACCACTTACGCATTTCTGATGGCCTAATGATAGCAGCACCATCAAAGCTCAAGTTGTCACCTGTATAGTTATGTAGTTTCCCTCTTTTTAGAGGGTGTTTCATGCTGCTTTTTTGGCAGAGGATAACCACATCCCTTTGAGCTATAAAATTGCATGCCTGCCTGTTGGAATCCTGAATACTAAGAATTTTAAACTTTAAACTGTGCTTAAAGGCACAGACCCACAAGAGAACACTACATTTGACCTAAGGTCATAGAACAAGCTTTTAAAATTGATTAATAGCACTAAGATTATAAGTGTGTAGTTAGAAGTCTGTAATATCACAAAGTAAAAAACTTAGGAGTTTAAGATTTTAAAATATAGAAATAAATATGAAGCAAGGTAAAAGTTCTAAAGCAGAAGTAAGTTGTTCTTCTTTACCTTCTTCTTCATAAGTTTAGATAATGTTTTGTGATTAGACAGAAAAGTTGTTATTGCGGACTTCAGAGAATCAGTTATTAAGTTAAAAGAGAAAATAATCTGAGTGTTGTTTCTTAATTAGATAGTTTGAAAGTTTTAAAAGACCTTGTAACAAAAGTTAGTTAACATTAAAAATTTAAAAAGCTACCAAACTCACAATAGTAAAACTATAATATAAATAAGAAAAAATAAACATCTAAATCCAAACATAAAATACTATCTCAAGTACCTTTAATCCCAACCTCAAAAAACCAACACCTGCCTATCTTTGTTCATAAATTTTTGCTTTAGCTCTTAATGTTTCAATTTGAGAAGGACTCTGAGCATCTCACCACTGATTTGTCTTCCTCATGTGACTAAGTGAATTTCCAGACTCTCATTGCAGAGGTACTTTCTTAGGTTCCTCTTCTACCTTATCCCGGTTTCCTTAAGGCTGCCTGAGGATCTGAATACCTCTTGTTTTGATACACAGCGACTGCAGGACACGCTAGGGACAAATTTCCAGTGAAAAAGCCATACTCCTGCCTTTTCCTCTGCCCCACGTCATGTGTCCCTGACTGTGGTAGAGCTCACAGAGATCTGCCTGAAAGCAAGCCCAATTGAAAAACAGAATAGGAAAGAAAGAGGAAATAACAGGATTTTTCATTCAGCTCTTTGATTTGGATAACTGTAATTTTATGAATACTTTGTGGCTCAAAGGAACAGGACAGGAACATTCTGCTCAGAGAGCAGAGCTTCAACATCAGTTCAAAGAAAGAGTGAAAAACACTGCAGTTGTCTTCAACAGTTTTGAGAATCTTAGCCTAAAAAAAGTAAGTGATTATTTTAGAGTAATAAATCTCCCTGTCACTTAATTTGATCCTGTAGAAACCAATATGTCTGTACCCCTACACATAGTGAAATTCTAATTTTTTTTTTTCAGGAGTGTTTTTTGAAAAACTGTTTAGTCTAACCACTTAGTCCAGCAGCTGGAAGATTATCATCTCAATTACCCATGTATCCTTGTCCAAGTAATATTTCTTGAGCTCCCAAAATGCTACAAAAATGTATCAAATACTATTCATTGGGAACACAACTGCTCCATAATGCTCAGTTTCCATTGCTAGTCTTGCTGATCAATATCCTTAAAATCACAGTCCTTAGCTTAAGTTAAATATAATTGTCCTAAAGGAAAGATAGGAAGGAAAAATATCCTGGAATCTATTTGAAGGCAACTACAGCTAGCTGGGAGCAGATGATGAGAGGAAATTATGCTGGATGAACACAGTTTGTTCCATGAGTTCATATTTTATGGTTCCAGAAATAAAAATACTTATCCCAAACACCATGTATATGGTTTTACTTTTGGATCTTCTTTTAAGCAGTCTCATGACAGCATTATTACCTCAAAACAATTGCCCACCTAAAGGAACCAGGCCTAGACTGTATCTATTCCTGCAGAAGGAGAATCCAAATTAAGAGGTGCCTATGAATAAAATGACATGGCATGAAAAGGTTCCTCCTCAGAAAAGGAAGATTTCACATGATTATAAGCATACGTTTATGTTAATTAAGGACACATCTAGAATTGGAAGGCTTGAGAAATTGATATTACTCTACAGAATATATATGATCACTCTTAAGTATGTTGTGCCTGTAACTGCATATTACTATATGCTCCACACTATACTTAGCAAGTCTGTCTGTCAGAAAGCTCTAATTGCTTTATGTGTGAGAACATTAAGCTGCAATAAATTTATATACACAGCTGTTCCATTACTTGGAACCAGTTTTATCCCCTAATAAATTGATGTTTCTTTTTAGTGTCAACTCAACCCAAAATTTACACCCAAGAAGGTGAACCTTAACATCACATAATTAGTTCAGTGACACCAGTGGTAATAGAGGGTATGCACTGTACATCTCTTAAACATATTGATGGAAAGAAGTTTTGACTTCTGTTAATTGTTTCATGAAAGCATAATTATGATTAAGAGCAGCTTTAATTGGAGAAGGAAAAAGAATCATGACCTTTAAACATACATTGCAAATAACATGTCTGCATTGACAAGGAGTTGCACCATAACAAGAAAAAAAATCTAAAAGCTTTCTTTAAAATAGAGCAAGGGGAAGAAAAGGCATTGTGGTTCTGTGTCGAGTCACATTTAGGTTAATGGAACAGAAGCTTAGACTGCCTTGGACTTTTGATTAATATTTAATTAATCTTCTGTGGAAGACTCTGATTTGAATTAAACTGGGTACTAATAAAGGAACCAATTCACCAAGGAGTTCACATAAATTTGACCTGCCATTATGAGAATTTAAATTAAAATGGCCAAAGTTTTGTTTTCTGCTCATTTTATGCCTGGTCTATATCAAGAGCAAGCAATTTACTAGGAGTGATGTAACTGGAAAAGTGTAACAGGAATTGGTCACTAGAAATAGAGCCATAGCTACAATATGACATGCCATTTGGTTTGTTTTAAGTAAGTACCATGAGCTCAAGAGTTGTGTTGTTCTCTCAGTCCCAGCTTTTACAGCTGGAAAAGAAGCATTTAGCTGTACACAAAAAAAGGGAAGTATCATTTGATTTAAAAAATGCCCAGAATGGTTTCTGGGAGTTGCTTATGCTTCTACATTGTCTCTTAATTAGGGTGGCATTAAAAATGATGCAAATGAAGTCAATTCCCCAGGTGCTGTGACTTACTTGACCTCCCTTCCCATGTGTGTAGGGATGGCTGAAGTAAGTTTTGCCTACTGTGAAGACAGGGAGGGATTGAACTGTTTCATGAAGGATTCTCCTTTTTATCAATCATAATGGATTGTAAAAAGCACTTACTCGACTTCAGCATAGGAAAAATGAGTTTGTAGTTGCCTCACTCACAGTTTTTTCTGCCAGCTCTTTTCATAGTCAGTTTTTCTGCCAGTCTTTTCATAGAGATACCATCACCATCTTGTGTGCTAGTCAGCTCCTGACCTAGTGAGCAACTTTGATGTGACCCCCTCCATTAGTTTGGATGACACCAAAATCCCACAGAATTTCTTCAAGTCTCATTACTAAGTTCTCATTCAGGTACTGTGACTTCAGCAGCCTGCTCTAATATCTAATTCATCTGGTTTTAGGTGTCTCCAGGGTAGTCCTGTATTGCTTGGCTCCTTTTGCAGTCAGTCAGTCACTGAGCTGAGCCCTCACTGCATGCATTTGTTCTGGGGAAAAGGAACATTTCACAAGTCTGTGTGTGCCTCCATTGTGCAAGACCAAATATATTCTTAAACTGTTACATCTTTGGCTAAGGTCTGGTTGTAGGCAGTCTGTGCAGTGTCTGCTGCAGATGGGGGTCCTGCTATTTGAGTAATGCTTAATGATGCAGAAATCTGGCAAAAATAATAAAAATTAAATAGCAAAAGTGCAGCAAAATCAGATTTTTGCAGGTCCTCTTTACTAAGGATGTTTATCATTGTTTCCTTACATAGACTCTAATTCCTGGTTTTGGTTTCCCTGGAAAGCAAATTACTGTGTAGCTCAAATGGGAAAATTCGTGGGAGCTGAACTTAATCTGAGCTAGCAGCATAGCAACATAAACTGCTCTCTGGAAGCTGTGTCTTGCCTTAGTTCTTTTTGAAAATTCCAGTAGATACTCATGGAGTTTCTCTTACCACTTTTATGGGAGAAATATTTGTAAAGAAGGCTGGAGCTTACACAAATGGTGTACAATGTCTGGTACTGCTTCTCTCTTTACAGGATCATGGCAGTCGCACATGAAAAAAAAATAGTGTGACCTGTTGCAATATAACCCTTCAATTACAAAGTCAGTACTACATTATGAGCTTATTTCCAAGATTAATCTTAAATACCAGTGCAGTTTTGTGCTGTTGTTTCATTAGTCAGTCATTTAACAGCTCATTGCATTAATAAGCCTCATTGTATTGAAAAAGATTTTTAAGAAATTAATTGCAATTCTCATTTTTTAAGATAATTGAAGAAGCTACACTGAGTTTTAAAATTGAGGTAGAAAAAATGTAGTAGAAAAAATAGTTTTAATACTTTTTAAAAATAAATATATTTGTTAAAATTGACATAGTTTTGTATATATGCCTCTAAGACATTTCAGCCTACTAGGATTTTGCCTAGTGAAGAACGGTCGATGCCAGTAGAAACAAGTCTATAATTTGCATTAAATGGAGCTGGCTGTGCAGCATTGCTTATGGTAATAGCTTCAGTTACTTGCTTATAATATTTCATCTTGTCTTTTGAGACCATGAAAGAGGATTTTTGTAGATATGTGTCAAATTCTTCAGGTCAGTTGGGTTCATAGTTATGTAGGCTCACAGTTCTGTAGTTTAATTTTCTTCTGCTGGCAGAAGTTCTCCTTTGCTGGAAATTCCCAAAGGAAACTCTTAAAAAAGATGTGGAGAGTGCTGGAATGTCAGGGTACAACTTAGCCTTCTGCCACTTGTTTAATAATTACACATTTTCTAGTGTTATAACAACTAATTCCTCCTATTGGAGAGTGGTTGCATATGAACTATAGGTAGCCTGATTAACTATTTCCCTGGAATATAAATTGTTTCCATCAGTTGTTTGAAAAACTTATTTTTATCTCATTGCTATTCTGTCATCCCACCAATGCCTTCAGAGTCTTAATTCTGAAATAAGAGAGAAAGGAAGGAAAATATCTTAAATAATGAGTTGCAATGGCAATTTTTTTTTTTGTTTTGGGGAGTTGCTTTTCATAGATATTTGTTTACTGTATAGATCAAATGCTTAGTGTGTCCTTTGACAAGTGGAGTCCATTAAATGCTTTATTCATGAACTGGGATCAAGGGATTGTCTCAGTTCTAGCCTGCTCTCTGAAATAAGATAATACAAGCAATTTCTATTAAGTATTATGGTTTAGGAGAGTGCAGGGAAAAGAAAAAGTTCTTTAATCTCTTTGATCAGATTTGAATGGCAGTAAAATCTTATGCATTAATGCTTAAAATTCGAGATTTTATCAGCAATCATTTTAGTAAGTAGAACTTGAGCTGCTGTGCTGAATAAATATACTTCTCAGTACATGTGATGTGTTGATTTCCCTGGAGTTGCTCTGTAATTCATTGTAGAGAAAGAATGAAGAAATAGCAAATAACAAAAAGAAGAAACTGAGTGATATAGCTGTAAGTGGACATGTTCCAATTGGTATGATGTGCATCTTCCTGGCAGCCAGGGAGAGCTTACCAGGTAAGTTCTATAGCAAATTGTTTCAGAATTAATCCCTGAATTTCATACTGGTAATAAGAAGCTTAGAGCTGAAAATTATTCTTTATTTCTTCTCCCAAAACCTTGGTCAGATTTTCTCATATCCATAAGTTCTGACGCTGTTGGATTCAGTGGATCTAGACAGGTTTGCACTAGCTAAAGCTCGAGCCCAGAGATGCATTTTAGAGCTCTGTACAGGAACTGGCATTGCTGTTCTTTAGTTAGAATCACATATGTAGCAATTTCCATTTCAGCAAAGCTCATGAATTAGAACTCTCACATTTTTAATAGCGTTCAGGAAATATTTCTGGTTTCTATACAGGGACCCATGAAGCGAGTGCACGTCAGACGCTCCAACGGCAGCAGAAGGTTCTGGTTTTACAGCAGTGTTTTTGCTGCTGGGCCTCCTGAAATAGAATTACAGTACAATTTATTATATTATTATCATGCTGTAGAAGAAAAGGCATTTTCATGTTTCATGATCTGAGGCCCTATACTGTGTGACTAGTCTGTTACATTTTGAGGTATCTGGCCAGTGCTAGTTTGAGCAGCAGTACTGTGTGCTACACAATCATGTTTGATATGTGCAAAACTTATTTTGGTACTTGCCACTTGGACTGAAATCTTTCTGATTAAAGATGTCAGAAAAAAGCAGTATCTTAGAAATCCAACTAGGTAATGATGACAAAATAAAGTGATATCAGTTTGGATATATTTTTAACAGGATGTCAAAACACATTGTCATCAAAATCCCCAGAGACACCATTATGGTGTCAAAATGAAACGTTATCAACCTAAGACTACAAGAATAACAACGAGAAATAATACTATTGTAACTTTGTACTGCCGATATCATGCAAAATAAATTTGATGTGCTAAGTGGAATTGCTTACTATGTATCTTTCATTTCTTCCTGTTTACTAAAAGGTATATGGCAATTATGTTACCCAAGAGAACCTTATAGTATTTGCATAGCATTTACTGAAGTAATGTAAAAATAGAGATACAAATTATTCATACTGATGAGACCTTGACCACAAAAACTGTTGTGTTGCAGTCCTTGGTTTATCTCAGGCATGCCTATACACTTCTATATGCTTCAGAAACAAAGAAATTTAAGGTGCTTTTTTTTTCATAAAAGAGAATTATGAACAGTAGCATAGTGTACTCTGTAAAGAAAGCTTAAAATTATGCTAAAGTAAATGAGATCTGTTTGTTGTATGAACTTTATACAGGGCTTTAAAAAAGGCTCTTGCCCATATGTGGTTGTGTGAATGCAAACACAGAGAGGCTGAACAACTTGATATTATTCTAGTGATTTTTTCTGCCAAAAGATTAAAGTGTTATACTGCTATGCCAGTTGACCATCACCTCCTACCAGGCATTCCTAGTACCAGATTTCTTAGAATTATTCATTTTCTACCTACCTTGAGCACAATTTAGCCATCTAGAGTGGATTCATCTGCCCTAATATAATTGTCTAAAACTATACTGAGCTTGTCGCTCTACTCTTCTTTGTCAATGAAAAAAGTAATGAGCTCTTGAGAGTAATAATTGCATCCAAAGACAAGTACTGTGATTGCCCTCTAGAATAACTTATTTCTCTGTATTTCCCATAGAAAGGGTCCAGGTGAGTAGTTTGAACTACATACTTGCCTTTTAAATGATTAGACTGGTTGCAAAATACTGCATTCTTACCTTCTTTTGGTAAATAAATTACCTTTACTATAACCTTTATCAGGCTATTTGTCTTGGCAAAATATTGATGTTACAAGTTGTATTTTGTCTGCAGTATGCTTTTGGGTTTCTGAAATCTGCATTTGGGTTGAGACTAAATAGCCCAATGGAAGGGAATATTAGAATTCAGGATTTCTAATCCAGTGTTTCGAAGCATAGCAAAACCGTCAGCAATTACTGGGCATCCTGCACAATACATCTGAAAAAGAATTCCTGAGGAAAAGGCATATTTAGCATTTCCAAGAGGAAAAATAAGTGAAATAACTTGAAAATATCTCAAGTAGTAAAAGTTGAGTTCCACCTAACTCACAAGTGAATTTTTCAATAAAAGTAATTGCTGTTTCTTTCTGTCAGTATCTGGAATTTTTTTTTTTTAATACAACTGTAATTTCACAGCAATTTATAGTTTTAAAGTCAATCAAGACAGTGTGGTGGTAAACCATGATTAAAACATCTATTTACTAAAATCTTCATTTTTAAAGTAGAATGTTGAAAGGATTTGTCCAGAAATCATTTATTTTGCAAGGTATAATACTGAGATTTGTTTTTACTCTCCATATGCATATAATATTTAATTTTAAAATCTTAATTAGTTTTTATGCTAATCAGTGTAAATCTTAGTGATAAACTTCATAAGAAGGCAATAATTGGGTGAATTTAGGCATCAATTCAAGCAATCAATCTTAGCTTTGATTTTATTTTTTTCTTGGTTGATTCATATTGTATGCACATGCACTGAACAATGAAATGCTTAACAGTAAGTTCTGATATAAAGTTTAATTTATAGATTGCAAGTTATCTAGTTTGAAAAATATAACAATTTTCCCACAATTTTCCGTGTTTTATGTAGAATTTCTAATCTACTCCTGTCAAAGGGAGTCTCCTCAACTTTCACCTAGATTTGTTATCCTTTAGGCCAAGTAATTTTTGTTTGTTTGTTTGTTTTTATGGAAAGTTTCTCATTTTGCAGTTTGAAATTAGTCTATAATTAAAGTAAGCTATAATGTAAACTCAATCAAAATATTATTTGAAGATTTATAAGGCAATAGCCCCTCTGTCAAAGTACAGAAATAATTATAGTATAATTATGTTAGAGGCTGGTAGGGACAGGGAAAGACATGTGAACTTGGTGTAATGTATTATCTTTTTTAATGTTCAGGCATTTTAAAGAGATGTCTTAGTCCACAGATCAGTGTTGGTCTAGCAATGTATTGCTTAATACTGTTGTTTAATGAATACTTTAAAAGAAGATGTCATTTTTTCTTAAGGGCAAGTGTTCACAAGAGTCAAAAACATTCTATTTTGTTTTGTTAGTTGCAACACCCTGGTACCTGTTTACTAAGTGTTTTCTCTAATTAAAGATAAATAAACATAAAATATTTTTTGGGTTTCCAGTATAACTTCTGTCAACGCATTAAGCAAGATCTAAATACTTTTAAAGTGATGTTTTGCATTGAAACAGAGCTAAATTCCACCTTTTGCACTATATTTTTCAATGGTGCATTATTTAAATAAACCTTTTTTTTTCCAAATCTGTTTTCAAATGTGTAAATTTGAATAATTTGAATAATTTTAATTGGTTTGTCCTTCAAATGGTGCAGTGGGGTTTATTTATTTTTTTCCATTTCTTTATGTTGCTAGACCCAGCATGTTGGAGTTGGGCTCTGAAGCAGATTTTAGAGCGCAGAGCACGGTGTCAGCACAGAGCAGAAGCTGAGTGGTGTAAGCTGTGCTGGAGGGAGCTGGGCTCTTCCTACATCACAACATTCACACCTCACAGGTGGTGCTGGCCACAGACAGATGTTCCTATTTGCAAATCCTGCTGTGCTTGAGGAAGTGACTGCTCCCTAGCTGCTTCTGCTGCCCCTCTGCTGAAGGCTCCTGCCCCCGAGTCTCATCCTGAGAGATCAGAGGGAGCTCTCTCTGAACAGCTTCTAGCAAAGCAGCTGGATTAGCTTAAATGGAAACAAAGGCTGACATGGCCTGAAGCCTGCTAGGGATCTTCTGGATGATCCCTTCTGCTGGCACAGGAATGGCCAGCTAGGTCCAGGAAGGGATTTCTTCTCTGTGGTCTTTGTTAAATGTCTTTGTATTGCTGTGCCAGGCAACTCTCACATTGGCACAGAGAAGCCTGTGATGGCTAATTGTGGGTGTTCATCAGACCTAACAGCACTGGAGCCATCACTGTCTGTTCCAATTAGGATAGGAAGATTCTTAGGACAGAGCCCATTTCTCACCACCTGACTTTGAAGTAATTTTGCATTTCATTTGGAATCAAAACTGCATATTTCTCCCTTGCTTGGTCACTAGTATTTTTTAGTTTTCTTTTTTTTTATAATTTATTAAATCTTTCCCTCTGTATTTCTGCTATGTCTTTAACATTCTCATAAGAAATTCACAATGAGATGTCTTGTATTTTCTTTTAGGTTTTGTGGCATTCTCTTTTTTCTTTTCCTCTTTTTTTTTCTCCTAACTCGGAAAGTGCAATACCCTATGAGAACAGCTGTAACTAGTTGTGTGTGGCTAAAAATTGGCTTGGCTTATAGCTGCAGAATCTAACAGCTCTAAAGTAAGGCTTAGACTGTGTGATAACCCAGTAGCTGAGTATCTGTTTTCAGATGTTTATAGCAAGCTCCTAAAATCTCTGCTTCTCCTTTTAGTAGAAGAATTCCACTGAAAAGTAAGCCTGGGTTTCAGTCTCCGGTGTGCAGGCTCTGACAGGCTAATAAGGAAGAGTGATGGTGGCAATAAAAAGGGTCTTGGGTGCATTCTTCGTATTTCACTGGTTGTAAAATGATGGCCCTGCTACAGAAGGGCCACAGAGGGACCCGAAGTGAAATTTAGTCTGGAAAGTTTAAAGAGACTGTTTTGGTGCAGTGACCTCCCCATCAGCCCCACCTCTCCACATTGTTTATGGCCATCACATCAGAAGCAAGTGCTGGATTTTGAGCATTTGAGGTTACCTTTTTAATCTGGAGAAGAGAGGTGTATCTTTTTAATTTTTAATTATTTCCTCTGTTGAAATTGTGTAAAATTATAATTTAAACACAATATCAAAATTTGGAAATTAATTTTATTCTCTAAAGAAGAAAATGAGTGCGTTTGGAGACTTATGTACTTCATGGTATTGCAGTTGATGAACTTCCACTTTGAAGGTAAACTGGAATGACACTAAAATTCCTAATGAGCTGATTTCCCATGCATACATATCGACATAAATCCTAAAGTTTAAATCCTGTTTTGATGGAATTACTATGCTGAAGTGTATAGGTATGTCTAAAGGTAACATGCTATGTCTTGCGTGTCACATTAAGCCAGCCAGTGAATTTAGCTGCCTTTAAAATCTGCAGACTTTAAATGATATATAATGCTCAGTATTCATTTAGCAAATACAAAATGGCAAAAGAGGATGAGTTTTATAATGGTAGAAATAAGCCAAAATTGAAAGAGATCTAGGGGAAAAAATTCTGGTAGAATGTATATCCTTCAGCATGCAAGAAGCTGCCCTTGTTAGAAACTAACTTTGCATGCATAATTAATTTGAGCTGCACATTTCGTTTCTTACAACTAGATGAGAAATTTAATTCAGGTGTTTGGTGAACATATGGGGGATTTACTGTGAATTTATGACCTGTGGTTTGAGTGTAAAAACCCAAGATACTAGCTGATAAAACTTAATGAAGCTTGTGCAGAGAAACTATTTTTATTTGCAGTTTTGTAATTCATACATTTTTTTGGTTTTTAACACCTCTCCCCTACCTTTTTATGCCTTATTCCCAGTAAATTCTTTGACAGTTAAGAAAAACAAAAGTAGTGTGGAATAAGGCTTTTTATGCCTCTTTCCAGGTTACAACCACGGTACATTTGTAATCTAACAAATTTGATCTCTTGCTCGGCTAATTTTTTTTTTCTCAGATGACTGTAGCAATTCTGGAATCATGTAACAACAGCTCTTTTATACGGCACTGTCCATGGTTGCTCCTGTTTGTGTACCATGTCTGTATGTGTTAATATCCATGTGTTCATGAAAAGTCTATTCCCTGATGTCTCAGAAAAGGACCATATGTAGGGCATGATGGAAGGAGAGGACCAGCCAAATCGGTTACACTAACTTTAGCCTGAGGAATAGCATTTAGATGTCAAAAAATAAACCACAGAACGAAATAGGAAAAGACCAACCTGCTCTGGCACGCTGGTGGCAGGAAGGAGGTGGTACAAACTGCGCTGCTGCTCAGCCCTCACCGCCCTGTGCTGTGTGGGCACAATCATCTGTGTCACTGATGATTAACAAAGCTGCTTAAAGTCAACAAACCAGCAGGCTGTGCACTGGGACGTGGTGGTAACTTTAAAGCTGGTAAAGGGCACACTTTCATTTTATTTTATGCCCATGACTTTTTGAAATAACCTGACAGTTTCTGCTTATTCACCCTCAAGGGCCATCTGAAACAGACAAGTCCATCTGCTTGGGGTTAAGCACTGTGGTGCTCAAGTTCCAGTAAATGTAGCAGAAATTTTTATATTAGATTATCACCACTCCGCTTTCTGTTGGGCTGTTTCATCCTGCTCAAGTGATGAAGAAAGGGGCCAATTTTGTAGGCACTCAGTCTTGTACTTTGGTAAGGATGTGTGCCAGCAGTCGTGGTGTGGCCACATTGTCAGTCCTCGGTGTGATGGAAATAAATTTGTTTCCTGCTCCTCTCTGTGTGTAAACAGAGGTAAATACAAATTCAGACCTTAATTTTTAATATGATACAGGTAATCTGTTCAAATGAAAAGGAATTTATATCATACAAATGGGTGATAGTTATTTGCCAGTTTGAAGCAAATAAGAACCCATCTGTGTTTTATTACTGCTATCCAGAGATCTAAGCAGCTGGTCAGGCCAGCGAGGCCCCAGCAGCTCAACTGTGTGATAGAAGATTTCAAGGTGTAAAGAATACTGTTTGTTTACTAACCTTTTGGTTATTCTAGTCAAGTTGCAACTGCCTGGTGGTGTTGTTAAGACCCTTTTCCATGCTTTTTCAGGCCAATAAATTTTTTCCCAAAGCTTCAGTCGTCCCTGTTCAGTGGCATGTTTGTATCTACTTTATCACACTGAAAATCTGACTGTTTTGAAAGGAATACAGCTCTGCACATCAGTGCATGACATCACACTGAGACATTGCTTAATGATCTGAGACCCTGATGGCCATTGCTGCAACTGCTTGTTCCTGGAAATATATGACAGCCCTGGCCTATCTAAGTCTTGCTTACCATTGCATTTTTAGTCTGTGCTGCTGGTGGTGTGTTTTGAAGCAGCACTCAAAAAACAACTGATTGTGAAATGTGCCATCTGCAGATGGAAGGCAATGGGGTGCCAAGTAGAGCTCTGATACAAGAAAGCACAGATGCTTTGCAACCCTAGTAAACTTTGGCCCTAAAAGCCTTTCCTTGAATTTTATTTATTTTAAGAACATTTAACATTGAGAGCACTTTGGTAGAAGAACATCACTGCTGTCTGATGCTAGGAGGTGCTAATTGTCTTCTGTAAATTCACAGCCACCCTGCTATTAAGTAGGTGTAAGGAAAGGCTGTCTGGGCAAGCTGTGGTTACTGTAGAGAGTTGTAATTCCAGTTTTGCTAAAAATTTTAAAGCTAGCATAGGTTAAATCTTCAATAAACTTTGGATGGATTTCAAGGTAAACTTCTTCCTTCCTGCTAATAGTCCTGAATTCTTTGAGGTGGATCTGCCTTCAGATTTTCAGTGCATTTGAATAAAGGACTCAAATAAAATATAGCACATTTAACTGACCTTTTGAAGACTTGCCCCGTACACCCACAATGGAAATTTAAGTAGCAAGAGCACCTGCAGCCTGCATCCTAGTAGTCTATTGATATGACCCTATCTTTCTTGGGTCAATTAATCCAATAAGTCAAAATTTATTTTGCTTTAGACTGACTAAGGACACTTCACATGGGATAAGATTTGTTTAGCTCTGCCCCAAGGGATAATGATGTGACTTACATAAAGATTTTTAGATAAGGCAGAAAATCTCACTATCTGAAAAGGCATGAAGTTAGGTTTGTGCTGTTGACTCCAAAATTTTATTGGTTGACAGTTTTCCCTTGTGATTATGATTTTTACATTTTCCTCCTTCTAGAAGTACTAATTGGGAATTGAAAGAGATACCAAGTGGGTGTACCAAGTGTTCCCTGAGTGCAGAGTTAGTGCAGTGGGAGACATCAAAACCAGCAAAAAAACACTGATGATCAGAGTAACTGGATGAAGAAAGGCACAAAAAGAAAGAGGCGACAGCATGGCAGGCCAGGACAAAGATGTGCAAGCCCTCAGTGGTGAGAAGATTAAGGCAGATGTAGTTTAACCTATAGAATCAGAATAAAGTTGAAATGAAAATGGAAACCAAAGTTGGCGAATCTAAGATATAGTCTAAGCCCTCAAATAATCTTTTAAGAAATGTATCTTAGAGCCTCCTTAGCTGTCTGCCTTTTCCTCTTCTAAATAAAAATATTTTTTATTATTAACCCACTGACTTGATGTCTGTGTTTCTTAGAGACTTTTTGAGCTTGAAGAAATTTGAGGAGATACAGAAATGCCTTTTTCTAATTTTGCTCTTTTTTCTTCTGTGAAATAATTCCTTTTTATAATTCACTTCTTTTGCAGTTTTCTAAATCTGAGTCATGTCCCTTGCTTTTCAGATAAAATAGAAATATTGTTAAAAGGTTTATCTTCTCTGCCATCATCAGACCTTTAATAAGTTTGAATAACTTTTCTTAAATCAGCTTGACTTCTTTTTTCTTTTCATTTTTCTGTAAGGGTTTGTTTTTTTCTTGACATTAAAATAAGTTCTTAGGTCTGGAGACAAGTTGATTATAAATCCCAGGATCCTCCTTGTCCTTTGTTACTCGTCTCTGCAGTGTAGAGAGTGTCAAGTTCATGCATTTGCTGTTTGGGAAAATACATATTTTGGCTTCATGGCATGGACACTATGCATTTATTTTCTTGCTATTCCTCTGATAAGGTAATTGTTTTAATGAATCACTATCACAACATGTTCAAAAGCCCTCAGATCTGTCATAACCCTTCCAGTAGCCCATTTTGGGGCTGGTGCAGTGCATCCTGTATAATGCACAAGGTGTAGTGCGGTACTTTTGAGATTTACTTTATGTTTGCCATTGGATAAACTGCTTCAGTGTCACTTTTGCACTGTGGTCTCTAACATCTGAAACAACCTTGATTACACAACCCTGATTATTTACTCCTCATCTTGACTACTACAAGGTGTCTATGGCTGGCATTTTTCTAGTAATTTTTGCACAGAAATTCAATTACTTTTTCAAACATATATTCTTATGCCTGAAATTTTAATTTTTACCATATTTTTGCTTTTTTAAGCACAATTTATTGTGTAGGAATAATTTGTGTAGAAAGCAGTGGACTACTTGTTTGTTGGATTAACAATACCAGTTTTAAAAATCAACAGACCATTTAAAAGTGTCTTTCCTTATATTGGATTGTGATGAATCCCTTTAAAATGTGAAGTGTATAGCAATGCATGGGAAAAAACAAGTGCTTGTATAGTAAAGCTGGGCAGAATTTGACAATAAGGAATAAATTTACATAAAATAAAACTGTAAGTGGAGATAAGCTGTTTCACAAAATGAAGTTGAATTAAGGAAATAAAATTAGGAATACATGTACAATGGAGTGGAAATCTTGAAAATACCAGTGTTTCATTTTCACCTGTTCTAAATTAAGCTTTCTTTTAATTGTACTTTTCAAAATGATAATTTGCACATAGAAATTTACTTACCCTACAAATAAAGCATTTCCTAAAGCTCCCATTTGGGTTTAAAAAAAGCATGAAAGAAAACACTTCTCTTAATTCCTTCCTTTTCTTTGCCTTTGGTTTCAAATAAATTTTAAAGTAAATCAACCTGAACCACTTCAAAAATTAGCCTTTGCCAGAACCATACTAATTGTTCTGTCTGGCCAACCAAGCACTGATAAACTCTATTTATTGGCATTGAAAAGAGTGGGAGGTAATGTCTCAAACGAGTACAACCTCCAATCCCCTGCACCTACCAGTCCTGAAAGACATGGAAAACAGTCACAAATGGACTCTGGAAGTGTCTCTTTTCATACAGAAGAGGACACAGGATATAAATCCACTCTGTTTTATTGTACCCTGTGTCCAAGAAAAGAAATCTATGGAATTGCTTTCCGTTGTCTCTCTGCAGATTTCTCTTTTGAAACAAAGTAATAGCTGTCCATTCCTCATCAGCTCTTTTGAAATAAACAATGAAATGCAGGGCACAAGAAGCCCACAAGAATAGATTAAAATGCTTCTGGTTAGTCTTGATACAGCATATTTGTTTGTCAGGCTTTCTGTGGTTCCCATATTAACATGTTTGAAAGAGGGAGGTTGTAGGGTCAGGTAGGAGCTGCACAGCTGGAAAAATGTCAACAAGATTAATAAACACCCACTTTCCCCCTTCTCTATGAAATAAGCCATTCCCGTGCATATTTCATTGTGGTTTCATGTACACCTGCGCCGTTGAGTGTGGATTACTGGGCATTGTGGAAAAATTGATGGTTTTGAAGGATTGAAGGTCTGGGTGTGCTGGTTTGTATCAGTTCCTCTGGGACTGAGCCCTCCCCTGCCACCAGTGTCTGTGGGGCCAAATGAAGTCAGCTCTCATCTGCTGCCCAGATCCATTCCTGCCTCTGGTCCTGTCAAATGGATGGCTTTTTACTGGCCCCCAAGCCTTTTAATGCTTTCAGACGGATCAATTTAAAAGACTTGTTAAAAACAAAACTAAGGGATGACAGGCTCTTATTGATTGGGGAAAATAACCAAATTTTATATAGGTAGAGCCTCCAGACATTGTAATTAATTTGATGTGAATAAAGATTGGATAGTACTACAGTTTATTGATCAGGGAAAAGTATCTTTCTTGTTTATTCAGTAGCAGAGATCGTTAGGACTTTTAATTTCCCTTTATGTTAAGTCTGACACTACTATATCTATTCTTCTTCATTCTCTAGGAGTGACATATACTGAAAAGGTGCCAACAATTTATGATAATTTTTAGAAATATTCTTATTTGTCTTGTCCTCACAACATGTGAAATTTCTTTATAACACAAACAGCATTAATAATCTTTAAAAAACCTAAAGATCTTTGGACTAAATGCTTGTAAATTATTTTCATGTACTGCACTGGATTGCAGTCCCAGTCACAGGTGGCACTTCCCAAATGTATTGATCCTTTCCATCCTTCCTCTTTTAGCAACAGATCGACCCCCAACAATCACGACCGGATACAGCGCCTGCGACAGGAGTTCCAGCAGGCAAAGCAGGACGAGGACGTGGAGGACAGGAGACGCACTTACAGTTTTGAGCAGCCGTGGGTGAGTGTGCAGGGCCTGCCAGAGCCGGGGAGCTCGGCTGACTCCTGCTGTTCCTGGGAGGGTTGGGAGCAGACCAAAAGGGAGGCAGGGTGCTCTGCCTCCATACTTCTGCCCTTGCTGTTCTCCCCATTTTTGGTTCATTGATGTTTACTTCAGTTCTAAACTTCTTCAGCCATCTGTCATGGGTGCAGACAGCATCATTTGCTCTGTGGTTAGACCCTTGACTCTGGGAGTTACTGCTTGGTTTAGTATCAAAGGCAGTATCCATTGATCTAGAATTTTCTAGGACAACCAGAATGAAATCATACTAGCAATAAAAAATGGAAGATGTAACCTTGTAAATGCTATTCTCTCTGAAGCAATATCACTGTGTTTAGTTATTTTCATAAAGGCAGAACTATGTCTTTTCACAGTAAAAGAGAGATGTCCCTGCTTTACAATAGTATCACTCTGACGCATTAGCTGAGACAGTTCTGTATTGAGATACATGTCCTAATTGATCTTTTAAACCCTATTCAAGCTGATCCAGTAATGTGATACAATTATTTAAATA
This sequence comes from Chloebia gouldiae, assembly GCA_003676055.1. Classification (NCBI taxonomy): domain Eukaryota; kingdom Metazoa; phylum Chordata; class Aves; order Passeriformes; family Passeridae; genus Chloebia; species Chloebia gouldiae. The sequence continues at coordinate 12,081,679 of QUSF01000003.1, forward strand.
CATGTGCTTATCTTGATTAACATAATTGAATGAATTAGTGCTGCTTTTTAATCAATTACATATCCTAAATAGGAATCCTGTAAATATGAGGCAAAAACTGTAATTTTTGCCTGAAAATTCCATTATAAAGACAGTGAACAACTTGTTTGTGTTCCCAAAAAAAGTGGGAACTGTGTGATGACAACAGTAGAATCTCTCAGCTTCTTCTGAAGCGGGTGAGGGTGGTGAGTTATTTTTGCTCAGCATCAGCAGTGCACAAGGCCAAGGTGAGAATAGCCAGAGAGCCACCATGTCTGTGTGCGAAGTCACTGCGAACAATATCAGGATATAGGCTTCTCTTGTATTAGAAAACATCTAACTTCCTCTGAAATTGAATAGATAATATAATATAATATATATATTTTTTATGAGCCGATGCTTTCAGTTTGAGGTAGGGAAGATAATGTGCTAGTTCATCACAGGGATACTTTATCTCTTTGGGGTAGATTGGGGCTGATACCTTCTGTTACCCATATCAGCTACTGTTTGGTTTCCAAATGAGAGATTTCAGAAACATTCTTGGGAAAACTGTCTATGAGAAAAGCTTGCAATCTTGAAGACTTGGGAACTTAACTACTGAAGGTCATGGGCCAAATTGTTGTATATCTAAATGCCATAGCAACTTCAGGCAGTCAACTTGGCTTTTATTATACTTTCTTGAGAAGGGAATTATTTGGATGACAGACTGATTACCTTAGGAATGGAATAATTTCCTAAATTCTGGGTCAGAACATTGACCTTTCTATTTTCTCTTATTCAAACAAATGGTATCTCTGTGTTTACTCCCCTTCTACAGATCATGCAAATGAGCTCAAAGTGACTAATTCAGCTTAATGTATTAATATTAGTTCTGAAGCTTTTTGTTGCTTTTGTAGGAGCTGCTCTACTGTTAAATACATAGGTGATCAAATGTTTTATTTTAGATAAGTACTTTAAAAAAAAAAGTTGCCCAGAGTCTAATTCGACTTCTAATTTTATTTTTCCATCGTGTACTCCAGCCTTTCAAGATCACAATGCTTGGAAAGGATTAAGCAATGATCTCATCCATTTCAGCACTTCACAGTCATTTCAGTTTTAAAGAGCTATAACCCTCTTTTTACGGAGTGTGTTGTACTACTTTAACATGTTAGTCTAAAATGATGGGCTTTCCTAAGACAACCTCTCAAAACAGATCCAGATGTGTTATTAAATACCAATGACACCAAAAAAATGCAGATTTGGTTTATAATACACATGCAGGAAAATACTTAGATACATTCATCAGTGTCTTTTCAGTCTTCTCCATCTGTGAGCTGTTGGTTCCAAACCACAGCAGTGCAAAGTGCAACTGTACGTGGGCCATTGTTGAAAAGAGTGTTTTCACCGGAGGGAGATGGGTTGTGCAGCCTACATAAACAAAAGGCTTTGCACACAGAGAAGCCTCTGAGCCTCAAGACAGCAGCCAACTCTGACCTGGTTTGGATAGAAAGAGAGGAAACACCCATCCTTGGAGAAGTGTGTGCTACAAGGTGATAAGTAGTTTGCATTTCTCATTACCAAGCTGATGGGATGGTTGAGGATAGGAAATGAAGTGCTGATGTGATGGGGGACTGTTGGTTACTTTAAGGAAGTATAAATGAACATGGAGTTTGCACTGGAGGTAATGGATGCTGATGGAAATCTGTCAGCTCTGAGGATATTCAGAGGAACTCAATACCTCAGGAGCCCACTAATATATTATAAAAATGGCCCTGTAAACCTCACCAACTCCAGTTCCTCCCAGATTATCAATGGCTTGTGACACAGGAGTCCAGTTACCTGTGACAGATGCCTTCAGTCTCCTCCCCGGGTGGGAGGCAGATCTCGTTCCATGGAGCACATCACTGAGCACATCACATACTCTGAGTGGTACCTGGGGGGGCCTGGCCCATCCCTTCCTGCTGAGCCCCGTCAGGTGAAGGTCGTTTCTCTGTCCTTGAGCAATGCAGCAGGGCTGGACGTCCTGCCCAGCTGTGTTTGTCCTGCCAGTAAACAAAGTACTTGACTGCCTGCGAGTGTTCAACAGCACCAGGCAGCTTAGCAGACACAAAAAGTGATAGTGCTGGAATGAGATGACACCGTCTATTAAGCAGCATAACATTTCTGCTCAAGGCCATGTGAATGACACACTTAAGGGTTTAAATAACTGCCTAAATGTTGCAACATCGAGCCATCTCTAAAATTCACTGGTTCTGTAAGCTGAGTCAAAGCTTTATGGAAGATATTTTTGCATTTGTTTATTTTAGGATGACTTTCTCAGGCATTGTAGCTTTTCTTTTTTTTTTTTTTTTATTATGTGGTGTTTTTTATGTGTTTGTATTTCAAAAAGTGAGGTACAAGAGGCTTTCAAGGGCAATACTATAGTCCTGATGCTGCATGGAAAAAAAAAAGATAAAAATAACATAAAATTTAATTAATCCATTTTAATCCTGCTGCTGTTAATTCCAGTCAAAGTGCAAAAATGTGTATCGGGACATGCAGAATTGCATGGATTACAGTTTGTCTGCTAATATTTAAGGCCCTTGATCTTGTTATGACACTTTTATACCAATGAGGATTCTTTTGGGGCTGATTTTTCTGTTTTGTACCAAAGCTGAGTCTCTGTTTTCTGTGCTTTTCTGGATCGTGTTAGGTCTGTTGAGGCTTACCTTGTACCAGTTCCAGATTTTGGGGGACTTCATTGTAATTTGTTCCACATCTTGTATTTTTGCCTAGTCACATCTTGATTAACAGACACACCCACCCCTTCAATAACAAAACCACAGCTCTGTAGCCCTAAATGCCATGGGAGTGAACAATCCAATTTTTTAAAATAGCATTTTAAATCCATGGAAAACACTACAGCTGCTTGCCAGTCCTGCTTGTGGAAGCACACCAGTGATCCAAAAAAGCCCACAAAGATGCTTGAGGGACAAAAGTTGGTGCTTTATTTCATCATCTTCAATACAATAATTGGTGCTGAAAATGGGAAGTGACAAATTCCATTCACAAATACATTCATCTCCAGTCATCCTGGATCTATTTGAATGACAGGAAAAAACTGGTGTTGAGAGAGCAGATGAGCAAATTGTACTTTAAGTATTTAGGAGTCAAATAAAAAGAAACTTCATTTTCTAAAGATAATGGCTAACTGGGTCATAATATATACACTGCCTGACTTGTCTGAGTATAGCTTTAATTACATGCACAAATTTTTGAAAAGTAAATCATGGCATGATTTTCATAGAGGAAAGACTCCGGGAGTCCTAACAACGTATTTATATATGGCCTGATAACTAAAGGCTCAGAAGGTCTGGGTTTTTTCTGCTTGGGTGTTTTCTGCTGTTTGTTGGTATGCAGGTCTTGTCTCTATAGAAAATATTTTTTTTTTCTGTTTAAGATATTTATTTCTTATCCCTGTATTCAAGTCCTTGACCTTCTCAAGGCCATACTAAATCTTAAATAGTCTAAAATTCTTAGGAAAAAAATTTATTGCTTTAACTTTGACCATAGCATATTAATATTACCTGAATAAACTGAATTCATACTTTATTCAATACAAACATTGTAAAGTTTATATCAGTCTGTAAACTATGTAGAATTACTCAACACAATAATGAGAAAGAGAAGTATTGTAATAATTCTTTCTATTATTAATCCATTTCAAGCATCTATTTTAGGATATTTTATGCAAGATATTAGGCAATATCTAATAGACTATTGCAGGAGATAAAAACCTTAGAAGCTAAATTGCAGTTTCTCCTATCCCACGATCTGTTTCAGAGGAAACCAAAGTTATTATTATAATAACTTTTAGGAAAGTGTCTCCACAGGTAAATTCTCTTTACCTATGTAGTTAATACCCATTTTATATATCAAATCTGCAAAGGATTTAATAAAACACCAGCATTTTTTGCTAAGGTTTAGGCTCTAACTTTAACTTTTTTTTATTTTTAACTTTTTTTTACCCACTAGCTCTAATCTACTGATATATTTGAAATTTTAAAAATGAAGATATACGATTTTAAAATTAAATTAAGTCATTTTAGTTAGTAAAAAAACATATTTATAGCTCACAGTGAGCATAAATACCTCAAGCAGGATTTCAGGGCTTAGTGGTTTGTTTCTGTCATATTGAAGATTTTCCTTCTGCTGCTTCTAACACAGAACAGAAATCATTGTTCCATTCTGCTCAGTTTTCTACATATACACCATAGAAAGGCACAGAAAGGGATGGGATTTTCTTATTACATGTTGCTTGAGTTAATACATGCACCTGCTGGCAATTTTTAAAAGACATGCTGCTATATGTTCTGTTCACCATAGCAACATAAACACAAAGATGGAAGTAAAAATAGTTTTCAAGGACATCTCCCAGAGACACTGAATGTTTTTTATCATTCTGAATTTTGATATACACAGTTACTGGATTGTCTGTCATCTGTGCCTAGTACATTTACACATAAAGCAGGCAAGGTCATTTAATCTTATCTATTTCTAATTAGTGCTGCACTATGAGAACCACAGACTTTTGGAGGGCCTTGTGCCTGCCAAGTTCCCAGGTGAACTTGAAACTTCTTGGTTAAACACAGAGCCTAATCTGAAAAAAAAATACCAACCCACATTTATTTTAATAAAATAGTGGTCTTTTTTAATAACTGGGAAAATACTAAGGGACTTGCTTCTTTAGTAATCTCCTTGTTAACTATTTCTTTATCAACCCAAAGGGTTCTGTGAGTCTGAGTAAGCCTTCTCCCAGCTTGTTCCTGTGGCTCTAGGCTGTCAGATAGGTATGTCGCTGTCATTGGTAGATCTTCTGTCATCTGAACTGGTTGGGTCTCCCTGAAAATCCAGTGCCCTGGTGGCTCCCATGATCTCCTCTCTGTAATTGGGTGGCAGCTCTGATCTGTGCAATTCCCGAGGGATCCCTGCTGCCACCATGCAGAACTACCCTGTGTGGGTAGAAATGCCAGGGACAGAAGCTGTGTGGGCAGCCCCTGGGATAGGTAGGAAAAGAGAGGAGGGACCTTTGTCCCTGAAATATCTTGCCCTAGACTGCTGATAATGGTCACTGCAACTTAAGCCACAAGGGCTGCATCTTCTTTTACAGAGCTACTCTCTGTAACAGAACATGTAACAAAAAATGTTTTTTGCATAAAGTGAGAAGGTAGAAACTTTTAACTTTGTAGCCCTGGTTTTAAATTAATGCATCTTTGTGAAGAGAGCTGTGTAATTTCATCTATCTTAAAGCACAGTTTTTTATGCTGAATATTGTTTAACAACGCTGAATACAATATTATTGCCACTTAAATGTATTGTGGAAGACATGAACATACATTTATTTGTATAACTCAGCCTTGGTTGTTATTGTGGCCTTGACCAGATCCTAATTTAAAAGGTCAGTGCTTGTCATACATCTCATTGCAAGCAAGGCCAGAGTTCTTATCAATCTCTTCTGTGAGGACCGAGTTGTTGCCAGCTTTGTTGGATCATTTCAGGTTGTTATAATTGTACTCAGCCTTGTGTTGATATCAGTGTTATAATTTCTGTGTTACGTGTGTTCTTTATACACATTTTTTTTCTCTATTGAAAGATCTGAAAATAGTGCAACATTTTTTTTTCTTAATTTTCTCCATTTTATGGCAATATAAATGGACTGAGTATTTATATAGATGTGTGTTTAGGAATGGATTTTATTAAAATATATGTGTAGAAAAGCATACTATGAGAACTGAGACAAAATTACCAATTAGTTTCTGAAGAGCAAAGTTACTTATAATATAATTTTTTTTGTTTAGTTACCTTCATCAACAGCACATTGAAAAGTTGTACCACTGTATGGAGATTTGCAGTTTGCTGAGCAAGTTAAGGGTCCAAAATGGATTATATTAAGTCTTTATATCATGATGAACATATATCAAGGGCATTCACAATGGTATCACTGTGGTTTTGAATGAAAAGTTTTGAAATAAAGGCCTTTTCATTGATAAGAATGTACCTATCTCTGTGTATATGTTATAATATAGAATATATGATTGCATACAAAGGGAGGGTTTTTGTGTCTCATTGACATATCTTTGGATACTTGAAATTAGATAATAGAACAATTACATGAACAGCTTATTGTAGATGTGAACAACATTCAGACTAAATATATGTCCTTTCCATATTAGCTAAATTTTGCAAATCCTCTTAGTTTAACAGGGCATACAGATACTCATACCTTCAGTAAAACAGATAATGGATTTGAGATGTTTGCCTTCAGACCCATCAAATTTTAAATGTCATCCATTAGATGAAATTCTTTGTGAACTGCAGAGAATCCAGACCTGACTCTTCAGATCCTGTCATTCTGTGCATGCACTACAGCAGGCAGACAGGAGTCACAGCTCCTGCCTCTATTGAACCATTGGTTCCTCTGTGCATTAAAAAGAAACATCTCTGAAGTTACATTTTGATCTCAGTCCATTCATACTCCATTATGACTTTCAGAGCCTCTGGCACTTTACTGAGAGCTTTTGTGGTAACTTCATCTCTCCACACATGTGTGCTTTCTAGGTGATGTGTTTTATTGTCCTGTATAAACCTAAACTGAGCAGCAGCTCAATCCTATCTCCACCTCTCTGGTGAATAAACCATTCTCTGTACTGTCAAATCTTTAATCCAGTATATTTAATGCCAACTGAAAAAAGTGAAACTGTTTTCAAATAAAGAGAAGCAATTCTGATTTCATGTCTTATCTGAGATAAATACTTTCTCACATATGACATAATGTAGCTGCAAGCTTTCCAACGTTGTTGAAGCGAAACCCATGAAATTAGGAGATTGGCTGTAAAATCTTAGTTTAAATGTTTTTGTTCTTTATGGGGAAGTTGATATGGGAACTTTTGAGTTTCCCTCTGGTTTGCTGTAAGCTGCTTATAGCCACACAGGAGAGAATTCACAAATAAACCCTATGATTTTCAGGTAATCACTCCCTTCCATAAGCTGAGCCCTTCAATAAAATACCAAATGTCAGAAGACTCTCAATAAAGTCAAGAAAGTTAGAGATGTTGACATATGCAATAACTGAAAGGCTGCTCTCTATATGTGTAGCCCTTATTTAATATAGTAGGAAATCTCTGTGGGGGTTGTTGGTTTGGACATACATATGTACAGCTTATTCATCTCTAAGAAAATTTCCCACAAGGCTGACACATGATTCTGTTTTCTCAATTTGTTGCTTCATCTCACCATTCCTAAAGCATTTTTCATTAGAAATGCTGTTTTACTGAGGTGTTTACAGAGTAAAAAGTAACCTATTCTGAAGTAGACAGTACTGTTACATTCAGGATTCTCTTAAATGAGTTCACTGTTATTCCTAGCCTGTGCTTTCACATTCTGATTCTTCCAGCCAGTAATCTTCTTTTAATGGGAAAATTATATCTGTTAAATTCTGATCTGAAACTGATGCTCTGTCTGAAGTGCATTCTCACTGATAACAAAGTTTCTAAAAGTTGTACATCTGTTTAAAACTTTTTGTTTCTGGCTATCTGCAGGTATGTGACTATAGTAAGACACTTATGTCACAAATAAATAGTTTCTAAAAGTTGTCTTCTATGTGCAAAACTTTTGGAAAACCTTTTCTCTTGCATATATTTGTGAGCCATTAAGATCTCTTTCTGCTGCAGAAATTATAATGGAAAAAAACTGAGATGTTTGATTTGAGGAAAAGCAGAGATAAAAATGCAAAACATGCTTTTCAAAGTAAGTCTGAGAAAAGCTGTTTCAGTCCCAGGCTCAGACAAGTGGTTATGCTCCCTAACCTTCTCATATTTAGACTTACATATTTTGAATAGTACTGGTAATTTTAAGGAGAAAAAAAAACAATACTCTGTTTCTTTGTAGGCAAAATCTTGTTAGTAAAACAAGAAAAGCCCATAGCATTCTTTGATTTTTGTGACACTCTATTTTGCAAAATGAAATCACAAAATCTGAAAAAAGTGATCAGTATCTCTACCAAAGTAAACTTTTCCATGTTCCAAAGTTTGAATCCAGCCATTCTGTCAGATCTTGACCTGTAATTCTCTGTATTGTCAGAAAGATCATTCGTTTTCACTTGCTCTTAGTATTGGCTTCAAAGGTTTCAAATTGTCGCCTCATTAAGACCCTACTCAGAGATACAGGAGTCCTCATTGTCCACAAGAGACTTTCTGAATTTATCTACTTGATCATATTGAACCAGAAAATGTTTTCCCAGTCTCTGGGCCAATTGCAAAATAGGATGTTTCCACTAAGGCAGAGCATCACTTGAGTGTAGTGGTGAGGTTCAAAGGAGTTGCTGCGCTCCTTCCCCTCTGAAATCCTTAGTGGGGTGTCAACTTAGCATTAGGCTAGCCTAGGCCAACTTCAAGTCTGAAGATGTGTTCCATTGATTTAATTTAAAATACAGCAGTGCCATAAATGCATAACCCATTCTGGATGATTGTGTGCTCATACATCTCAGAAATAGCAGGTCAGAAACATAATTTGTAGCACAGGCCACTGTTACGGGTCAGAATTTAACCTAATTATTGTGCAAGAGCTGCTTGAACTGCATGTTAAAACAAGTATCGCTGTGTTTGTACAATAGCAACTTAAATGATAGCTCTTTTAACTCTTTTGTGGGTGTTTCTCTGCTTTGTTTAAGACACTTTCATTTTTGTTTTATAGCCAAACACCAAGACGTACTCACAGAGTGGCAGGCACTCCGTGTCCGTAGAGGTCCAAATGCAGCGGCAGCGGCAGGAGGAACGAGAGAGTTTCCAGCAAGCCCAGCGCCAGTACAGCTCCTTGCCCAGGTAAGGGAACTTCTGCAGCTGCTCGTGCCTAGGAGCCTGCAGCTAATTTCACTTGTGGAGGAAAATGTCATACTTTGTGCAGACACTTTTGTTCAGTATTGATATCAGGTGGAATGTATTCACTGTGGAAAAGGCATAGAATTTCTTAAGTGATAGCATGTGGTAGCTGAGAATTGCTTCAGAGAATTTCTTCAGAGCCGATTTCAGGGGAATTTGATGACATTCAGCACCCAAAAGAATTGAAATATCAAAACAAACCTATTCTTTGTGGGACACCATCCAGTTTAATTTTCTGCAATTACAAAAGTCTCCTGAGCATGACATGAGATATCCCATTTTGGTATGTCAGATGATGTTTTTTTCTGTTGCCCAATTCCTTACTGGGCAGAAATTCTATCTTTGAGATGTTACTATGGAAAAAAATTAAAAGGGAAAGCAATTTCAAGACCTCCAGCAAAAAGATATGGAATTCATAAAATTACCCAAGAAATCAGAGGTCGTCAAGTTTGCATATATAAATTTTTAATAGATATAGGATGCTGAAAATTAATCATTTTTTTATGTAAACCTTTTCTTTTTTTAATAGTAGGTGTTTTAAAGGGCTAGTTGTTTGGGCAAAATGGATTTTACTTGATATTTAGTTTTAAGAATTAATAGAACTTTAGCCAGTCTGTATTACAAATTAATTCTCATCGTTAAGCATTATGCAAATACTCTTTACATTTTGAAATATCAGCAATGGTTGAATGGAGAATAATTTACACCAAAGCTTGGTGTCGAATTGCTTTCCAATGAGGCTGTATTATTTTTCATGACTTGCGTGGAAATGGTGTGGAAAAAAAATTTGTTGTGACAAGATATGTTTTACCAGGTATATTATACCTTTTTTTGGAAACAAATATAAGCCTTATAGCAAAGTTGTGTAGCCATGACCTCTTATCTTAGCAGCATCTTTGAAAATAAAACAGTTTCAGATTTTCAAATTGTTTAACACCTTTCAGTGTAGAATTTTTCTGTTAAGTTTGGAAGGTGGGAAAGGGAAATGTAAAGTTACTGTGTTTTCTGACATTGTTAGTTTCTCATCTTGAAAATCTTTGTATCCTTCTTCTTTTGTATCCTTCTTCTTCTCTGTCTTCCTTTGGAAGTGACCACACCTATTAATGCCATATTGTTTCTCCTGAGAAATTCTCTTTCAGTTATGCTAGCCCCAATCAATCATGTTCATTTATAGTTTTAAAACTATGATTCTTAAATCTTGCTTCCCCTGTTCACAATTGCTGGTAGCATTTAAAAGTTGGAATCAATTGCAGTGCTGTTCAGTGGCAGAAATTAAAAACTCTAAGGTGAAAATTAATCTACAAGAAAATTAATTCAACAAGAAATATTAAAAATAGATCATAGAACAGCTCATAGAAATGCTTGTTTTGAAAAGAGTTACTGAGAACTTTACTCAAGGTGGTTTTCAACATGAGAAATGGCTAGCAATCTAGCAATGCATGTTACTGTGTAATTAATGATAATTTAATGGATTAGATTGAGTTCTCTGCGTGTTTCAGCTGTGCTGAGAGCAGACAGAACTGCAGGGCTAATGTTCAGCACTGTAAATACCAAAATACTCCTATAACAACCTGGTGCATCAAGTTCTCCAGCTTTACAAACTGTTCCTAACATTGTGACTGATCTTGAAAGAAATTTTACTGTTACTCTGAAACCTGGGTCCCAAGCTTGATGTTGCAACCGTGACTTTGTAATGATTGAAGTTTGTACACTGGCTTCATTCTTGAGCTTTGCTGCCTTTCATCCTGTGAATTCTCTGAGAGCCTCCTATTTTTTCCCCTTTGCACATTCAAATCTGTAGTACTGAAGACAAATAAACTCTTGAGTCAATTTTAAAGGAACTTCCCAGACAGGGAAAGTGTGCCAACTAATTTTGAACAAGTACCAGAAAACAGTCAGTAAATTAAATTGGTTCAACTAGTCATCCTCTGTCCCATGTGAAACTGTAAGAGCAAGGTTTGACTCCATGTTAATTTTCTATTACTTAAAATTTATCTTGCTCTAGATCAGGAACCTGACAGTTTCGTAGCCTACAGAGGTTTGTTCAATTTGCTCTTGTTCCAGGGAGTGATAAAACATGACTCAGAAGCATTGTTGCTTTGGCAAAGTTGGATATGAGATTACCAATAGCAACTATAAAAATTTTGTAAGAATTTACATTATGTTGTAACTTTTTATGCAATAATTCACATGTATCTTGCATAATATTTTTCATCCAGAGACCTCAGAATCACTTGTGATATAAGGTAGATATGGTAATTTTCAAATTATATATGTGGAAGGAAGATTGCAAAAACATTAGGTGACTTTTTACTTCTAGTAATGGTAGAAAAATTTTCCAGTTCTTCTGTCTCCCCACTGCATATTCATTGGATGAGGCCACACTGTCATTGTATGTGATGACATGAAAAACCAATCCATATATAAACAACTAAATTATTTTCTTATTGATTTATGTCGCAATATATTTTATTTTATTGCTTGATTCTCATACTCTAATTTTAATCTCAAAGTGGGTATCTCTTTTGCTGCAGCACAAAATTGTTTTACTTTATCACCACCAATCTTATTTTAAATTCATACAAGCATCTAGCAGTTTGATAGTAAATTAAAGTTATTTCAAAACCATAATCTGTCTTCAAAATAATGTGGTGATTTAGTGTGAAAAGAGATAAGAATTTGTAATTCCTATGTGTATTTGGCCTATTTATCTACTCCCTGGAGCCAAAAAATGAGCAAAAAATGTTATCTCTGCCTCTTCCTTTATGAAAGCTATAGCAGACTGGGAAACATTCCTTATAGCACAAAATTCCTTAGTTCTGGACATGGGAGGAAGAAACTGGAACTACCTCTCAGTAATGAGCTTTATCTTCTGACTTGTGCAGTGTTAGGGCAAATGTTTTAAGTGTCTGCTGTTGCATATTTAATCAAATGTCAGTCTAGATTCAAATATTTCATGAGTGAATTTACAATTGCTGGCTGTTACCTGTATTCATAGGAAGCACAGAAACACCTATGGTCTTTCCTAGTCTGCAACTGAATTGTAACATGTTTTTCTTGAGAACATGAGGGTAATTGTAGCTGGATGGGTTTTTATGGTATATTCCTCCTGCAGAGGCCTAGAAATATAGTTCTGCTCCCTGTGAAATGTTCTCCCAACAAAAGAGACATCGTTTTGGGGCAGAAGAGAGCTGTGACTCTAGAAAGTGACTTCTGGAGAATGCCATCTCTGGGCAAAAGCTGACGGCATGGCAGAAGCTTCTTTCTCTCCAGTGATCATTGTCAGTAACAGTCGAAGGTGACCCAGAACATTTGTCTTAAAAACCTTTTTTGTTTTTCTTTTCAGGCAAAGCAGGAAAAATGCCAGTTCTGTATCTCAAGACTCCTGGGAGCAGAATTATTCCCCTGGAGAAGGGTTCCAGACTGCGAAGGAAAATCCCAGATATTCCAGCTACCAGGGATCCAGGAATGGCTATATGGGGGGACATGGCTTTAATGCCAGGGTGATGCTAGAAACACAAGAACTGCTTCGTCAAGAGCAGAGGCGGAAAGAACAACAACTGAAAAAAAAAACTTCTTCTGAAGGGCCTAGCAACTATGACTCATATAAGAAAATTCAGGACCCTAATTATACCCCTCCTAAAGGTCCTTTCAGACAAGATGTACCGCCTTCACCATCTCAGGTAGCGAGGCTGAACAGATTGCAAACACCGGAAAAGGGAAGACCGTTTTATTCTTGAGGTGAAGACAAGGAGGATCAACTTACCATGCAATAAGGAACATTTTCATATAAAGACTTATATTTTGAAAACTTTTTACGCTGATGGTACTAAGGAATATATCAGTTTTCTATTTCAGTGCCTTTGAAAATCTGGGCAAAGCATTGGTGGGCCTTACACGTTTGCCGTTCTGTCCCGAGTGCTGGACCCGTGGAAGGGCGTTCCACCATCTGACAATCACAGCGGAAGCGAGCAGTGCCGCCCCTGCCTTCCCAGTCCCGTAGCTGTCAATGGCTTTTTGCTAGGATTTGTTGTAATGTGTTTCACTTTGCAGTGACTTATTACACCAACACGCAGCTTTGTGGCATAAAATTAATGAATTTGAAGTTGAAGGAAGCATTGACATGTCCTTTATTATTTCTCTTGGGTCAGAAGGAGGTGTACTTATCACTCTTGAGTGGATAAGGCTGAGCTCTACTATGAATTGCAGTTGGAGTTCTGATACCTTTTATGGTGGAGTCATTACCAGTCTTTGTTGATCAATATTTAAGTGTCTATATGCTGAAAAACTATCCTTCTTCTATTATGCACATATGCACTCTTTTTTCTCTCTCTCCCCACTCTGATCTTATTAAAAAAGCCTTTATCCTGACTCATGAGGAAAACAATATTAAGCTTTCAGTTATCCTGAGAATCCCATTCCAATTGCCTTATAATCTTAATGCACAGTACATTACAAATGAAATAACTGGAGAGAGATTATTTATACAGACACAGGGAAACCTTTGATAAGTATATTTTACTATTTTATTAAAGATGGGAAATTGTGAACACACATGCAATTGAGTTCTGCTTTGCTTTACTTCTAAATTAATTTGGTCATATGACACTTGTATCTAGGAAGAGAACTAGGGAGGGTGTCATGTCAGCTCATCTGATACACAGTAGTCTTTGGATAAATTCTGGAGATAGCTCCAAGCAAGAGCAGAGAAAATCAAAGTTTTTCTTTGGATCAAATAGCTGTAAAGAGAACAATTCCCTTTTTAGACATTGTGAAGCTTTGTGGACAATTTCCTTTGTGCTTCCATACACCATATTGTTGCATTGTGATGCTACATTAAAAAGAAACTTTTAAGTACATGAATGATAGATAAGTGGAGACAAACTGTTACACATCATCCTGAAAACATGTCAGTATCCAAAAATTATTAAAGCAAAATGATTGCTCTAGCAGAGAGTAATATTTGAATGTGCATATGGGATATGAGAATTTCTTTTGCAGCAGTTGTTTTTCTGTTTGTTGGTCTGAACTTCATATATTGTAAAAAATATAGCTGGGTTTCTGAAGTGCCTGCAAATCCTCATGTGAAAAGGCTTGAGAATGGATCTCAGCATATTGTGTAAAGAAAAGAGAGAAAGGAAGAAAAAAAATCATGTATTGCGTGATTAAAAAAAAAAGCCTATTTTTTTTACTGGCACATTTTATTTTTGCGCCAATTCATTTCTAGAATGTATGTGAAATATCAGCACACATATCTGTGTCTTTTATGCCTGTTTGTTAACAGTTTTTGTTGTTAATAATGTACTCCATGTTTAAAAGTTCTTATTAGTGTAAGCACAGTGACATTGGATGACAATAGCTTTTTTACACAGAATTTACAAAACTGTGTAAAATGGCTTTCCTTGTACATATGAAATTTAGAATAAAAGGCTGTTTCCATCCTTGTCTTGGTATTGCCTGTAGACCCCTATGAAAACTGCTACAGACATTGAGTTTAAGAAATTCTTAGCAGGTGTTGTTTTATACTATTTCTAATGGTTTGCGTGGGTCATCCTGTGAACACTTATAAACGAGAAGAGAAGAGAAAAAGAAGAGAAGAGAAGAGAAGAGAAGAGAAGAGAAGAGAAGAGAAGAG
>QUSF01000003.1:12096235-12111928 GCA_003676055.1 Chloebia gouldiae
AAGAGAAGAGAAGAGAAGAGAAGAGAAGAGAAGAGAAGAGAAGAGAAAGAAAACAAAACAAAACATAAAGAGTTTACAGCCCAGCTGAACACCTGAAGACTGTCCTCAGAGGCAAAACCCACATGGTTTAATGTGTTGTGTTATTTTAGGCCATACCTATGACATTTAAGAGGCACATTTTTAAGACTAACCTCTGCAGCAAATATCTTCTGTGCTGTATCATGGAGTCCTCTGCTCAAGGAGAGCACTGTCACAAGGACACCCACTGCAATCTGATAAAATCCGGGCATGTGTTAGGAACCTGCTCTGCCTTTGTGTGTTTTGGGGTCTGATGGGAGCCCTTCACAGGAATGTTGGCATGGTGAAAAATGGCAGAAGGCAGATTTATTAATAAAGCAATATTTACCGAGCCAATAATCCTCTGTTTCCCCCATTAGCATTGGAGCTGAATCTGGTTTTCTCCTTCTTCCCCTAATTTCTCATTTTGTTGGTTACTGCAGGAATGTCAATCATGATTCCATGTATGCATGACATCAAGGTGTTGCCATGGCAATAATAGTGTCAAATTATTCACTGTGACTTTCGTGTGGGATCTCAAGGGGAAGAGCAACAGGAGCTGTAGGGTGGACAGGCAGCTTTCAGTGCCCAAATAAAGTAAAGGCAGGATTTTCCAAAA
The DNA here is from genome assembly GCA_003676055.1 of Chloebia gouldiae. Classification (NCBI taxonomy): domain Eukaryota; kingdom Metazoa; phylum Chordata; class Aves; order Passeriformes; family Passeridae; genus Chloebia; species Chloebia gouldiae. The sequence continues at coordinate 12,096,912 of QUSF01000003.1, forward strand.
GACTTAAATTGCAGTGTCTTGCATTTGGGCGTAGGGAAATAATTGAATTTGCAGTTTTGCAGGCCTTGATGTCTCATCTCCTGACTGCATTCTCAGATTACAAAGTCTGACATTTCTATGGGTTTATTTGCACTAGCAAATAATTGCAAGTGCTAGAAAAATGCATCCACAGGAATAGAAAACAGGTTGAAGTCCTTTTCAAAACAAGACCTTTGATAAACTGTTGTAGAAAAAAGGGCATGTGTTTGGAAAAGTATGAAGTACAGGATGTTTTATGTGTGAGAATGGCATATGTTAAAGTTTACTCTTCTATAAAACTCCTCTTCAAGGTGTTAACAATTTACCATAATTAGATGTGTTCATGAAAGAAGGCAGATGTTCTCTTTGGGCTGTGTCTGTGTTATGTTAGTAAAGAATAAGGTCTTTTTCTGGGTCTGTCACCCTGTCTTCTTCCTGACATATTGTAGACAGGATTTCTAATATTAACTCCCATAAGTTGCAAAGGGTGATATGGAAGTGGGAGGGAGATATTTTAATAGAAAATGACCTTTAGTTCCGCCTAGTGAATAGATTCAAAAGTTAATTGAGCTAACAGCATTACTGCAGTAATTTGTTTGTGGATGCATTACCATTATGAGATTAAGTCTGTAACATTAGTATGTTTGAGAATGGTCACAGGACAGACTGTAAGGGAGCTCACAACATCGAGGAGTGGGTGTACAGCTTGCACATTTTGCTCTGTTGAAACCCTGAGAAAACCATCTGCAAAGCCTCCTGTATTTTATCAAAATAATTTGTTAATGCTATTGAAATTCCTTGGGAAAGTTTAATATTACTAATGCAGAATACTGCTGCCTTTCTCAAAAAACCTATTTCCCCTCTTCATATGGGCCTCCTTGGAAGCATGAGTGCAACCATAGTGAGTTATTGCATGGACCAGATAGTTCAATGCACGTCTTTGAGAACTCTGCCATCAAAAACAGTGAAAAATGGCATAGAGCCCAGCTGAACATGGTTGGAAAGTACAATTGCCATTTATTGCTGGCAAACAGCTGAAAGAACAACAAAACAAAATTTAAGCCCATCATGACTGTAGATATGTGGCCATGGCTGTAGATATATGGCCTGCCTTTCAAAGCTGCAGTGTTGTTTCGGTCACGTTCTCTCTGTTAATGGGTATCTGTAACACTGCATTTATCTGCTCTGGGTATTTTGAGAAGGGAAGGGTTTGGCCAGACAAGGAAGAGATGTGCCAGATTAGCAGTGTTGGCTAAACATAGGATACTCTTGAGTAATTCAAACCTTTGAACTTGAGTTGTTGAGACTTAAAGTGAATTTGGCTATTGCATGTCCTGGCTTGCAAGACTGTTTTCAAAATATTTCCTAATTCTATTTGCTGTGCCTGACTGTTTCTACATCTTTCTCTCCCAAGCCCTCAGTCTAGTTAATAATAAGCATTGTAAGGAATCTGTCAGGAATGCAAATGCAGAAAAAACCTCATCTATTTCTTATGCTGCTGTTGTGCCACTCCATCCTAGCCTTCCAGACTCAATTTAAAATTTGACTTTAGCATGGCAGAGGAAGGATGAGGGTCAGAAATCCACAAAGGGGGCTGACTTTGTAAAAGTAGGGTTTGTGTGTGTGCATGTGTGTACATGGGAGAGCACAGACTGGGTTATTTGCCTTTAATTCATGTCCCTCTTCAGAATAACTTGTAGCATTTCTTCAGTGTTTGTCCTATCTGTGCAGAAAGCAACTATGATTTGATGCATATGGTCATTGTTTCATGCCTTCTTGTAATCTCTTCTATTTTGCATCAACATCACAATCTCTCTTTTACATCATCTGATTAATTCTGTTGCTTTTATTTGTTTCTCTAAATGACATGGAATTCATTCATATCCTGGGCTACTTCCAGCCAGTGATGGATTTTTCTATCTTAGGTTTTTAAACCTATTTTAATATTTTTATCTCCTTAGGAGTAGTAGTATCTTTTGTAATTTACACTTTAATAAATTTTTAAAATTGGGACTGGAAGCTTGAGTTAGGATTACACAAATGCAGACTAAAGAATATGGCTTTGATTTCTATTCTGTGTGCAATGCACACTTCCTAGGCACTTACAGGGACTGGACAGAATACTCTCTGAATAAGATGAAGAAAAACATCGAGCCCAGCATCTTTTTAAGAAAAAAAAATTAGGGGAAGTTTGGAAGATATTTATGCCCACTGTGTTCTGTCTACTGTGAAAAAAAACCCCAAAATTCCTTAGATGTATCACTCTGCCTGACTGATGGTTTCAGAGCTCAAACTGACATGACTGTGGTTTAAAGGCAGATGGATGGAAGAGGAAACCACTTGCATCATTCCAGAGGATGCCAGGACCCGCTTCCCTTGCAAATAGGCTCCCAAAATTCTGTTTTCAGATGCACATCTTACAGCAGCTGAAGTCTAGAATGAATTTACATTCACAAACTGAGCTCTCAGTGTAGTGGCTGCAGTGACATCTGTCAGGGAGGGAGAGATGACAGCCACAGGTGATAATAGCTTCAGGTATTCTATTTTAATCTGCTTGTTGGGGTAATCCTTGTCTTAGAAAAGCAACGAAAGAAATTAAGAGTGAGAGAGGGGTGTAAAATGTGAATAAAAAGGTTCTCTACTTCCCCTACAGTCTTTTCACTGTTACAGCTACTGGGATTTGGTTCCCTCTTCTTCTTTTTGCCCCAAAGGCATAAAAACGAATAAACTAGATAGCAGTAACCTCAGAACAAAACTCACCACTCTCCTAGAGAGTCACTCTATTGTGTAGCACATAAGATGTGAATTAACAAGGTGACAAAGAGAACAAAACGTTACTGTCCCTTTGTTATTTCCTCTGTGGGTTTCCCTGGGGTGTGTTTAGATTTTCTTCCTGGGGACAAGGAGCTGTGTTAATTTTTTATCTCTAGAACAGAATAGTATTGTTGGCAATAAAAGCTAGTGAATCATTGGTGGCAGAGGGGGAGTTGATGTGAAAAGCATTTTTTAAAGTTGGTATATATGGAATTTTGCAGCGGGTGCATGATGTATTCGTAGTCATAATTATATTCTCATTTATAAGTACACACCATATTGCAGGGCTCTTTGCTACAGTTAAAATTATTTTCTCAGGTCTCTTAATTTATCTAAGGCACCACTTCTTTAAAGCTTTTAGAGAGAGTGAAAGAAATTTCTCATGGAAATAGGAGACACATTCCTTAAGTCACTGTTTGAAGCCTGCAAATTTTCTAGAGGGATTTTAAGAGATTTACAGGAGCTGCAGCCTTCTGCCAGGAGCCCAGAACCATTATCACCTCGGTTCAGAAAGCTGGAGAAGACATTAGTTTTCACTGCTACACCAATGTAATTCTTATTCCCACTTAGAATATGCTGAAGTCTGAGACCCCCTTCTGGGTACCCATCACATTTTATATCTTCCTTAGGAGCAAATGCAAAGCTTTGTAAGAGTTCAAATGTAGCCAGGCTATTAAAATCCAGTAGGTTCTAAGGAACAGGAATGTCTTTGCCTAAAACTTTGCATCTAATGGTGGTGATGTGTGTTTTGCTTCATTCCACCAACCGTCTGCTGTTTCCTGATGGTGACACACATCTTCCTCAGCTTCCTCAGTGTGTGGCACATTCAGGCTCTGCTCTGTGGTCCAGCCTAAACTGCAAGAGCATTTTATTAATTGCTTATAAATAATATTAATTATAATTTATTCTTATGTCATCCATTGTTTTCTGGGATATCAGCTAAAAAGGAAGGCAGATTTAGACGTGAGGAACCAGTTCTGCATTTGCAAAGGAAGTTAAGGCTGAGAAGTCTTTTCTCACTTTGAGAAACTTCTGAAACTCACTGAAGGTTGATATAATCCACTGCAGCCTAACAGGGACTGAAAATGGCAATGTCTTGTTTTAGTGCCTTGTTGATGATTTGCATAAATCTGGTTTATAATCTGGACTGAGTTAATTGCAATTTTCCACTTATTGTTCTTCACTTTGAGAACTGAATAAAATAATATTAAAAATTGAAACCACTAAATTATGCAACCTGATGCTAGTCAAAAACTCAGTCAATGTTATAGCCAGCAAAGTAGAAATAATTTGTCTTTGCACATCTCATTCTTTTTTACAAAATAACACACAGATTTTTTTATGAATAGTAGTGTACAGAATTTAACAATTGTTCATTCTTTTTTTAAAGTCAGTTTACATGAATAATTTTCTCATCTTTATGCAGAAATTTTCTGCATTTTTGTTGACTAAAATATTACTAATCCAATTTCCTATTAAAAAACTCATTTCCAGCATTGCAGAGCTGAAAGGTGCTACCAAGCATTTAGTCTTCAATTTACATACAACAAACCCTGTAATCTGATGGGGGATTTCACACAAGGATGGCTGCATGCAATTATGTGGGCAAAGAAAAAATTCCATCCAAGGATCTGCTCTACAACAATTTCATCTGTTGGTCTCCCATTAAGAGTTCTATTGTTAAATTGCTTATTGATGTGGACTTAAGAGTAGAGAAATCTACACAGTGTTGTCATACCAGGGTTTCAATGCTGTTTGCATTTTCCTTTTCTTTTTCCTTTTTAATTATAATCTGAATGTGTTAGAAAGGGACAAAGCAAACAGATTGGAATAATTCATTTGAGTTAACACTCATTGACAAGAAAACATTAAGCATTCTCCAGATGAAGCATCAGTCATGAAAGACAGAAGGATAATCCTAACATTACAACTCAAGTAAATTAGTTTTTGGATATATATTCCAGCATTGCATGAAGCTGTACCAATTCTTAATACTATCATAATAAAATGCACTTTTAAATGCTGCCAGAAATCATGATTACAACAGAGAGAGGATCCACTGTTTGTGTTTATTAACATGGGAACGTTGGAAGAGTATTTGATATTAAATGTCACAGTCTACAGTGATTTGAGCTAAACTGTAAAACTGGTTGGGAAGGTTTGTGCAGATAAATACAAATGGCAAACAGAGTTCCACACACTGCCCTGGTGGTTGTACATTCTGGTGTTATTCCTCTGGCTTCACAGGACAAGTGCAACCTTGTGAACCTGGAGCCAACCCTTTGGAAATGAGGTGAGAGAAAGTGGCGGGTGTAGGGCCAAGGTGAGCATGAGCCTGAAGCACATTTGCCCCTTCTGAGTACAAGGAAGCCATTGGTACCTTGGCTGGCCCACTTTATTTCCCAACTCAGCTGTGTTGGCAATTGGGTTGTGTTTTTTCTTAATTTGCTGAGAGTGGATACAAAATTCTGCCCCATCACTCTGTGCCAACAGCACCATCACAGTTGTTTCTTAGACGCTTTGACTCAAAAGCTGGCAATATTTCCTTCAAACAGGATAGAGGAAAGCAGGGCAGGAACTATCTTGCCCTCTCTGTGTATTAGGGAGACATTACCACAGAGAAACCTTTGCAGTAATGTTAGTTTACTTAGCTATTACGTCTCTCTTGAATTAACTGGTGTGCTGTGAATTTCACAGTAGTGTCTAGTAAACTTTGTGTGTCTTTGCACAAAGTTTAAGATGCAGGACTCAGGCTGGGAGGGAACACATGGAAATCTGACTTGTAGCTCTGAAGATATTAAAAAAAAAAGAGCAGCTGATTTATCTCCTAATGTCATCATGAATGTTGTCCCAGTCCACACTAAATCATAATTGAAATGTGATTAAGGGTTAATCTCCCTCTAAATACTATGTATATTTATTAAATGGTGAGTAATTTGCAATATTATGACATTTGATAGGTGGTATTCAGATCCAGCTGATACAGTTTCAGCAAAGAGCTGAGAGAACAGCGAGAGCCCTTCTATTGTCTTGAGCTGGTGTTTTGAGGCAGCAGTGAAAGCAATAGAGCTGGCAATGCAGTAACCTAATGCAGAACACAGGCTTCTTCTTTTGTTAAACATCTCCTCCTAAAAGTGCTGGCAAGTACACATTGTTTCCTTATCGTTTTTTCCTCTTGAGAGATTTCAATTCCATTTACCCCACGGGCCCAAATCCTTCCTGAACACACGAGTTAGACAGTAAGGAGGATTACCAGAAATAGCTCAGACAATGACCAAAAACCATATTCCGTGCCTTTTCTTTCCAGCCAGCCACCCAACGTTCATTATCAAGGGGATGAATACCACATCTGACTGCATAATCAAAATCCAGTGACCTGTCAGAGCAGGCACTCTCTTGCTGTTTCCCTTTGACTAGGCTTCAGTTCTGGCGCCCTTTTAACCCAGATTTCCTGACACATTGTAACTTGTAGACATTTAAGGATACAACCGCTGAGCTAATACGTTTTAGATTGTGCCCTTATAGTATATATGGCATATTTAGTGTCATGATTTCTAGTAAAATTGGAGCACCCTGATGCCAAAGAAATAGCATTTAATTTAAAGAGCACAGCAAAGAAGAGTGAAAGCATATTGAATAATAGAAATATCTGCCCAGTTTTTCCAGAAATTTTTCTGCCTGTGATATTTGCCAGCACATTCTTGATGAATGTTTAAGGTAAAAAATGGCTGCTCATTTGGATCTTCAATGTCATTCAACATATGGAAAGAACTACTGACTTTTCCTTAAATATAGTCCCACGCAGTCACCATTGAAAAAAACTTTAATTTTTTTCTTTTTCCCCTCCAAATACATTACTAGGCGCTTAGTGGATTAACGCTCAGCAAAGTTCAGAGAAAGTCATACAAGGTGCCAAAAGGGCACATTCTTCTGTTGCAAAGTCTAAACCTAAACTCTGTTGCTTAGAGCCAACTCTAGAATGTGTAAAGAATAAGGGAGAGATTATTTTTAAATGCTTTTCCATACAGTATGTTTCCCTTTGTCCCTCTTAAGTGAGTCAAAAAAGCAGCACAGCTCAACACAGACATAATATGGTTTTTTGTGGATTGGTAAGGGAAAACAGAAGGGCTGACTTCACACCTCCAGGATAACTGTGCTACGAAAAGGGGTCCCAGAGTAGGCTCCCTGGCAGGCCCCACATATCTCTATGGTCGATTTGTCTCTGGGCTTAAAGAGCAGGAAAATTCTATGAGGAGTCCTCTCAAGGTATTTTCAGAAGGTTACAGTATCGAACTTCTCCACAGTCATCCCAGATTTCTAGATGTTTTAATAAGGATTAAGTACTGAGCTGACTTATTTTAACAATGGTTTTCTGCTCTTTTAGAGAGGACATCTCAAAAAAAAAAATCTGGGATTCCTTTTATATTTTTTGTCCTTTCCTTTCACAGAGGTGTGAAGTTGGTTACCTACCCAACCATTTCTACTGGGGAGGATAAAAAGTGATACCTTTTGGAACAGACATTCTGAGGCTCCAAAAATAAGAACTGCCATTTGTCCTATTAGCAAAATGTGAAAATTACTAAAGTCAGCCTATGAGCGAGGTACCAAACCCAACAGCAAGCAGCAGACTATCCCATGTATGGTGTTAGCACTAGACCTAGATCTGTCTAATAACTTAACCAACTCTGTCTTGGCATCAGACCCTGGAGACTTTTGTTACGTTTTTTTTTAATTTTTAAACTCAATGAAAATTCAAATTTATAGTACTGATGGCTTTCTAATTGTCTGATTCTTTTCATATTTTCAGATTAGGCTGTGCTTCTTGGCAAGCAGACTTTTATAGACAAGTTCTTCACAGCCAGAGTTGCATCCCTACTTAGTGTGCAGAAGTAATATTTCTTAGACATCTAGTTTATGTGACAGAGAAGAAACATCATAAGCTAGTGGAAGTTATTAATTTTTAATATTTTATTTCAAATTTTAGGGTGTGCAGTTGCTGGATAATGAAAAATACTTGGAAGCAAGCATTTTGGGGAAAATGTACATGAATCAGAAGGATGCTTATTTTGTATTTTCACTTCCTATGATCTTCAGAAAATGCTGACTGCAGTCAGCAGTGTTGGCAGCAGTCCTTTTTCACAGAACCCCTGAAGTATTGCAATACTTCATTGCTCTCAACAGCCAGCCAGGCTTTTAATAAATTAGTCCTGAAGGTAGAGATAGATTCTGGAGAGATTCTGAGGTCAGAAGAGACTGCTATAATAATCTAGTTTATTACCAAACTTCCTTTTTAACACCGACTATAGAATGTCGTTCAATACTTCCTGCGTCAAACCAGTTTGTGGCTGATATCAAGAAAATCTTTCAGAAAGACATCCAGTTTATATTTAAAATGATAAGGGGCAGAGAATTTACCACATCCTTTGGCAATGTCCTTAGATTTTAATTGCTTGTACTGATAAAAATTTATGTTATTGTCAGTCTGAAATCTGCTAACTTCATCTTCAATGATCTTGCTATGCCTTTTTGTTTGCTCAGTTAAAGGCAAAAATACATAGACATAATTTTACACACTGAACATGACTCAGTAAGACCTGGGTTCCAAATGAGGAGCATCAGCCTTGAATCTCAGAAATTCTGATCATGGAAGAATGAGCACCCAGGTGATACAAGAGGAGGGAGAGAGAGAGGAAAGGCAAAGCCAAGAATGATGTCACATGCTGAAATTCCACCTGCAAACCGGACACAGTCAAAAACAGAGACCAATATTGAAAATCTGGCCTGTAAATATCACAACTAAGAAATACACTTTCAAGACACTGGCTGCTGTCAGGTTAGAATTCTCTTGATCCTTCAGTATCTTCTTTTTAATGTTTTCTTGGGTTTTTTTTTTTTGATGTTTCTGTAACTAAAACCTAGTTTGTGTATCGAAAAGATGGTTTGCAGGCTGATAGTCAGTACTGTGACCTAGAGATAATGCTTTTTCTGTTTGGTATAAAATCATAAGGCATTGTCACCTTGAACCTACCATCCTCTCGTAAAAGGCTTTAATCTTATTTTCCCTGTTGAACAGAAGCATTCTCATATCCTTTTGTAGTCAAATCATAGGATCTGACTAAAGCTGTTTTCAAAGAAAGCAATGTATCTGGTAACTGAAAATCTAAATTTGATTTTAAACCCAAATATTTTGTATTCTAATAATTTTTTTGTTGTTGTTCTGAGGACAAAAAGGAGAACAGGAACTTCAGCTTGAATATTAAAGTCAAGATAAATGCCTAAACCAGAGCCAGTATTCCAAATCCATTTTTTCCTTTTCTTTGCTGCCAAGAATTTTTCTCTAAACTAAGAAGAATATTTGCCATTGCAGTGATAAAACTGTGAGCAGCAGAGTTCAGTCATGCCAGGGAGAGAATATGATACTTTACATGAACATGTCAAGGTAATGTCAATTAAAAAAAAAAAAAGAGAAAGGGGAAAAAGGAGGCACAGAGTGACTTTTCAAATCTTTCACACAGATCTTATCTATTCATAACCGAAATCAAAGCAACTCTGATTGCTCTATCAAGTGTAATATATAATTAAGGCAATTCAGTCCTAAGGTTTGGGGTTATCGCAGTTCTTTTGACTTGAGTCGCTGATTGTCTTAGTGAAAGAACTGGTGGGGAGTTTTTTGACAGAGAGGTTTTCATCATAAAGAAAAAACTCATCTGTCAAAAGGAAAGCTTTACAGTGAGGATAAAGCCTGCAGAATAATCAATAGCCCAGGACTTGCAGCACTTCCAAGAGCGGGGTAGTGCAAGTCCCTGCTCTCAGCTGGAGCAGTGCCCAAACCCTGGAGCTGCTGTCAGGCCAAGGCTCGGCCAGGCACTCTCTCCTCTGGCCTCCATTTAAATTGTATTGCAACAAACACCCAACTTCTGGGTGCACAGTCAGTCCCTCAGCCTCTCTGGCTGGTTTTGGTTTGGCCCTGGGACAGGGGTGAGAAAGGTTTGAAATGTTAAGAAAGCACTCTGCAACACAGCACATGTAAGCTCTGCGATCTCTGTGAACTCGCCTGCCCTGAAGCTTGACCTCTGCAAGACTCTTTGAATGTTCATTTTCGAGAGGCCCAGAGCACACATGAATTCCTGCCTTTCTGTGGCACCCCTGAGACTGGAGGAGCCGGGCATAAGCTCACGTTTTCTGTGTCCTGAGCCGGCTGTGAGCCGCACGCAGATTTTCATACCCTTTATTGGTGAGGGTGCAGACATTTTGAGGAAAGGACTGTGCTTGCCTGTTCCACCTACAGTGTGCTTAAAGCTACGTGTGATACAGTTAGGCTGAGAGGTGGTAGTGGCTGCCAACAGGGATGTTCTGGCTCCAGAGAAAATAACAATCCTCGCTAAAAATAATGGGCGTGCCAAGCAATTGGCCAGGCTACGCGAACAAAGCAATCAAGGCCCTTTATGAGGTAAAAGCAGCTGGTGGCTGAGGAAATACCAGCGGCATTTGGATGTGGCTTTACAGCACAGGAGCTTAGCAGCAAGGAGCTGATGGAGTTATGGAGTTCGTTCCTTCCTGCCCTCCTCCCTCCCTGCAGCCCCTTCCCAAGGCTGCTGCCCCTCACGCTGGCTCCGCTGGGAGCTCAGCCGGCCTCACACGGGGAAAGCAAAGCAGCCAGGGAGGCCCGGGGGTCCCCCAGAGCTGGGGCTGCCACCAGGAACCCATTCACTGAAATAACATTGAATCTGTGGTCTTGTATTGCATTGATTTCTTTTTTCTTTCGCATTTCTGGTGGTTCAGTATGTTTGTTTTTTTTTTTTAATAGACAATGGAAAGGAATAAAATTATGCAGTTTCTCTATTATCTTTAATGTAAGAATTTAGTGCCTCATAACACATTTTACTGAATGTAAGACTGAGAAAAAGGAAATCATAAATTCCTATCCCAGCCATGCTGCTTGCTAGGAGGGGTGTCTATCATGTGCACTCCATTCGGGGTGGGATGTACATTCTCTAACTTGAGTTAGTTGAAAGTGTGTAGGGTAAGTTACTCATATAAATGTATTTCTGAGTCAGCTGAGGGAGAACCGCCTACACAAAGAACTTCTGCCTGCCCTAAAAAAGGGTTCAAAACTGGCTGGCCTAGCCTTAAGGAAAGCCTATATGATTGACAGCTAAATTTTAGAGTATTGAAGATAGGTGTGATGAATTCCACCCTTTTAATCTCAAAATCTTGTCCTACTTAAATTTAAACCAAGATTTCTTCATATTTCAGTGGGATGAGGGTGTATCCTTTACATGACCCTTTAAGAGAATTTCTTTCTCATATTTCAAGAGGAAAGCCCTCTAAAGTCCCTGAGACTCCAGATCCAGATGAACACACTTCTCTGTGTCCCATGGCTAGCAAGAGCTACACTGGTTAGTGCTAAGTGGGAGAAAAAAACCAAGTCTCCTTGCTTTTTTGTAAATTCCTGATCTTTATCTACCTCACAACTTTTGTACTTTAGAAATGTAATTAATGTTTGTTAAATGCTTCCTAGGTGGAAGATATTAAAATCTCCCTGTTTATTAATAATAAATGCTTTAAAGGTGAATATTGAAAGCTTACTAATCATATTTGCTACTGATGTATTATGAAGGAGATAGAAAACCAACATAAATAATTACCAGCCTGGAAAACCATGCAGCCCCAGTCAGAGAAATTGCACAATTCCAGCAGGAAACCATGTTAAAAAAAGAAAAATCAAATAAAGACTTTTGTTCCAAAAAGTTATATTGAAATGCCCACTGTCTGCTTTAACCTCCCAACAGTGAGGAGATTTAGTGTCTGCAAATCTTATCTCATCTCACTGTGCCCAGTAAATGGAAAACCTATTTGCATCTAATAGAACAAGGCATACCAATAGAAATCTCATATCTATTGGCAAGTTGTGTAATTCTTTATGGCTATATAGTAGATCCAGATGCTTTGAAAAGGGATATCTTCCTTCAGGAGTACTGCTGGAGGGAGCCTGGATTGATTCTCTTTGTAATTGTAGATCAGACCATGGTAATCACTAAAGAAAGGGAAATATTTTAATTCTGTATATGTAGGCTCATTCTTGCCTTTAAAAGCAAACAAACAAAAATCCATCTATTTTTCTTGTCTGTATAATTTTAGCTGTATCATTAAAAAAAAGTATTCAATGGGCAATTAAGGAAGCTAGCAGTGTGTCCTGCAGACATTCCCAGTCTTCACACATGACATTCAACAATTAAAATTATTCAAGGAAGATCCAGCTCAAAATTCCAATAAATAACTGCAGATCAAGACACTGATTGTCATTAGACTCTTCCCCCAGCCCTCACTAATAAAACTTTGGCTACCTAGGTTGATCAACAGGGTGGCTGCTCCTTTGGAGCAGACCAAGAAATCTGCCAGATCACTGGTGGCTGTTGCTGCACTGCATACACAGTTGCCTTTGTGTTCAGAGCCTGTGACTAGACACAAGTCAGACTAATTTGTCTTAATTCAGTTCAGTTAAAGGGGGGCAGGCTGTAGATGGGCTTATATTTAACATTCAGCAAATCCATTTATCATGAGCTTGTGGCTTTACAGGCACATCTTAAACTGACATAAGTAGATGGCCCATGCTGTGGCCTCTTCTGGCACACACAGATCCAATTCAGCAGAATAGCATCAAATCTCATTTGAAGATATTTGTAATAATATTTTAAGTTTTGAGTGGTAATTATGATATTTAGCAGTCTTTTAACCTAGATATCTAGATTTCAGTAGACAAATTGAAGAGGGTTTGTCATCAAGATTCTTGGGGAACTGGTATTTAATCTTATATCAACAGAAATTCTCAAGGAACCCAGAAGATCTGTGCACATTTTCTAACTGTTCCATCCTCATTTTATTCTATTTCACTGGTGACTTATTCCATTATTTGAAGTCACTCATTGATGGCAATGAGTGTAGTGGACATGACTTCTTTAACTTTGCCTGGTGCTTTTCCTTTTCAGTGGTATAATTAACATAACACGTTTAAAAGTTGTCAATCTGGCTCTTCCAAGTTATTTACCTTGGAGTATGCCTCTGGCACAAGGCAGTTTTGCTCTAACTTGAAGCCTCTGTAGAAAAAGAGAACCCCAGTTGAGGATAGCACTCCCAGCCTCAAGAGAATGTAGCCATGGAAAAAATGATAGGAGGAAAAAACCCAGGCAGTGTTACTTTCTTTACCTAGACTGTCTGAGCAAATACAAGTTTCACTGCTTTAAGTTTTGCCCATGTAGCATGAAATATGAGGTCTTTCCCTTAGATAAGTTACATATACAAAAAGAAGCAATAATGTTATAGAATTTTCTGTGTGCAACTTTCTTATTTTGAGAAACCTTAAGTTCTGCTGTGTCTTTTAGAAAGTGACACTTTGCTATAGGGAAAATACTGAATTCTACAAATAATCACAGAGTGCTAGATACAGTTTATTAGCTTGTTCTTTCATATTTAATTGATGTTTGCTATGAAAATAAAGTTCAGCCAAGCAGAAGAGGAAAGAAGTATGTTGTGCCACATTAATTTTAGTTGTACAAGCACATAAATGGCCGTGTGATCATTCCATAGGTTAATTTCATACCCCCGAGGAAGGCTCAGTCTGGGTTTTTTTCCCTTGTTAAAATTTCACATTAATAAATAAAATTGAGTATTCATGCTTTGCTGGACAGTCAAAACTCAATGATAAGAAGCTACTACTGCTTGTCTTGAGCACTCTGCCTTCATTTTCCCCTGAGTACCTTCTAGTTAAGGTGAAATACAGTGCCTCTGTGGCTTGAACCCCATGTTTTCTAAAATATGATGGAGAGGAATGCTTTTCAAATGAAAAGATGATTTTGATGCTGTGTTCCAGGAAAAAAAAATTGCAAACAGCAGCACAGAATCACAAAAGAACAGGACCAACATCATTTGACACAAATGGAAATCTTTCTGTTCACATCAATAGGCTTTAATCAGATCAGTATTTCCTTATTGCTTAGTCTTGTTTAGAAACATCCTTTAGACTTAGAGTAAGAACTAAACTCTTCTCTCCCTCTCCCTACATATTTATGATCCAGGCTTTTGTAATAGTAGCATTTTCCTGCAATGCCTGAAGAATACCAATGAACTATTTCTTCCCACAATGACACACACAACCATCCTCAAGTGGGAGGCAATATTTACAATATCCTACTAGACTCCCTCTTTAGCTTCCTTCATCTCTGTCTCATGGCTTATTACCAAATGCTGTGAGAACACATGGAACACCTACACCTTACTAGAAAGACAAACTGAATGGCTTAAAACACACAGCCTGTCAGTGACTGAGTCACAAATTATCACTTGGTGAATAGGGATTTTATTGCACCTACACTCTTGTGCCAAATTCCGGTCAACAAAGTGACACAGTAGATAAGTTTAGATGAAGGTGTTTACTGGTGGATAAAACAATAAAAATCTCGTGGCTCAAATGTTTTGAACTCCTGGACTTTTTCCCAGCTTCATTTTCTCTTTAAAACTGTAGCATGGCAGAATTATCCAGCAGCCAACCCGGCTGTATATGGATACTCTGTATATGGGATTCTGTAATGCATATTTGTATTTAGGCATTGCTAAGGGTGTTACTCTGGTAGCAGTCAGGGTTTCTGGAAATAATCAGTGAATCCCAAGTCAGAACAAAGGTGCTAATGTGGTACCAAGTTCCTGAGTAAATAAACAATTGCTAAACAAAATCTTTTCAACAGCATTGCATGTCTGTGTCAACATTGTGTTTCCTCCGCGAGTCATCTGGTCAGCAGCACTCCAGCTACATGGGAGAGGTCACCCACTTCCTACAGCTGGAGTTTTGTGTCAGAATATACCACTCAGGATTTCCTGTGAGCCACAGGAGTCGCATTTTTGGCAGGATTAGGGAAAAAAGTCAGGTTAGAAAATCCTGATGGGCATATTTGAGGGGAAGAAAAGACATGAAACAAATGCTGTTTGTGCCAGCCTCAGTGTCCATTAACTAGTCAGAGATAGGAACATATGACCTTTATCACCCAAAAAAAAATATTTTATATATATCTTATATTTTTATACATACATATATATATATATACATGCATATGCATATACATATATATACATATATACATATATATATGTATATATATATATGTATGTATATATATATATATATATATATA
>QUSF01000003.1:12112028-12151320 GCA_003676055.1 Chloebia gouldiae
TATATATATATATATATATATATATATATATATATATATATATATATGATCTTTATTACCTAAACATAGAGATATAGAATTTTAATACATGGGAAGGATGCCTCAGATATTTCTTGTTCTGCAGATTTATAGGAAATTACTAATAAATGGAGGAGGGGGTGTGCAAGACATCCACAGAGGCATTTATTCTAATATCTAGCAGTAAAAACTACAGATCTTTTTTGTGTTCCTAACTGGATCCAGAAACAAGATACCTACTTTCTAGCTTAAATGTAGAGGAGTAACCGTTCTCTTGAAATGTTTTTTATTAAATGTGGGAAGCCTCACAGAACTCCTTGATTCATATGATTGCTGCTAATTAAGAGATGTAGAAAGCATATGATTGGTTCATCTGATAGGATTTTTGCCAAGGCAGTTTGAAAGAGCTTGCAAAGATTTTGCAATCTTTATGTTTGTCCCAATTCAGCTTGAACCTGAACTCCAGGGTCTGCTTTTGAATGTCCTCTCAACTCATTATCTCTTCCTATCTCTTGTTAAGATGCTTTCCCGAGTCCAAGCAGAGATAGTCAGCCTTTTTCTAATAGAAATACAGTAAAATCTCTCCTCTGTCATCACAATGCAAGATTCTTGAAAGAATCACTTCACAAATTTCAAACTAATAACTTATTATTTTTCACTCATGTAACACATAGGTGGATAACATTCCATCACCAGTGCCTATAATCACCTTCAGCCCCAATTCAGCATCCCAGGTTCTGGCTTGATTAAATATTTGTCACTTCTATTTCATCCTCTCCTGACAGAGATAACTTTCTTTTAAGTCAAACTGTCATACTCTGGAGTTCAGGAAGGACATGAAAATGTCAGGTAATAATCCCTTCTCAATCTTGTGAGTAGGTAACATTGCTAATATGCAGAACCATTAGTATGTTTGCATGAATTTAGCTTAATCATTTGCAGCAGTTGAAGCTTTATTAAGATACTTTAAGGCTGATCTGGATAAGCTGCTGCCATTTTTACATGGTTTGCTCTGCTTTCAGTACTTAACAAAAGGCACGTTTAATCTTGCAAATTCTCCTGAACCTTTGTAACTTTATTTTAAATGAATTTCACCAGTCACTTGAGCACTTCAAAAAAGCAAATATGATTTTTTTTTCCCAAGGAAACAACCTTTTGAAAAGCTATCTGGCTCAAAACAATATTTCTATGTGGTTAATGCCATCTCTGGATGTTGGAGACCTTCATGCTAACATCATTAGTCATGCAAATAAACAAAAAAAAATGGTCCATTAAACACGTATTCAGAAGCTAAATAATACTTGAACAAACTGATCAGACATCAGTAATAAATGGTTTTATGTTCTGTCATTTCCATATCTTTAGAAGGATAATATCTGGTACCTCATTTCTCTCTGCAAGTTGAAACATCAGGGAGAACATTCACCTCAAGAGTTAAAACTTCAGAGTAAGGGAAGAAGCACTATCTTTTGAACATGTTTATGGAATATTCAGCGTGTTTAAAGAAAATTGTCTTTGACATATTTATATTGTGAAGGGGCGAAATATAAGGTTGGCAAAGCCTTTGTCCTCTTGAAGGTGAAATTGAATTTCTATCTAGCTCTTCTATTTAGACAATCCCATCTTTTTACTGCAGCAGGATGGGATTATTGGTGTACTATACCATTACACCCATCCAACTATCTTTGATTTCTTTTATCCTTTGAATCATTGGTTTTTTTGTTTTATAGCATAACTCAGTAGTAATATTTAGCACTAGTTCACTTTCTTGTTACTTAAATGTACTTGCTTAAAATGTGTGACACCTGCCATGACTGTACCTTCAGTAATGATGACTAAACACAGCCAAAGGGCAGTTTTGTGGCTGATGAGTCAATTTATCTTCAGGAGTAAATGACATACCCTTGTTCATTAGTAAGTCTTTATAAATAGTCAGTGAGCACTTCAGAGGTGAAGAAATATTTTGGGTTGAAGACTGCAATTTTGTGTAAAATACCCAGCTCCTCTATGATGTGGTTGCAAACACTATGTAGTTTTTGTGCTTATTCACACAGAATCTGCTTGTATTTCTGAAACCTTTTAATCTGAATAAGATCTCTCTTGAAAATCTTGAACTCCTCTCTTCACTTTCCCTCATTATATTTATAGCCTGTCTCCAGCTGCAACACATTAAAAGCAAGTATTTTTCTTTCAAGCTCACAACCCAAGAGCAAACTAATGGTTTCTAAGTCATACCTTGGTTGAATTCAAGTTGTTCCCATGAATTCAGGTTAAAACAGAATTGATAAGATAATATTTTCTTTGTGGGAATTCAGACTAAGGTCATAATGACCTTTTTTTCTAAACATTTTAGGGTGATATGAGGTTCTGCTCTAAGGTTTATTTTCAATTTGTCATTCCAGAGCTTTATGGCACTGTTAGTTGGTTTCCCACTTTATTTTTGGCTCCAATGGCTTTTGCCACATCATCTGTACTTAGGTGGTATCTAACATGGACCAGCAGTTACTGCTCACTATTCATTTCCTCATCATTTCCCACATCTCTTTTTTTTTATTTTTAGAGTTGTAGGAGAACCTACCAGATCCTCTTCAAAACTGCCAAGGTTTAAAGAAAAATAGCTCAATAACACATTTACTTTGTCTTTTACATTTCTGAATGCCACAGTTTCCCTTTCTCCTGACTGCAAGTATTTCAATGTTGTGAAGGACTGGAGCCTGCAACAGCTGCTCCTTGAGGTTCCATAGAAGTAGGACCTCATAGTCAAGACTAATTTTCACTCTGCCTTACACACATTAAATTCCATAAGCTAGAAGAAAAAAAAACCCTATAAATATTCCAGAAGTAATCTGAAGTGTGCTGCAAATGACTTAGAGTGCCCAAAATGCCATTCTTTGCAAAGTATTCCTTAACTGAAAAATCACTTTTTGGGCTTTCACTTTGAATAGCTCTGAGGTGTAGTAGAAGGTAGTTCTCTCCCTCCAGACTAGGCAGAAGGCATGTACCTATCTTAATTGTTAAAATTCAAAAGTTAGGAATCATTATAAGAGATTCATTTATTTGGTGTTTCAAGCACATTTTTCTCCTTGCGAGAACATATTTTTTTCATCTTCTTACTCGCTTCACAAAGCCATTAGAATTTACTGATGAAAAACTATTTAACAAAGATTAAGTATCTGGAATTCATAAAGCATGTGGTTATAAGAAATCAAATTTAATATCCCTGAGATTAAAAGTTTACCAGGAATTGATTCTAGATATTTCTGCTCTGACTTTGTAAAAGAAAGAATCTGAAAGGCCAATTTTTCAACTGATATACCTTGTTATTGCTTCATAGAACGAAGTGGAGATGGATTCCAATGAACTCCAACAGAATATCTGGCTTTGAGATCATCAAAACTAGTGTGTATTATCCCCATGTGTTTATTGGTCACACACTTGCAACTGGTATGTGCTGATGGGAATATATTAAATATCCTTTTGGGAAGTTAACTATTCTTATTATTGGGAGACATTAATCCTTACAATATAAGCTATTTTCTTGATGGAAGTTGTCATGGTTTAATCACAGCCACTAAATTACTAAACTAAGTACCCTGTTCCCCTGCCCCCAAGGGATGGGGAGGAGAATTGGAAAAAAAGGTAAAAGCCATGGGTTGAGATAAGAACAGTTTAATAATTGAAATGTAATATTAATGATGATAAAATTGTAATGTAATGAAAAGGGATTCAGTGAAGAGGAAGTGGGGGTGAGAGAGAGAGAGAGAGAGAGGGAAGGAGATAAAACCCAAGGAAGACAAGTGAGGCACAGTTTTTCACCACCTCCTGATTGATGCCCAGATGGTTCTTGAGCAGCAACTGGCATCTCCTTGCCAACTTCCCATAATTTATATACAGAGTATGACCTTCTGTGGTTTGGAATATCCTTTTGGATAGTTTGGGTCAGCTTTCCTGGCTACGGACTTCCAGCTTCTTGTGCACCTCTTTGCTGGCAGAGCATGAAAAAGTCCCTGATGTACTGCAAGCACTGCTCACCAGTAACTAAACCAGCAGTGGTTATCAATATTATTCTCATATTAAATACAAAAAATGTAGCACAGTAGCAGCAGGTTAAGTCTATCCCAGCTAAATACAAGTCAGAGGTACTATTAAAAAAAATAAAATAAAATTATGTATATAACAAAAATAAATAAATAAATAAATAAATAAATAAATAAATAAATAAATAAATAAATAAAGCATTTGGGAAGTTTAAGGCATAAGAATCTAATGCAGTGTGCTCCAGAGTTTCTCTAGGTGGGAAGTAAAGTTATTGGATTAGAATATTTGTCCTAATGAGGGTGATGGGTGTTTTATGTATTAGTTTTCAGGTGTGTGTTTGAAAGGAAAGTTGAAATGACAGTACCAGAAATCTACATGTGCATTATCATATTCAATATGAGAACAGAAGTAGATGAATCCTCAATGGTTAATGACCTTGGAGGACTCTGAGTATGAGATTGGAATACATTAAAAACCTTGGTGGCCTCCATAAAGGGAAGTAAATGACAAGTGAGAAGAGACATGGAAAATAAAGTGTGTGTGTTTGCTTTGGCTGGCCTTTTTTTTTTTTTTTAATTCAATTTTTATTTCTTGCACAGATAACCAAAAGAAGCTTAGAGCAGACTTTATGAGAAAAGGAACTTGGCTTGACTTGTCTTTATTACCAGTAAAAGTAGCCTTCAATATCACAGACTGATGAGTGAATCTCAAATAGCACAAAGACATTTGCTTATTGCTCCCCATAGGGAACTGATTTGTTATTTGTTTTATTATTTTATTTGTTTTAATCTTCATGTTGTAATTATATTGGTTCCTGGACATCATCTCAGGGGTGAGCAATAAGAACCCAGGACAGTTTCAAGAGAGTGCTGGGTAAACTGATAATTCAATAATTCCCTGTTGTTTCTTCCTACAACTGACAAATTTTAAGATAAGAACAAGAAGAAAAAATGTCTTTAAACGAGTTGTGTCCTGGTAAGCAGTGTAAGCATTGTCACGTATGTGCAGTGCCTGGATGGATCTTTATTACTTTCTCTCACACCATAAAAAAATATTTACATATTTAACAGGTTAAGAATGATGAAATTCATATGGGAAACAGTTCTACAGGAAATAGTCTCACTAAACTCAAGTTATACCTTACACCACTCTTTCTTGAGTGTTTTGGGTTTTGCTCTCTGAAAGGGGAGTTTGCACAAAGTCACCAAAACCCATGAGTCAAGGTATTGCCCAAAATAAAACTTTCTGGACTATTCTGATGTTCTTCCTGCCCCTTTCTAAAATGTTGGTGTGCAAGAACAGAACACTTTTTCACTCTGAGAGAGTTAAATCCAACATAGCAAGTCCTAGCTGTTTATAGCAGGCTTATTCTGCAGTAAATGTTCTTCTTCATGTAGCTCTATTAATTAATTTGGCAGACTTCAAAATAATAAAATACATATTAAATAATTGTCCTAGAGACTAAAATATTTAACTCAAAAGTCATATGGCAATTGCCAGGGACTGTGTTTGTAGATACAGTGAAGTAAGAATTCCTTTAGGAAAAAATGAGATTTTAATTATTGACTCCTAGCAAGACATGATTAACAAGGGCTTCTCATCTTCATTTATCAAATCCCAAGTGTCTGCTCCTGCCTCTACTGTTTCTTAAGTAAAATCCCCAAACTTCCTTCCAGTTCTCAGAGCAGCCTCATTAAATCAACTGTAGTTAAACCTCCAGTAGATTAGAACTGGTTAGGGGAATGCAGATGTAATACTTGATTACCTTTCTAAAGCTGATGACATGAATTGATTTTTAGAGATTGGTCAGCCCTGCCACTGCCAGCGAGCCACCTCCTCCCCACCCCCAAGTTTCCCAAGAGCAGGAGTTAACCCCTGCATTTAACAGGCCTGCAGTAAACATGTTTTTTCTGCTCACAGGTGATAGCTGGACTTTTTCTCGGAATAAGAAAGCCTCACAAATTCTGTGATCCATTGATGCTCTACGGTTTGCATTATGTTTCGAAAAGACACACTACCACGGAAAAATATTGTATACATCTCAGCAGGGGACTTGGAGCTGTTTAGCACTGTGTAATTGGATCTAGGACTAATCCTTAACTTTGATGAGGCCAAGAGGAGTTACACCACTTCTATTTCCAGCACATTAATGATAGACAAAACACTTAAACACACTGTCTAACACTTGATTGTAAAGGATTAAATACATTTCAGAGTCAAGTTTTGGTTCTATAATATGCCTTTGGATAATTCTTGTTTTCATTGGTCAATACACATATGATTTCTATCATTTGAGGCACACAGTAATTTAGTAAGAGTAATAAACAAAAAAATGCATTCAAAAGTAATCATTTTACTCATTTATAATGTGCCTTAGATCAATTTTGTAATAGTCTACCTTTATTATGTAACAGATAAACAAAAGGAATAGTTAAGTCAGGGAACTGTCTGCTGCTTTAATACAAGGTAAAACTTCATCCACTTTGAAGAATTCCCTGTTAGTATTGCATTTCTTGCATTTCTGTTTGTCTAGCCATTGTAGAATATTATTGTAAACTACGTTAGAGGGAACAGAGCATTATTTCTCTATACCTTATTCACTCTGGGATTAATTATCAGGCTGATTTTAATATTTGGTCACTAGCAAGGCCTTACATAGTTTAATTTGTCTTTTCAACATGGTTTTTGATTGCTTATTCACAGGTTTGTTTTTTATATTTTTTTATTTTGGTCATCTTCCAAGCTTTTTCATTTGTCTCATATGCAGGCTACAAATGTTTTATATAGCTCATATGCATTCACACAGTAGGTGCCCAAGGCAATGAAGCTTCACTACAAATGTAATAATTTCTGAACCAACTATACAATTCCTATGTTGAAGTTATATTTGCAAAATCTTTTGGGTAGTTTATTTCATTTTAAAAGCTTTATATGTTTACTTGAATTATCTGCTTAATAAAGGATGCATTTAATGATTGTTTTTCTCTCCTAAGAACTCTTCATGCTAAGGAATTCACAAATTACATTAAGAAAGGAATTTTCTTCATCCACTCTCAAAAATTCAGTGTTGAAAGAGAATAATAGTTTTTCAGCTTTGATCAAGAAAGTCTGGAAACATATGTTTCCCTAATAGAAAGTGTAATGGCCTTTGTTGTCTGTGAATTGCAAACACAATTCCACTTTACAGAAGATCTTGCCTATGCAACATCATGTACTAGGCTTCCTAAAGCACAGTTTTTCTGCCTTGGAAGTGTAAGAGTAGGGCTAGTAGTCTTTTGCCAGTTTTGAACCTATAGTTAAGGCAGTCTAGGTTTTTCAAACTTAACTTGTAGCACTAGAACAGCTCCTCCAGTTTTTGAAGTGCCAGTTAATGAATCATTCCCCACAAAATAGTTGCTTCTGACATTTCAGCCAAAGCCCTGCTGCTCTTGCAGGAGCCTATATGCTTTTATCTTGCACATTGGTCTGAGCTGCAAAAATGTTCCAGTTTGTCACATACTGTTCTGTACTGTCACTTAGAAATATGCTTGTGCTCGCTGTGTGAATATTGATAAGATACCTTGAAACTGTGATAAAAATGGGGCAAAGAGAAGATATCTTTCAAATTTGATAAATAAAGTCTTTAAAATAGTGATAAAAGATTTCTGAGAGTCCATTATTGAAAATGAATTCTCAGAGGTGTACATGAAGTTGGGGGCTTATTGTTTGGTCATGCTCTTTCAAAGGTTTAGAGCTTTTACTCTGTGTTCTAAAAAAAAGCTCTCTGAAGGTCATGTTTGAATTCAAAGCTGTACTTATTGTCTGTTTTTTCATGCTATCTACATTACTGTTGCATATCGCATTTGGGAGCCCAATAGCTCCTGAAGGTAATATTTTCTAATTCCACTTATCCTACCCTCTGGTGTAGCATTTGTCAGTGCAGGTTTGTGTCTGCAGGTGTTGATAAGGTAGAAAAAGCTACCTGACTAACATTATTATATTGCTTATTTTTTCCTAGGTAGTTTGAAATGATTATCACTGCTGGACTATAGTAATGTGCTAAAAGATAGCCTGCCCTCCTTCTGCTATACCACCTTCAGTTCTTTAAAGCAGAGGCAGCTGAGCAGATTACCTGGCTGTGCAAAATCTTACAGTAACAGAGAGTGGGAAGGAGGGAAGAGACTGGGAAGAACAGAGATGGGGGAGGATCTGCTTTTCACTGCAGGTGTTATTCTTGCACTGAAGGTTGTGGCTCCTTGTTCAGGTGTCTTAGTGGGCAATTAATCTCTTGCTGTTAGAGAGCAGCACTGAACATAACCACTCAACTACTGATGGTAATGGAGGTCATAGAAAAGGAAGGGAGCACTAAAAGTGAGCCATAAACCCCGCTGCAGCTGATTTTACTCTGTGAGTTGTTGGATTCTGCACCTGCCATCCTCAGCAAGCGAAACATGTGTGTCCCCCTGCCCTGAGATGTACCCTGAGAGTGGCACATCTGGGATTGACAAGGGGGTCACTCCTGCAGGACCAGATGAAAGGGGTCCCTGGCCTCATGCCTCTGCAACACTTGAGCCTGAAAATGAATCTTACATTAATATTTTTCTTCACCTGTGTGGGAAAAAAAAACTAGTGCCCCATTGACTAGAAACAATCACACGTTGATTGCCACATGATCTTAAACCCAGATCATCTATGAAAGGGTAAACAACTTACCTGTGTGCTTGAATCATAATAAAACAGGAGACATGCTCAGGAGCCTTTCTCAGCTGTACAGCTCAGCTCCACCACCTCTGCTGCAGCTCCCTGGGCCTTCCTCAGCAGAGCATCAGACCAGCTGTAGGTATAAATACAACTTGGCATGTTCCACCAGACCTGCCTTTCAACACCTCCCATGTGACAAAACAATCCCTCTTTTTGTTTCTGTAATAGGAACAAGCACCCTAAAATACATTTAGCCCTAATGGAGAGAGTTACCCAAATCTCTCAAATCCTCTTTTTCCCCAGGCTCAGTAATAACAGCACTGGGATCAAAACATAGATAATAAGCTCCTTGGAGAAAGAGCATGTTCCTACATCATAGAAAAAAGTTTGTGTAACTTCAGCATCTTTTGCCCCCCTATTTTTGTGTTGTCTTTTCATCTTTCTATTGCCTTAGCTTCAGGAGCTGATGCAAGATATTCTTCTGCATTTATTTTGTATACCATCATGATGATCAGTGTAGAAGTGCACAGGTTGGTAATTAGCCCAGCCTCATGGGTTGTCAGCATATTCCATGAGAATCCAGTATTTCAGTCAGCCATGTGACTATGAGCAGGTTTCTTACTCCAAACATTTCTTAAAAAGATACCTAAAATGTTATCATTAGGTGCATGCAAAATATGTGTTTGCAAGGATAAATAAATGGATGACATTTTTAGCAACAAATTTATATATGTTGGGCTAATCTTTTGTGCCTTAGTAACCATAAGAGGATAAAAATAGATTAATCATAATTCTGGTTTCACCAGAATCCTATGAAGATTCATTAGATAATGTGTGAAATTAACAGAGAACTGTTTTCTGGGACTGTCTCACTCTAGTTTTGGAGAATGAACAAATGATCTTATTCTCAAATCCTCCTTACAGTTTGGGAATTATTGTTCTCATTCACATGCCTAAAGTCCAATTAAACTGAGATTTAATCACACTTCGTTGGCTCAGTGCTAAGCAAAGGCATCCAGTATGTTATCAGACAGTGCTATAGATGTGGCACCTGTGAGAGATCTGATAACCTTTCGGAGCAGCATCTGAGAGTGGGCACCCACTGAAGGTGCTAGACAGATCTGTGACAGCAGTTTAGCTGAAATACTAAGGGAAAATTCAAAGGGCTCTCTAACATTCTGCATAAAGCCTGAAAGTGCCTGGCCTACTAAAGCTACGTACTTTGGAGCCAGAAAAGATTCCTCAGGCACCATGGCAGAGGCTTCTGCACCTGGTCAGAAGCCCTGGCAGGAGAGGTGAGGCACTGTGCCTAAGCAACCATGCAATGTGATAAGAATGACCTTAAAAGCCAGTCATGCTGGGCTTGTATTGCACTCTTTTGAATAATTATGTAGTTTCTCAGAATAGTTTGAGTGGTTTGCTCTCCCGAGCATGAGGACAGTTTGTTTCCACAATGCCTGTGGTGCAAAATACAATCAAGCCGTGAGCCATTGGCTAGACATCTTGGCACACAGAAGAGAAGCTGACACCTTGCCTTCTTGCAACTTAAAAAAAAAAATCTAAGCACAATACAATCAGAGTGGTTTTAATCTCTTAAGGATATGGATATGTCTGGGAATCCTTCTTGGCTTTAGGTTTCTTACTTGACACCCCCCTACAGCCAGGATAAATCTCCCTGGTTGCTTGTGGGGACAGATGGTTCTTTGAATATACATCTGATTTCTGGAGAGGTCACATGAGAAAATTAGGCTTATTCTGACATGTGGAATTTATCCCACCATTTTTATATTCCTTGTGAAACAAGACCATTTCACTACCCTACCTGTCCTGGGATTCAGTGCTTGGAGAGGGGGTTATGCATATGGGACTAAGCCTCTCAAGGTCATATCAGAAGTACATGGCAGGAACTGAAGCTACATCTGGTGAGCTTTGGTCCTGGCCTATGGATCCGGCAACGCACAGATTTGCTATTTAACTTTGAATGAATACAACATCCTGGGTTTTTTCAGCAAAGACACTTTTTTATGATAACAGCTGAAATAGTAATTATTAGTTCTGAGATAAACTGGGCAGAGGAGAAGGAAATGCTGGGGTTTTTTTACTACCCATAGTATTTATTGTCCAGTATTGCTTCTCAGGTAATTAATTCTGAGCATTTTTTTTTTCATTTTGTTTTTTAAAATGCCCTCTTTGCTTCTACCATTTAAATTTTATAATTTTAATTCTTGTTTTGGTAGCTTATTAAGTTTTTGATTTATGGCAAAGATCCTTAGAGTCCTGCTCCTTCATTAGTATATCCAACATTTACGCTCCTTGGAATAAGCACAGATATAAATAGAAGGTGTGTTCATTTAAGCAAGACCTGGAAATGTTTTTCATATTAATCATTACAATAATGAGCAGCTGATTAAATTATTGATCTTTCAGGATAAACAGTACCTTAAGAAGTCATGTAACTAGGTGTTTAAAGGTGATGGAGACACTTTTTTCATTAGTGTAAGATCTGACCCATGAATATAATATTCCCCATCTGCTGAAATAATGGCTGTGTGCATATTACCAGTCTCCCCAATATTTTGTTTTCTGAAATATGGAAATTATCATTACTTTATGGCTATTCTAAAACCAGAATAATAATTTTCTTTTACCTGGTATGGCCATTATTCATACATGTCTCTTATTTTAGCTGAACCTGTATTTCATAAAGTTGAAGGTCCATTTATTCCAAACATTCTTGGCAATATGTAGAAACCTCAAAGTGCATTGTTTTCATTTCTGAACAGAAAACGATGCATGGCATATTTTTGTTAATGTATAGAACATATGTAGTACTTACTCTATAACAAAATGTACAAAATTAATAACCTGTTTCTTTGAATTCAGGACTGATGTATGGGCAAAATATATGCACTTAATCTATCAATATAAGCCATTAAAATTAGCATGTCCTTTACTTGATTCTCAGTGTAAAGAGGTTTTCTGCTGTGATAAGGTAGGTGAATTATCATGTGGTACTATTCTGGCTCCCAGAAAATATTATAGTTACTCAAATAATAGCAGCTTCTACACCTATACATCATGATTTTCCACTGTATTTTTACTAAAAATCTATGTAAACCCATATTTTTTCCCCCTGCATAAATTTAGGCTGATAGAGTAAACCACTATGGCTATGGCAATAATAGCAATCAGGGAGTGAAAATTTTGCATTGCTACTTTTGGTCAGTCACAGTAATAAGAGTAGTTCTCCACCCATTCAAACTATTTAGTTTTGAGCCTTAAAAAATTAAAGTAATTTTAGATACAATAAAATGGTTTATTTCTTTAATAAGGAAGTCTGGTTGGAGTAAGTTATATCACTGGCCTAAGCTTTTTTTTTTGTTGTTGTTGCAATTACCGTGTTTAATGAACTGAATGTCTGATAATCTGTTTTCCCCTTCTGCACCCACGAAATCTGCTTGTACTTTAAAATATTCCTTCACCTTCTGAAGTTTGCTTGGAAAAGGTTTAGCTTGTACTAGGGGTTGGAATATAAAAGCAGATTGATGCATTGATTTCCCCATTTCGTCACCTCTAGAGAACAATTCATAAAGCACGGAAGTTCTAACTAGTCAATCAATAGTTGCTACTTAAATCAGAGACACTGCAGATAGCCTGTTGTTATTAAAAGTGTTCTTCAGAAGATGATAATAAATGAAAAGAGAGGAACCAATTCAACCTCTGAGTGGAGTTCAAGATTGGCACATCAAGGGAAGGGAAACTCCACATGCAACTTATCCATTGTTTTCCAGAGACAAATGGGAAAAGCATGTTTCCCTAAAAGCTTCCCAATTCATAAGAACAGGAATAACCTGGAAAACCAAAAAGTTCTGTGAAAAATCCCAACAAGGGAATGACATGGAAGTTCTGTCAGACCCCTGGGAGGTTGTTTGAACCCCTGATTTCCCAAGTCCAATCCAGAGGACTGGGTCCTATATTGGTGCCTGTTCTTGCATCAGACACCCTGATGTTCCCACAGCAAAGGAGAGGTGAAAGTTTCAAGACTTAAGAGACTTAGAAGACATGTCTGAACAGACAGTCTGAGCTGGGAGCCTCCAAGCAACCTCAGAGCCAGGCAGTGTGTGAGTGTTTGATGCTCCTGCATGATTTCTGGAACACGGTGAGGAGATGAGGGAGTCAGGAGACAAGGTTTTCATTTCCCTGGAAAATTTTAAAGATTGTTGTTTCATTCTGGATGAAATGTAGAGATTTGGCTTTAGCTAAAAAAGTTAAAAATCATACAGAATGGGAATTTTAAGCTTTGAACAGTTCAGCTATAAAAGATTTTGCAATACTCTTGTGAATGATGCAGCTGACAAACGAGTCCCTCCATGTGATGGCAACGGAGGAAACTAAAATTACAGCATAAGATGCAGTTCTGAGTGTTCTCGTTCTGAAGCTGAACTTTAGAGTTGCAAATAATGTACACTTCAAATTAAGTTGCTTGGGCTGTTTCTGAGCTTTTGGGAGTTTGTTATTTTCCTAAACCCATTATAAGGGTGTGCATCTTGATCTTAATAGAGGACCTCAGAGCAGAGTGGGTAAGGTGTGATCTTGCTGCCTTTCAGCTGAGAGCACTCGAGTTGCTCAGGCACATGAGGTGGCACATGAGAAGTGGGGGCTGTGGTGGGCGCTGTATGGATGGAGACAGGAGGGACCACTGTGCCCTGAGATAGACTGAAACAGTGGAGAAACCCCACTTTGCAGCAAAATTTAACTATTGCATGCATCAATTAGCCATTTAATCATTGAAGAAGCATGTGCTGAACATGTTAAAACCCATATGACAAAAAATCTTGCAAGTGCTGGGGACTGGGGGCACACACTTGTTGAGGCTCAACACTGAAACCAGTGTCACCCTGGAGGGACTCACAGTGGGACAGAGACATGAGAAATCATTTTGCATTCACAGCAGGTCTCTGTGAAATAAGATTGTGCACTCAGGGGGTTTCTCTTGGGTCCTGAGTACACAGCAGACCCACAGCCTACACAGCAGTGGTACAGCCATGTGCCAGGATATCTGTGCCCTGACTGGGAACAGATCGTGTTCTTTACAGTCACACCTTAACCACAAGGGTGGAGTTTTCTCATATTGTTCCTTCAGAAATAATGGAGAAGCAAAGAGCCTGTGTCTGTGCAAAAGGATCATAATTTAAATTCACCACCCAGTAATGTTTGAAGAAATAAAGCTGGGCTTGCTGTCTCTTCATTCTTTAATAAAGGGGAAAAACCTCTGTTAACCCATGGACAGCAAACTGCAAAATGAGATTTGGTGTCTAAAGATATTTCTACAGTTATTATTAGATTTAGAGACCTCCAGCCATATCAGTACCCAGAATCAGTGGTAGGGTCAATGCTGTTCTGCTTATCCTGCTTAAGAAAACATTCTTTTTAGCTAATAAAGTTTTCTGAATCTGTGAGTCTTCATCTATTGTTCATCTTGATGCTTTTCTGTTTCATTTAAACCATATTAGATTTACAGCAAGCTGCCATTGAGATGATACTGAGTGACCTATTTGCATTGGCCATCTCTCACATGCTGATGTAATGGTGCATGACCTACCAGCAGAACATTCAAAAATGGAAGATTGATTGGGCTAAGTGTTAATTGTTCTATTAAAGGGGAGAAGAAATGCTGCACACCCTCCTTCTCTTAACCTCAAGTCTGACCCTGATACTATCTGTCACAACTCAAAATATCCTTCCTACTTCCACACCTGTATAATTAACCCTAAATAATTACAGTCTCTAATGGACCCAACATGTCAGGTTAAAATCAGATTCTCCAAAGAGATTTGATGAAGTGGGTTGAGGTAATTCTGTTCCAATGTGGCAAATGAAACATACATTACTATTAGAAGATATGAGATGATGCTGATCATTTATAAGGTTCCTCCTTCTGAGAAAAGTGGAGATAATATATCAGCAGGAATAAGGACAGTGTGGTAACACTTTTGATGTGAAAAATATATTTTAAAGCATGAGTGTGAGATAGAAAAACTGCCTAGCTTAAAAACCTGATGTATTGTTACTTTGTATAGTCCTTTGAGAAAGATTTACCCCGAAAATGAGATAGTCTTAAAGTATGCCCACATTTCTCCTGCAGTGTGTAGATAAACACCAGGTGTATGACTGCTCAGTAAAACATCAAAACCCATGTCATAAACAGCAGTAATTTTATGAAATACAATGAGCTGCCAGTCAACAATTTTTAATTCTGTTTCCACAGTGCTGTTTGTTGTCATGCTAAGCCTTGCAAGGCATCTATGGGGTAATAAACAACCCAACCAGTTAAATTCAGCAGCACGACTAGGATAGCATAGAAGGTCCTGAGCTGGTAGCCATCTAAACAACAGATTCCTTCCAAAGTAAGCTAGAGAGATGCAGAAAATGGATGCTAGGTAGCCTGAGTCTAGTATTCATGTCAAACAGGAGAATTGTGTTATTGCAAAATAGAGCTGCTTGCATGGCAGCCTTCTCTGGATGGGCTCAGTGACTTTGCTGACCCACAGTAGCTCACAGGCACTAAAGGCAGTGGAATGACTCTGATAACAATGCAAAGCTGCACAAAGGGGCAGAATATACCAAAGGGGACTAAAAGGGAAACTGTAAATGGTTGTTGGGAGAGCTGGCGTCAAGAAGGAACATATAGCTGGAGTTCATATTGTATGAATTTATCTCCTCTGCAGTAAGTCCCTCTTAAGTAATTTAAGGCTTTTACAGAACGTCTCCCAGAACTACAACATCGCTTGGTAAAGGGCAGATGTAGACAACTGTCAGCCACTCCTTGCTACAAAGAATAACTGGTGCATTCATTCAGCTCCTAAATGACCTACTGTAATCTCATGATTAATAGATGTCAAAAATTCTCATAGGTGTCATTGGCCACATAACAGCCTGTCATCAATGACCATCCGTGTGCATTAGCTTCCTTTGAAATAATGTCAACTAAAATTCTGTGAGAACCTACACAGGGAGGTGTTATAGAGACACAATTTGAAGAGACCATTTTTCTTAGCATGTACTTTAAGCCAGCATCCAGTTTGTTAAACTTTTAATGGGAAAAGGATTTGGGAATGTGACTCATATTTTAGTTTGGCATATTTTTGGCATATTTCATTTGGGAAAATTTTATTTTGATGTATGTTGGTGTATGATAGAGCTAGTTTGTAGCAGTGCCTAGTGTGTATCTTTTTTAAAATTGAATACTTAAGGTCTAAATCTTATAAAACCTCCAGTGTAAGCGAAATAGAAATTGCCTGTAACTGCTCACAGAAGCAGACAAATCTTAGTCACTAGTGCAACAGTGTGATGGGGAAAAGAATTTTTCAGGAGAACAAAACTTTACAGACACTGAAATAATTCAGGAATATGAATCCCACTGTCTGTCAGTGGCACAGTTTCTTGTATGCTCATTGACCCAATTTGCAGAAGTATTTAGAAATCTAAAATTTAGATAAGCACCTCCTGCCATTTCAAAAGGCACCCATTCCACTGCCACTGAAATCTGCATCTTCAAGTGAAAAATTAGCTTTGAAAACATGTCTGAAGTTGCTTTAGAAAGCATTACACTCTTGCTAGTTAGACATTTGAAAACTTTACAAGATGATATATCACAAAAGCCAGGAAAGCAAACAAGCCTTTCAGTTCCTCCCAAAAATTAAAGGAAAATAAAACATTATCCCTAAGCTCTTTAAACTCAGTGATTAAAAGCACACTACATTCAGATCAAGTTTAAATGTGTCTCTTTTTAGGCTGATAGTGTCTCTTTAAGGTAAGTACTTTCAAATGGAACAACTGCCAATTTATGGAAATTTTAATACTTAACAACCTTGACAATGTCCTTTTGATTAGCCTACAAAAATGAAGTTGCTTTGATAGGAAAGTTCATTCACTAGTTTAAAATCTCTCCATATTATGCTGAACAGTCTGAATATCAGCAATCTCTCACTGGAAAAATCAGGTAACATATGCAATTTTGCACCAAAATTCAACTATAAGAAGCAAAAATATAAGTTGTCTTCTTTCTTAGCCTGCTCTGAAAGATGCTTATAGCCAAGTAACTTTTTTCTTTTACACTGGATACAAAAAAAATATTAAATAGAAAAAGATATGCCATATTTAGTTTGAATCACACATGATGACCCCTTGTTAGAAGTGAAGACTTCAACTAGTTTAAGGATATGAATGTAATGTTATTATTTCAGAATAATGTGTTCCATTAGTTCCTATAATTTTAGTCAAAATAACCCAGGTGAGAAAGTTACTGCTGACAAAACATAATATGTAGTTATCCATAATTTGGTCAAAATAAATGAATGATAATTATAGAGACATGGTATAAGACTGGGATGAGTTCTTAAGAGCAGACCTCTTTAACAAGTAAAGAGGTGGCTTGTAGATATAAAGAGATAATGTCTGATGTAAAAATAAACCCAAGGACCCTGTTCTGCTTTCACTGAGGTATCTTTTTTTTTTTTTTTTTTTCCCTCACAACTGCATTTAATGCCTAAATTCTGATCTTTTTGTTGGCATGCCTGCCCAGGAGCTACCTGGGCATATTGGGATATATTGACCTTGCCAGGACCAGGGAAGTGAATGTTGAGTGACTGAGAGAGGATTTTTTAGTCTGACCTTTTGGGATTTGTCTTGCTGCTTCTTCACTGACTTCACTGATGAAATAGCTGCCTTGTTTGAATAAGTGGTAGCAGATTGGAGCCTGAGTTAAAGCCCTGTTAAAGAGCATAGTGGAATATTATGGTTAGGATTGACACAATATGGGTATTTCCTTCTGCTTTTAGTCCTCTTGTACTTCTCTCCCTCCTACATTACTTTTTAAAACAAAATCTGAGCTTTGAGCTGTGTTTCAGCAGCCTTAAAGAGAGGCTACATTGTTTTCTTGCAGTACATAAAGAGCTTTGACTAAGCTACTGCTCTCGGTATATATTAGGATGAAACTCTCATGTCCGTTCTTGTTAACCCAGGAATGGACATGAGAGTTTCATGTCCATTTTTATTTTTTTTTTCTTCTTTCACTTCAGCAGGAAAGCTGTTTCTACATCCTGAGTAATTACCACAGCCTGTTGTGTTATCACTTTCTCGTTTTTCTACTCTATTCCTTCCTGCTCCCTCTTTGCTGACTTCCTCCTTGTGGTCATCTTCTGCCCCTGGGGTCCCCTCTCTGTCCCAGGGCTGTGGCATTGCTGGCATCTCTGCCAGCTGCCCTGGGGGCTGAGGGGCCAAGAGGGAGGGCAGGGATGTTTGACCTGCAGCTGGGCTTGTGTCTCTCTCTGGGTGAGCTACATCTCTTTCACTTGCACCAGAGGAAGAAGGCAAGCGAGGGACAATGAAATTATGGCCTATGAGATTGGTTTTGCCATTTTTGGCACATCAGTGGTTTGAAATGCAGAAAAAAAATTAATAAATATAGTGATTAACAGCAACAGCAGCAGAAACAGATGGACTCCAATGCCTAATGGATGTGGAGCATCCTCATTAAGATCTTGTCTCGTCTCCTGACCCAAGTCCAAAGCATGTTGGTAGAACAAATCGGTGTTATAAGTGCTAGAACTAATGTTATTGATAAGAATGACATGCTGATCCTTATCTAAAACTTTTCATTCATGATCTGTTTTTTTTTTTTTAATTCATCATGTTATTGTCAACCGTTTTTCTGCAATTTAGACTTAAAGAGCTGCTTTACTTATGACTGATAGCAAATTTAGAAGTGTTTTGTACAGTGGTTATAATTTTATTGCTTACCCAATAGTAGCTTAAGCTATATTAAAATAACAAATACATAATTTAAAATGGAAGAAAGGATGCTTCTTAGGAAAAGTTTTAATGGAGGTATTAAGATTATCAAGTCCTCACGGTCTTTTTCTAAAAAAATATGAATGAGGGAAAACAATGAATTGTATTAAAGGCCTGACTGAAATTTTAAATATAATTTCTGCTGCCATGAACACCATAAAATGAAAACATGTGCTTATCTACGCAGAATATATAGTTCTTTTCTGAATAATATTTTCATGGCGAATAAAAGTAGTAACAGTCACAATGTAAATTCAGTCTTCCATTTTTTAAAAGTGACTTATGATTGCAGCCATTTAAAATGGGAATTTTACACTGGACAGGATAAAGCATAGTTAGCTTTTTAATAAGGATGTATTCTTTAATCTGGATTTTAAAAAGCTAAAGGGAGAGTACAAGACGTTAAGATCCCTCTAAAGGCAACCAGAATTTCAAACTGAACAAATTCATTAAAAATAAAGACATAAATAATGGTCCACATGTAAAGCCCTGGTGCAGAGAGTTAACTGTGCATTCAGCTGAGCACGTTTATCCTGCTCTGCTGAGACAGACTGGTAGGGTAGAAGATTTTCAGCATTTGTTCATTTAAAGATAAGGATAACTCTGTGCACAGAGCACTGCATGCAGAATGCAAAGAGACTCCCTTCAAAGTCTGCTCAAGTCAGTAAACAGACTTCTTCAGCTTTATAAGAATTCTTGCCCATCCTCTTGAAATTCCACAGGCAAACTCTGCCAAGGCAGCTACTTCTAATTTCTGTTAAATGAATGATGTCTTATTCAACTCAGACTGATAAATAATTCTTTCAATTATGGGTTTGAGCTTGCTATCTCACAGGCTCTGATGCATTTGGTTCAAGAATCAACATTATGACTCATCTGAATTATGTTACAGCAAAAAACCTTATTTGGTTGACACAGTTTTTTTTCCTATCAAAATGAAACACAAAATAGCTATCCCCCTAATTTTTCTCTCTCACTCTTCCATTTTCTTGTGCACATTTTTAATACAGCAGCTGACTTTCTGAGAACTATATGTTTTTCTAGAGCTGAAAAGTGACACATGACCTTACTTGTCTTTCATTATTTCCTTTTCAGAATTTTTTATTCAAATATTGTTTCAACACTTGTGCTTACAAAATAAAAATACAAATATCAATACTTACCATTAAGGCAATCCTTTCAGTTTGGGGGAAAATCATGTTTAGGATCTGAGAAAACAAAGTGGAATATATTCTTTTTTGCCTGTAGCTTTGGAAACTTGAAATTCCTATTATCCTAAGAATTAAATTGGCTTACTCTAATGCATACAGATGGCAGTGCCTTGTGCTAGGTACAGATGCCATTTTTTTTCTTGTTGTCCTCAAAGGAGAGACGGAAATGTTTAGTCCATCCACCTGCAAAAAACTGTGAAATTTTGTAACATAAAAGTGAATTTCAGGGTTTATTCTACACAGTTCTGTATACACAGAGACGTCTTTTTGTGCATTTAATAATATTTTTGATGGAGTTATTCCTCAAGTGACGTTTCTTGGATGGAAAACAAATTTAAAATGCAATGACTGCTGAAATGGTAAAGACGTAGCTGCCGAGTCCTGTGGTCAAGAAATATTATTGGCAAAGAAACACAACGATACTATTTTTTGAAGCACATCTATTCATAATTTAAGAAAAGGAATCAATATAATCTTCATTAGGCAATTTTTGAGAAGCCTAATGCATGAAAAGAAAAGCCTTCCTTTCAGTTCATTGACTATTCATGCAAATATATTTTGAACTTGTTATTTTTGTGCATGACAGTCAGTGGTTTTGCTTAAATTGCTATTTTCTGCTCTCAAGACAAATAGCATCATTTTCAGGCTCAACATTGACTGCAAAAAACTTCTTATGAATAAAAAATTCAGGCTTTCACCTCTGATATCCACAGCCTTTGTTTCCAATGAAGATCTGTAGGCTACAGTAAGTATTCATAGGGATGTTCAAGGAAAGCATGAGTTTCTCAATATCTGTGAATAACTGCTGATGAAACTGCACAACCAAGTGAAATTCCTGGGATGTCTCTCTCAATTTTGATAACATAAACATTCATTATCCAGTTAGGTGGAGTGTGACTGAGGTGAAGGTGCTTGTTCTTAGAAAACGTGACTAATTTAGTCACTAGATAATAAATTATAGTAAGACTTTGGTCACATAAAACATCTGACAATTCCAAACATAAACTGGCTTTATAATATATATATATATATATATACAGCCTTATTTACATGAAGCTTACACAACCCTTATACAAGAAGGGAATGACCTTATCCTGGCTTGATTCATGTAGGATAATTAATGATTGTTTCTTAGAAAACTTTGGAGTCATTCAAACATGTGATTCACTGGAAGGAAATAAGCTTAAAATGATAGCAAAAACTTTGCAAAAAGCTCATAAAACCCAGAAGAAACTAAATCTTTGCATGTCGAATAAGGAAAGACACCATTTTTTTTTCAAATGACATCATTTTCTTCTAAAATTAGTCCCATGATTTGTCTTAGTTGTGGCATCAGCAGATTTTCTGTCTGGTTAAAGTTTAGTCAAAATCCCATACTTAAAGGACAAAGTGTAAGAGGAACATTTTAATTGTCATTGGACCTAGAGAAAACAGGAACCCTGAAAATCATATGTTTTTGGATTCTAATTAAGATACTGCTTTCAACAATTTGTTTTCAGTCAGATTTGAAAACAACTTTTTATATTTTCCTCTGCTTTCTTAAGTACACACTCATACTTCCTGCGTGTCAAGAGCGAATAAAACAACCCACAAACAAAGGTTACTGTCTGCTCTTAAATCCTTCTGGTCCCTAGACATTTCTGACTGATGGAGATTGGATGTAGAGGCAAGGCAAACTTCTCTGCTAAATGTTTCTGAATAGGATGATGGTCTGCTGCTACATAAATCCTGTGTGCTGTCAGATCCCTGGAGCATTCTTTGTTCTGGCCTTGGAGAGATTTCTTGTCAGCCCACCAGACAGTAAGAAGAAAACTGCAGTTGATTCTGTCAGAACATCACACTAAATGAAGAAAGTGATGATTCTCCCTACATGCACATTCAAACTTCTTTTTCAGAGTTATCCCTGGTTCTGTCTCAGTTAGAAAAGGCTGAAGAAAAGAAAGAAAGAATTTTCCTTTTAATTATCCAAATGTTCTTTTCAGAGAACAGTTACCAGTTCAATTTCCTTGAACAGCATGTATTTTTCCTCTGCAGAGTGTTGCAGACAGGGAGAATATAGGACAGATGGAAAAGAGGAAAAGGTGGTAAAAGGAATAGAAATATTGTGCAATAATTCTTCTAAATCTTTGCTTTCTGATGTGCTGTGTTGTAATTATGCACAACTCGTGCCACTTACCACTTGAAACTGCAAGCAGTAGAGATTAAACAATAAGCAGATACTGAGGAATTGGAGTGGGGTGATAAAGCTTGTTGATGGGGCTGTTATTCAGGGTAGTAGAAATGACAGCCCACATGGACAAAGTGTCACAGAAGGACCTCATGAAACTGAATGAGTAGACAATAAAATATCACAAGAATTCAATGTAGTTAATGTAAAGTGATGAACCAAAAAAAAATCTAACTTCATTATAAACTCTGAGAGTTAAAACAATCTAAGAATGAAACTGTGGGGTATGAGTGTTCCTTAGTAGTAAAACCAAATCTAGTGTTAAGAAATCCTAGGAAAGAGCGAAAAAAACCTTAGAAAATATTGCTTTACTGTATAAATTCATTTTTTATCTTCTTGACTAATATGTAGAATCTCAGCTCCTCCATTTAAGTTTAAACTAAGTATCCAATCCCTGTAACATTTTAAATGGCAATAAAGCCACTTCAGATTGACTATGACAAACGTATAAAATCATGAGAGGCATAGGAAAGGTGGATCTCTTGAAGCACCAGGATTACGAGAGAATCTATACCTACAAGTCAGTAGTTGAAAAGTTCAACATAAAAGAGGAGAAGGTCCCCATGGTATGTACGTAAGCTATGGAATTTCTTACCATAGGATATTGCAGATGATAAAAGTTTATGGAGTTCAAAAAGCAACTACAAAAATATATAGTGAGGTGGCTAATAAGTTCAAAGACATCATCTGCTAAGGAAGCTGTGTGTTCCAAATTGCTGGATTGTATTTTGGGCAAGTGTCACTTTGTGCTTGCCTTGTTGTTACACTGCTAGATAAAAGATGCTGAGCTAGATGAACCATCAGTCTGGTTCTGCACAAGGGTTTTTGCGTTCTTGTATGACACAGGACGGGTGTCCAAGTGGAAAGGATGAAGCCCCAACTCTGTTGAAACATAAAATCTCAACATTCTTTAGCAGGGTTGTGAAACAAATGTCATTCAAAGGCTCTTTTTCAGAATGGCATTATTCAAGTGTATATATATATATCTATATTTGCAACGGAAGTGTACACTGGGTGGTAAATACAGTTTTACATATAGATTTTAAGTCTCCCAAGGAGAGATGAATTGATTGATCACATTTTAGAGTTGGAGAGGAAGTGTGTAAACACTGGCATAGAGGTACTTTCATTCAGTGACCTAAACTCAAGATTGCAATTTACAACACCTTTGTTTCTATTTTTGTGGAAGCCAGGGCCATGCTGTGAGATGGTCAGATCAGGCCATCAGGAATATTTGCTGTTGAATCAGGGATATTGATTTGATTTCACTAAGAAAGGTATTTGTGGGAGTATTTATCTGTAACTACAGTTAATTTCTTCTGTTTTGCCCATTAGGATGCTCTCTGCTTTATTTCTTGATGTTAATTTACTGCATCTCAGTGAATCTAAAGTATGAGTTTTTTCTGACATTTTAGCAAGTAAAATGTGATTCTGAGAACTCTGAGAAAAATCATGACCTAACCTTTCCCAACATAATGATAATAATGATACAATTTACAGGAAAAAATTGCTTTAAATTGGTTAGAAAACACTTATGTTAAAAGACACCTTACCAACATGAGGGAAGAAAATGCAGACTACATTTTCATAGTTAATTTTGGTTAAATAGGCTAATGAATGTTTTCTGCAGAGCAGCCAAGATTGCCATGTGGCTGCAATCGCTGCTGGGAGCAAATGCTGCTTGTTTTTCCTTTTCAGTTTGTTCTTGGATTCAGTGCCTGGCTTTATATGGATCCTGTGCAGGGCATCAACAAATTAAAAAAATGCCTGAGAAATAGAGCTCCTAATAGGGTGCCATGTGTCTGGCCTATTCAGGAGGTGGATTTGCATTCCCTTCACAGAGTTTTGCATGCCATTTTCTGTGTTTGAGCACAGAGTTAGAGCACAACATCCACATAATCCATCCCAGCAGGTTTTGGGTTCTGAACAAAAAGTTCTGGGGTGAGAATAAAACCTGGTTATACCCAGAGTACCAAGCCTTGCCTCAAGCTGGTTACTGTGCAGAAGTTAAGCTTGGAGCAGACTAAGAGATGCACAAATCAACCATGACTGTACCAGCATCTGTGTCACACCCTCTATTTTCAGCACTAAAGGATTGACTCTCCCTACTCTTAAGCTTTTAGGCATGAGATTTACACTTTGCTTCATTCTTTGTAGATGCCTATTTACAGTCCAAAGTCCTTCCAAAACCTTGAGTTTTACTTAGAATAAGGTTGTCAGAGAAATAATTTCTCAACTCTTTTCCTTTGCCTCCTCCTTGGAGCCCTGCAGGAACACTTCAGTCATGTTTTTTGTGACTTTTCTCTGTAATTGTCAGTGATAATAACTTTTTTTTTTTTTTAAGAGAAAAGGAATCTGATCTTTATAATCAACTGACAGCAGGAACTGGGGTTTCCAAAAAAGCATCAGAGATGGTGAGATTCATGATAAAAGTCTGCCTCAGGAGATCTGCTTTCATCTTTTACTCTTTCCATCTTTTTCCTTGCTTACAGGTTGCAGCAGTGAAGCCCCAAATAAGCCTCAAAGAGTACTAAAAAAGAAGACTTGGAAACTTACCCATTGTGACTGCAAATAATACTGTTGGAGTAGCAGCAGTTCTGTTCTTGTGGAGCTTTCAGATTTGAGCTGTCCTGCAACAGAAACTACCCATGGTGTGAAGTAGACTTTGGTCTGAAACTGCAGTGGTTGTAATTAAACTTAATTGAAACCATGTCTGTGAGGCAGAGGGCTTTAGGAGCATCACTGCAGCTGCATCACTTCTGAGTAGAAACCATATTAGCAAGGGGAAAATAAAACCCAATGTAAGGTACTGTGGGTAAGCTAGCGCTGTGTAATGCTCCAGATTGTACTGCAGGAAGAATTTATGGTAGAACTATAAAGCTGTTGGGGTTTTTATAAGTATAAAAAGCTGTAACTATGAATAGTAGTTTTAAATATATGTATTTCCTTTCTGTTGGCCCTTTACAGGTTATTTCATTGTATTTTTATTGCTTCTATCTAGCCACGGGGGAAAGCTGATTAAGTGGTCTAATTTTTCCTTATCTCCTATCTTCATTGCTTGACCTTCCTGTTTGAGTGTATTGGGTATTTCCAACTGAGTTCTATTATGAAATCCAGATTGTGTCCTGGAAATATTCACTTTCTGATGAACGACAAGAGAAACACAGGTGGATTTCTGATAGCAACATGCTTGAGTTCTTGCCAGCTCATCTTACGGCTTCCAGAGGCTTCAAAGCAACTGTGTTGTGCAGAGTCTGCCATTTTGACAAACCCTGTCCTGCTGGTGCCCTGGGGCTGGATTTCCTGTGAGTCTGCAGAGTCCTCGCCATGCACACGTGAACCACAGGGGCTTTGGATCAGCTTTGCAGGTGAGATCTGCAGTCCAGGCTCATCTTCCTTTTCAGCTGAGATTCTCCAGCATGCAGTGCTTCCTAGCATGAACTGGGGATCCCAGGAGCCCCAGGAGCATCACCCCTGCATCAGTGCTGCTCTCCCGTGCTAACCTGACAGTCAACAGCCAAGCTCAGAGCTGTTGTGCTGCCCATCGACTTTTTGGTATTGTTAAAACCAGTGGGAAAAGATGAAACTGGGAATAACAGGGAAATTCTAGCACACTGTGAAGGATTCCTGTGATGAACTGGGGAAAGGCAAACCTTGCTGCTGTAGTGTCCTGCCTCTGCAGCACACAGCCTGAGGACTTCAGCTCTGTTTTTCACTCCTGCAACAGTGTGTTTGGCAGCCTCGTAGGTTCCTCTCCGAGCCAGAGATCTCATGGCTTCAAACCCGTTGCTGTGGAAGAGCAAGCAGCAGTTTTCTGAACTCAGCTGTAAATTGCAGCATTCCTATAACTTCCTGTAGTCAAAAAGAGCCATGCCAGGTACCTCACAGCTTGTGCTTCTTCCAAATGTTGTTGTGGGTGTCTCAGATGGTACTGGGCACATATGGTTGTGCTGCAGAATTTCCCATCATTTTCTTCCAATGGAATGTTTTAATTCTTTCAAGCAGAATCTTATTACCATTAATTTTCATCATCATTTTCTATTTAACATTTCATTCTGAAATGAAAGGCTGTGTTACTTGGAATTTCAGAATTCTGTGTAAAATGGAAGCAGTTAATTTAGACAAGGTCAGCATTGGAAATTGAAGAGACCTGAATCTCTTCTGGCTCCTTCAACTCTCTGCTGATAGAATTTCCTTGGTTTCTCCCAGGAAAATCCTGAGAATACTGATGCTCATATCACACTGTTTCATACTCATTTAATCTAGTTCCCTGTCTAAGACACTTCACAAATTATTGTAATATTGCCATTACTGGTCAGAAATATTATATCTAATTATGCTAACACTGCAGCATTGTCTTCACTGATGAGATCAGATTCTATCTGATCAATTTGAATCTTTTCCTTCAAATACCATCCCAGGCTGCCCTTTCAGGATGAAAATTCTCACCAGCTCAGTCTTCTTTTAGTTGTCCCCTTGCCAGCCACTTCCTCTCTGTTGTTGCTTACTCCTGTTCTATAATGTATATTTATAAAATGAACATAAGGTCTCCAGTTGTGAAAATATTTGGTTTGTTTAAATGCAAGTCATAAGTACTACTTTTTCCCCTGTTCCTATTTGTTTGTGTCATCTCTGTTACTTCCAGGAGTAATTAGACTCCAAGTTTTTCAGGAAGGGGAATACATTTTCTGGCTTGGCACAGTGAGCCCCAGTATGGACCAAGACCAGGAGGGATTGATATAACATAAATAAATAATAACAACTCTAAAAATCTTTTCATCACCTTAATGGCTATGTGATCTCTGTGCATTTTTCTGATCACTGTAAGTAGTTGTAGAAAGCATTGTGATAACGTCAATAGAAGCATGGTATGGTAATGTAAAATTAATGAGCTAGATGGTAATCTTTTTAAGCAAATCATGTTCTGTAATACAGCACACCCTCTCAATTAGCCTGTTCTCGGGAGCCAAGGAATCAGTGTATTGTGTGTCAAGTGCAGGGTAAAATTGACTGCATTGCTCAGGAAGATGAGCGCAGCTGATAGCCAAAGTGAATAACCTCATATGGAATATAACCTTACAGTGGAGAGCATTACAGAGGGGATCCAGGGGACTTTCATGTTTTTAATGTCCCACAAGAATCTGTTAGAAAAGACAATGAGGCTTCTGTGAGTTTTTTTATGAAGACCAAATTAAGGAAGTTGGGCTGTAGTCTTCTGAAAGCCTTTACTCTCCAGAGCACTTATCAAGTCAGTAATGAAAGGTATTACTAGCAAGGAGGGGTGAAGATCTGTTTCATACTTTCCATGACTATTACCTCTCAAATCATCAAGACTAAGATTTGGACTTTTTACCTGATGCAACTGATATCTGAGTCACTCCATAATAAAAACAATGATGCATGATATAGAGTAGAAAAGGTATATGATGTGCAGTTATGGCAAGTGACCTCCCAGTCTGGAGGGAAAGGTTCCCTGGTGGAGGGCAGCCTGGGGGTTGTACAGTGCTGACAAGGAGTAAGATTATGCTGCTTTATCTGATACTTGCTGAACGCCAAGCAGAGTTTCCTTCAGTTCTACCTCTGCTGCCTTTTTTGCCTGTGCATGTATGCTCTGGGCAACACGCAGGTATCATCAGCACAAAGGAGCTACAAGCTGATGGATAAAACTCACTGCAGTAGCAGAGATACAAAGAATATATTTGATTCTATAGCTCACTTAGAGAAACTTCCATTTTTTTAATGAGCTCCATGGGAATTGGATTAAAGATTTTCAGACTGGGTTTGTTATTTCTGATGAAGAACTAGTGAAGAAATTCATTAACAGAACAATTTCTGGAGGCTAGGACTGAAATTTGGTTTGCACCATCAGAGAGATTAATTTCATCTCAAACTATAGCTTAGTGGACATTAATCTATATTACAGTTCTGCAGCCAGTGAAAGTAGAAATTTCTGTTTGGGATCAAAAATGGACAATATAGCCAGTTGTGGGTCAAACATGAACTAGTATAAAATTTTTTTAACTTTCAGAAAATTCTAATCAGATATTGATTTACTGAAAATGTTGACTTAATACAATAGCTCCAATTTAGAAAGAATGTAGATAATAATGTGTTTTATTTCATAAACCAACTTTAAACATGCCCTGATTTGTTTGAATGCTTGGGGAAAGATACCCTAGGTCACAGAAATAAGAGACTGATGTTGACTGTAAAGGAAGATGAAGCTTATCTTCTATTTTAAACTGCTGCCTGCTACAATCTCACTCTATCTCTTACAGAAGAAGCATCTTCACAATGTAAAATTAGTAATCATGGTAGAATAATATTAAAGACATATCAACCCTGATTTTCCATTCCATGTCCCTAACCCCTCAAAAAAATAATGCATGCTTTCTTTGATGATTGCCACAGAGACCAAAATAATATTTTTTTTGTTTCTCCTTATGTTCTTTTATTGTATTTAGTTGCCATTTACTGCAGCAATGTTACTTGCAGAATATCCTGTATTGGTCATTTGGCAATGGGCTTCAATTAATTTCAAAAAGCAGGCATCACTTTCCATCTTAAGCAATTGTAGTCTACAGTGTTAATGGTGTCTACATTAATGTAGTTCACTTTATGAAAAAGCTATTGGACTCTATTTTATTTTACGTATTAACATTGTTAGAGAGTCAATTTTCACTCAGGTCTTCAGTAGTGGCTAAAGGAGCTATTTTTTATATACAGAAAATTTATTGACAACTTCAATTACAGATAATCTCCCTTTGTTCAAATGGCAAAACATAATTCTGGAAAATTTCCTACCTCTTTGGGTTTTGTATGAAAGTTAATTTATCAGTTGGCATACCACTGGGTCTAAACCTGCTTTTACTGAAGTAAGTGGGAATTTTGCCATTGGCTTTGATGGGAGCAGGTGCACGCCCCTAATGAGGTGTGTAATGGAAATGGTGTACACACAAAAAACCTGGACACAGTTAGCATGAGAAACACTGAATAAGAAGAAGAATTTCTCAGAATCCCAGAGCACGTGAACAGTGTGTTGCAGTGACATTTAGGCATTGACAAGAGAAGTGAAGAGATCAAATGAAAGAATAGAATAGACAAAAAGATATTGTCACACTGGAACAATTCACCTCATGCTTGGAAAAGTTTATAAAAACCTTGAATAGAGAGGGAAAGGGCATCATGATAAATGGGAGCACCTAAGCCACATTAGATCAGCTGATAACACTGTCATCTTTGCCAAAATCCCTGAAGACCTTGAAGCACTGATGAGAGAATTAATCATGAAAAGTAGGCTTGAGCAATTAGGATAGGAAGAGTTGAGCAGTCCCCAGTGAAACTTGACCCCAACCTTCAACCTGTATTGAAATCAAGTATGACCCAAACCTTTGCTGAAGTATGAAAAAAGGCAAAGAGAGGTTTTTTTTCCCTCATTATTCCTCATTTCACTCACTGTACTCAGTATAG
Organism: Chloebia gouldiae; assembly: GCA_003676055.1. Taxonomy (NCBI): domain Eukaryota; kingdom Metazoa; phylum Chordata; class Aves; order Passeriformes; family Passeridae; genus Chloebia; species Chloebia gouldiae. The sequence goes on from QUSF01000003.1 coordinate 12,141,525, forward strand.
GATACTCTCAGACTGGTATCAACTAAAATAGTACCAGAACAGCAAGACACTTTGGTTTTATCAGCCAACATTGCTTCCTCAGTAATTAGCCCTGCTTCTCAATGGCAAAGAAGGGAATGTTAATGAGGCAGAGTGCAGGGATAACTAATCCTGAGGAAGCTCCCGTGTGAACCAAGTGAAACACTGGCTTTGTGCTGGGCTGCTCTGTGGGGATCAGATCCTGTGGTGTTAACTGGGTGGGCTCAGCACAGTGAGATCCAGCACACAGCAGGACATATGAATCCTGGGCAATGTGTGTGCCAGGATGCTGCAGGAGAGCCTGTGCTTGGAGAAACTTCATGGTACCTCATGTTCAGGAGAAGGAGTGATACAGTAGGAAGAGGAAGACTGTGACCTCTTTCATGCTGCAATCTGAATGCAAGTTACGTGCTTTGATCTTGGGTGAGATCTGTGATATGACAGGCAGAAGACAGGGGAAAGAAAGAGGCTGGCTGATGCTCTGTTTCTCCTGTTGATTGGCACAACGTTTATATCCTGGTTGTGATGAAAGGACCAGGCTTGTTTTACCCAAAGGTGTTAATAGCCATGGGATGAGCACAAGGACTACTCACATCCTGAGTCCCTGGCTGTCTGAAACAAGAGTGGGTGTTCACACTGCCAGAGCCAGCCTGTGCCATGTGCGGAAAAACAGAGGCGTCCTGTGGTCTGGGCTTGGAAGGGTTTTTTCAGACCTTTGATGGTCTGGTATTTCTGGTTTGTTTGTTGGTTTGTTGGTTTTCTTTCTTTCATTAATGTTGCCTAAGTCTGAACAGCATCCTTGAGGGGCATCTTAGCTGGACACCACTACTGTTTACTTATCCACACTGAGTGTTCTGTCTTGGCTACAAGCTGCAGGACACATAATGAGGAAAGGAACACCACTCATCATTTATCTTCTGGATTGGCAAAGTTGCATGGGTGAAGGCAGAGACAAATCTCCTGGGATGCTGCAGCTATTGTGGCAGGAAATTTTTCCAGTCAGATATTCGAATGAGATCTGGGAGATGAATGTAATTTGTCTCTAGTTTTATTTTTAGTGATTTCACTTTTCTGGCTTAAGTAATTCATTCCCTTTTATTGTCAAGATTTATTACCAGCACTGTTATGAAATGCAGCCAGTTCCAGTCCTCCAACTCCTTCTGCCTAAACTTAATTTTTGTCAATGGAATAGTTTCCTGTAAAACATATAATTGTTGGCTTATTGGCAGATTACATGCACAAGCTTTTTTAAAACAGACTAAGGCCAGCACTAATTAAGTGGCTGGTGCCAAGTCCCTTAGTTGCTGATGGAATAAATGAGAATTTCAGTTGTTTCAGAGCTGACTGGGTTTGGCCAGTGAAAACCTAAGAGCAGTAAGTTCCTAGTTCCTTGCTATGGTATCAGTATTTGTGTTCCCAGAGCTCCATTTTTTGGCAATTTTAATATATTTGTTGACACGACTTTCCTTTTGGGTAGAAAGTCCTATTACCTTAATGATTATCAATAATTTTCAGTTGGGAAAATAGAACCCCAAGAAATGATAGTCATGTTTATAGTACAGAATATATTACAAGCAGGAGAAGATGCCACCTTTCCTGGAGGGGGCAGTTGTTTATACAGGAGTGCTTTTTGTGATGAACTTTTCATTGGATCTGTCAAGGGATAGGCTAGACTGAAAAAGGGGAGTTCTGTGCTCTATGTTTGCATCTGTACCAGAAGATTTTATTCTCAAAAAACATGGAGGAAAACATAACTCTCTGGCCAAAATTCCTTGCCCAGGCTGTGGTATCTGGGATAGGGAACGAGTCAGATCTTATGTGAGAATCCCTTTCTCCCATAGCCCTGCTGAACTGGGACTTCCCTTGTTGCAGGCAAAAACTGTCTGCAAAAGCAATTACTAAAAGTATTTTTTCTTGAAAGCAGTGCCTTCCACAAAGTAATATTTGAGTTCAAAATACCAAAAGGAACATTCTTGTCTTCCTCTTCACAAAGACAGCATTTCCAGGATCTCTGTATTTAGGTTTTCAGCAGCTGGTATGTGCTTCTTCTGTGCATGTTCTTTCAAAGTATGAAACACACCACACTGACTAAGGGTAGGCTGTGATGAACACCTTAACTCCAAATACACACAGAGCTGCTCTGTAATGGGCTAAAAAGTCCTGTGCCTTTAACTGTACCTTAGGGGAAGTTCAGCTCCTCACCTATGCCTAAAATTCATTGTTCAAACTTGTATTTAACCTAAACTTTAAATTATTCTCTACTCTAAAGGAAATAATAATGATTCAACAAATAAGGGAAAACATACGGGCTTTACCTTAGCTGTGACTTACTAAAAATATAAATTTTGGGCAGCTATTTTCTTTGTTTATGCACAAAATGTCATCTAATTCTTTCATGAAAACTAATTTTAAATTTTTATTTTCCTTGAGATTTATTGTCTCCCCTCCCCCCCATATACAAATAAAAAGGTTAAGAAGTGAAGTTTGACTTCTGTGCTCCTGAATTTTCTTTAAAAGTCATGGAGCTGTCAGGATGATGAGTTATTGGTTGTCAATAAAGTAAGTATTGATCATAATCTTCCAAAATTCATCCTTCATATGTGTGTAAAAACGGAAATGCTGTGAACTGCAGAACAGAATTAATTACTTTGCCCCCGAGGGAAGAGCAGATAATTACCAAATAACATTTCTATCAAAGCTGTAGCTAAGTCCTGAGTATTACGTGAAGCAAATTCCACACTCCTACAAAATGAATAAACTTGTTGGTACTTTCACACAAATTAAGCCTTGTAACATTTCAGTAAAATCCCATTAGGAATGTCCTCATTTTTATAATTAATTTGAATTTCTTTAAGGACAAAGGAAAAATAAATCTTGGAAAGACTAAGCATATATTCAGAAGGCTTGTGCTTTCCTGTGGATATTTTAAACACACACTGGGTTTATACTGTTATTTTTTGAGGATTTTTTATCACTTGTTGATCAATATAATTTTAAAGACTTTCATATTGCCAAGCTCTGTACTGGGATTGTTGAAATATAAATTTTGGAAAGCAATAGTGTAGTAAAAGGATAATTTATGCTTTGCACTAATTCCTTCCTATCTATTGACATAAATTACAGCTTTGAGAGAAGGAGATGCCTGAAGCTCTCATTATTTTATGTACAGCTTGAGCTCAAAGAGCAGAGGAGATTTTGCAGCTGAGATTTTGCTACTAACATTTTGCAGGACAGCTGAACTATTCTCCTGAAACTTATACTGCTCTCCAGAATCCAGTAGGGATGACTTTGAACAAATGCTGTGCCAGGAATAATTTCTGCAAAGCCAATTCTCTATTTCAGAAGGCAGAACTTTTTATTGGAAAAGGTTAAATTATTTATCGGAAATAAACTACCCAGAAAATGTAGGGTTTTGCCTTATTGCAAGTTAAGGTCTGATTCTGGATTCCATTAATGTATTTGTTATTCAGAAGTCTTTTCCAATGAAATGAAATATCCTGCTGTGCAATCTGTCTCCTGGCTGTTTGTGGTGGAGGGCCAGTCATCTCCACAACACATGGCACAATTACTGCCTAACTACAGCTCACTGAACAAGGGTGCCAATGCATTTCTCAAGTCACCTACCTCAACATGTCCAAACTAAGTGAAGTCAGACCTCTTGTCCAGAAGGAAACTTCACTCACAACTTCAGAAGTAGGCATTTTCTTCAAGTGCTTCAATGAAAAGTGAATGACAATATCTGAAATGGTATTTGATGGCAGCTGAATGACCACCTCACAGCTAGATTATAAGGACAGTTCTTTTGTCTTAACCAGCAGTAGTCTTCCTCAAATACCCCATCCCAATGCCTCAGCCAGTGAGGCTTGGTGAGGAACACACTGAAAATGCATCTCGAGAGGAAGCTAAGAGGACAACAGAGCTGCCTGACTTATCTCCTGCTGTTACAAGAGGGACAGGTAATTTCCCTGACTTCTGCCCTGTTCTCTCTGTTTCTGCCTCCCATGCCTTGCACATTCCTCCTTCTTCTTCTCCAGTTTTCACCAACTTTGGTGCCTCTGGACTCTTTAATGAGACTATTTAACTCTCAAACCCCCACAATACTGCTGGCTTTCTTTGATAACTCAATATGCTGCCTAATTATTGAGTTATGTCAGTGTTTACAAGAGTCTGCTGACTGCCAGAGCTCCTGAATATGAAAGTTCTGTTAACATATTGGTCTGAACAGCAAACTTATTTTTGTGTGCAATGATTAGAGAGACTCTTCCATCACACACCTAGCAAAGATCACCGAATAAAAGATTGGCCATGTAAATGGTACCTTCCTAAAAGGAAAGTATTGGAGTTGGACTTTGATGACCTTTGTGGGTCTCTTCTAATTCAGGATATTCTATGATTGTATGATTAGAAATACTATTCATAGTATTCATACTATTCAAGTGGCTGTACTCATAATGAAATTACAAGGAGGAAAAGTTTAATTCCTAATTAATTCCTTAATTCTTCTTCCTGAACCTGAGGACTCTGAGAACCCTTCAAGGGTCTTGTAATCTCTGGGCCATGGAAATGCTGTCCTTTACAGGTCCAGAAAGTGGTCTGGGAGAATGAAGATGAGAGGGGACCAAGCACATCAGAGTGCAATGCTATTGGATTAACAGCTAAGGGAAACAGATCTGGAAAGGAGAGGGCTATCCATGACCACAATTAAAGGTGTAGTAATATCAGATTCTTGGGATGGGTAGGCATTATGGATGTGACAAACTTATTTATAAGGACTACAGTTTTTTCAGGTCAATTGTCTGCTTTCCTTTGAAGGGAGAGAAGTGCAGCTCTGAAGCTCTGGTCACTGAAATCCTCTGAAACATTAAGCACTGATGCAGCTCCAGGGAGAAATGGATTTTATTTTTTATGTATTTCCTAGAACAAGGAAGTGCAGAAAAGTCTTTGGACTTTCACAAACTTATTTACTGTGGCATTAGTTTGTACTATATCTGGGAAAAATACTCGAGCTGGAATCAAAGTCTCTGGACTTGGGAGGTTTCCCACAAAAGGATTATGAAACTGTCAGAAAAAAAAAAAAAACCAGACTGAGGAAAACACATCATGGGAGAATGAGTAGATCAGAAGGATGTTTCCAGAATATCTACTGCAGTTCTGTGGGAACAAACTCTGCTTGTGCTCCAAAATGATTGTAAGCTTTGAGGATGTGGCTAGTCCTCTGCCAAAGCCCAGCAAATACATTCTACTATAAAAAAAACAGCTGCTGTCTTGGAGTACACTATGAGCTCCTATCTGTTCTCAGAAGACTACAGAACACAGCCATGGGAGCAGTAACAGTGTCTCTGTGGTGTAAGCAGAGCTTTCCTCTATGTGACCTGGGAAGATGAACTCTCATACTGGAAGGAGAAAGATAATCTAGGAGATGAAGACTGGCCAAGTGTTTTGAGAATATAGAGAAGCTGGACAAGCAGAACATCTCCTTGGCCTTGTGGACTTGACTTCTATCCTGGAGTGGAATTTTCTTTCTGTGCATGAAGCCTTGCTGTCGAGGCCTCCAGAGGAACGTGAAAGGTCCAACAACTATTTCCATTTTTCCATTGCCTGGATCAGGAGAAAGGAGGAGCTGCTAAAATGAAAATGGTGGGGTCTGGAATGTGTTAGGGGAAGGAAGTGAACCAGCAAAGGCTATTTCCTCCCTTTCCTTATTGTCTTTTAGGTGCAAGCCTGAGCAAACCTGAGAAACCTCTGCCTGTCCAATTAAATGCAGATGGTTCCTGGGAGAAGAAAGGGCAGATGCCCCTGGAGTTTGCTGAAGCCAATGTTGATGGTCAATTCAGGAATTAAATTGCCTCCAGCAGAGCTCTGCAGTGAGGCTACACTGTGTAGCCACTCTAATGTGAAAAATAGGAGAAAAGAGATGGTTAAGGAAAGTATTATTTTCCTATTGGCAGCTTGGCAGATCTTCTAGGCTTACTAACTGTTGAGCAGCAATAGGTGGTGGGGTAACACAACCTGGAGTGAGGGTAGTTTGTAACAAGATTGTAACAATGTATTTTAAATGTGTGCATTTTATTGGGATTTGAGAAGGGAAACATAATCTAGCAGACACAACCTCTGAAAGTTGCAGCAGTGTTCAGATGTTGCAGAGTTCTGTGGTGGAGTTCTCAGGCCACTGTTTGGTCCAAGTTCAACCAAGAATCTGTGGGACAGTTACTTTTGGCTGGGCTTTTTGGCAATAAAGAACTTGTTTGTTCAGTAGTGCAGCTACGGCTAGGAAGATTGGAAGCATCTTTAGGCAACAAAACACAGTGTTTAGGAATTTTATGCATCCCAGATGGAATGGTTGATATTGAGCAATAGGATCCTGGGGGCCCCCTCTGTTTTCTTTCAGGATATTTGTATACAGACGATTACAGTCAGCTATCATGTGAGAGATCTTTGTAGCCAGGGTCTGTAAGCTAGGAATGTGTGGACATAAGAGCCTTTAAGGGAATAAGGAAGGAAATATGTCAATGTTGAAAGAAAGAGCTGGGAATTTGTCAAATTTGCAAAAAGCTTGAAGAAAAAAACCAAAGGTATTTTCTCTGACATATTTTAAGGCCATGATAGAAAGAATTATGGAGGAGATATTGAAGAAAACACAATTTTGTGAGACCTACTAGGTCAGAGGGATCAAGCCTCTGAGCTACAAAAAGGGGAAGAAAGTGGTGAATCTGGGCTTTAGCTACATATGAGCCCAACTACCTCATCTTAGATCCCTGATCAATATTGCTGTTCCACTGACAGGATCATTGCTCTGGCTGATCCAGAATAGCTGTGCTGATACTTTGAGAACACTTTAGGACTAATACAGGTATTTTAGGAGCAGACCAATGGAATTTTCTGAAACCTATTTTGTAGCACTGCAGACTACACAGTGACAGGGAGGATGGGGACTCCTAAGCGTGACTGACAGATGTTCCTCAGCTCTGTTTATGTGAAGGACAAAACTTCCTTTGGGGTAAATGACTGACAGCAGCATTACATGTTTAGCTTTATTGAGCCTTTCTCTGGTTTTCAATTATGTCTTTGGTAGTGGCATCTTACCTTGAGTTTCTGTTGCAATACATTAGCAATTGATACAACTTAGAACCACTTTTTCCTTTGCTTATACTCATGAAGAGTGATGCTTTTATGGACTCAGACAGAATGAGACTTTATGTGCAGATTAGAGCAGAAAGTATTATTATTATTATTATTATTATTATTATTATTATCATCATCATCATCATCATCATCATCATCATTGTTTTTATTATTAATATTGTTGTTGTAGTTGTTTTTGGCTAGTTTGCAAATGAGAAATGTGCCCCTGCTATACCAAGTTTTGGCCATATAGTGGAAAACATAAACAAATGCCATCAGCTTTAGGTGATTATTTCTACTGTATAAATAATATTATGATAAATTGACAGGGTGTGTTATCTCTAATGAATAATTCAGCCAGTTGCAGTTATAATGAGGAATGTAGTGGAAACTCAGTGGCTGAACATGTATTTTGTGGTGTCTATTACAACACCTTAGGCAAAATTTTACCAATCAGGTTTTATTCCTCAGGGCTTTCTTTCATGTCTTGGAATCTTTAGTATTTATTTATATGGGAAAGGCAGAAATGGAATTGGTTGATTTTTTTCCCCAATGTACATTACTCTGCTTCATTTACTTCGACAGAGCAGTATTGTGAAGAATGATACACTTGAAATATTAAACATTTTGTTGGATGCCTGGTCTTGCACTCCTCTCTGTGCTGAACTAATTCCCTTTGATATCCGTATGATTTTTCCACACAAAATAATTATAGGATCAGGGCCTAAGTTTTTGACAATTTTTTATACCAATAACAGAAAAACCATACTGAGATAATTGACCTTGACTTCTCACACATGCATACCTCCTTATCTTACCACGTAGAACATCCAAGATGGTTAAATCTCTTCCTTTGCAATAACAGCCAGAAGGACTGATACTGAGTGGCTGCTGGAAGCAAAGTGAGCAGCACCAAATGTGAATTGTGAGTCTGTTGATAACAGGCAAGCCATGATAAGAAAGGCATGCTTGTCTTATTAATTATTTATATTTGGAATACACTAACCATATTCTAGCAGAGACAAAGTTTACAGGGAGATATAATTGGGAATCAGTTGGGCTAATAAATGACATAACAAAATGAATTTTAATTTAATTAGAAAAACATTCCAAAGAAATCATTGCATAAGGGATGAAAATGCGTATACACAGATCATCTCACTTATTCACAACAGTGGATTGATACTGGAGACCTAAGCAACTATTAGTATCTGTGTAGTAGGTTGATTTTTCTGCACAGAGGTAAATCTAACAATCCTCATGTCTAAAGGTGGCCCTTTGCAACCACAGCCTTGATAAATTGGAATACAACATAGAATCCTGATTTATCTTGGGACTGTCCAATTGTTCTGGAAAAAAAAGTCTATGCTGAAAAATGAAGGATAACAAATAAGTGGAAGTTGATTTTTTTTTTGCCAGTACCATGGAAAGGTTATAAAGTTCAGTCCTTTTCATAATATTCCATTGCAGTATAGGAAACCTGTGCTGGCTTCAGTGTCAATCACTGTTTAGAAATGTCACCAATAATTTGTACTCTGGAAGTGCTCAATGTGTGAACCCCTGGCTCTAATTGGATCCACTGATTTCAGCTAAATCTTGTCCTGTCAGCAGCTCAGCAGTAGGTAGGATATTGAAGCTCTAATGAATCCAGTAATAATTTTAAATTGCCAACATGGATTATTTAAAATTTTTATGATGTTGAAAATAGTTTTGCTTTCCTGAGAAAAAAAAAATTCCAATTAGTTCTTAAATAACTTTGCTAAATTACTGACCAAGCAAGTGAGACATAGGCATTTTAGGTGTGCATATGTGTGTGTATCCGAGTTCCCTCAATAGGGAAAATTAGAAAAAGAAAATTAGGAGACAGTGATGTCCAGATAAGCTGGATCAGAAAAATATGATTTCATGCTTTGGTCCAGCAAACATAGAACTAATTATGGAAGTAAGCCTTTTTTCTGAGAAACAGGGGTGACAAATCCTATATTGTTTCAGTAGCTGCTTTGGTGAGATAAAGGCACTGCTGCTTTTTTAAATTCTGAGTTTCTTACCCTAGTTGTCTAATGAAATGTGATGAGATGTGCAAACAGAGCTGTTTGGCTGTGTCCATCTGTCTATCTACTCATGGCTTCACTCAGGAATTTTAGAAGATGGGATGAAAGTTTAGCAAATTTGACAAAGATATCTCAGAGATATCAAATGTATTCAAATTTGATGTTTACCAATGCAGAAAGATCCTATTCAGAAGAGACATTCTGTCCAGATCATCCTGCTCACAGCTCACCTGTAGCATGAGAGATCCATCCTCCCTGTCTGGGCTCTGGCCACAGAGGGGCTGGCAGTGAATGAGAATTGCCCTGCACTATCAATCCCTCCATGCCCTGCCTACTTGCAAGATCTGCCAAAGGCTCCTTAGTGATAAAAGGAAATGTCTCAGGCTGTTGTAGTGGGCAATCCCCACTTTGTGAGGCAAGAGAGCAGCAGCATGGGGAGCAGAGAGGAGGAGGAAAGCTTCTGGAAGCACCAGAGAGCTCAGTGGGTGCAGGGACATTGAAGGCAACTGCAGCTAACGAAGGAACACATCAGGGAAGCACTGGGAGATACCACACACTAGGGGTTTGGGCTTGCACTTGTGGGGAAGATTTAGGGATGTGAAGGT